>CM070711.1:42012253-42602574 GCA_036346275.1 Otatea glauca
CGACTAAGCGAGCGAGAAAGAAGAGGAAATTTCAAAGAAGATCGCGGATGCCCATGCCCAAGCTACCGGGGTGCTTCCAACCAAGAAGAGAGAGCGACGAGCTAACACGCGCCTTGGGTAACAAAGAGCACCCTGGTCGAATCGGAGGGTTAGGCTTGGTGCCCCGAAAGCAAGTGTTCGAGAGGACGCTTCTATCTATAAGCGTCCGAAGCTAACTAGACAAACACGGTTGGATGCATGTATGCGAGTAATAGAAGAAAGGATGCGGTAAAGGAAATGCAATTTCAAGACGGATACAAAAGATGCAAGAAATGCTAGCGAGTGTCCTCGTGACGTCGGGCACATGACCTCGAGTCCCGCGGTGCTCGTAAAGCGCCTAGCGTCCGCAAGCCATCCCAAGAGGACTCGGCTGTAGTTTTCCGTGGAAAAAATTGTAGAGCCGACACATTGCGATGCAGACTTTGCTGTGAACATAACCATTAAGGTGGTGAAGGGATGGCTTGGCCATGTGGCGAGGGGGATGTTGCATAACCGCCCAATTCACGAGGATCGCGAGTATCGATGAGATAGGGTGGTTGACAATTACCGTGAAGTTGAGGTACAGATCCCAGAGGAGGGCGAAATACTCTTGGACAAAGCCTGGGCACATACATCGTGTGGTGCAAGCGCTACATAATGTTTTTATCCGATGACGACAATGGCGATGATGATACTAATGATGACGGCGCGGCCTATCCAGGTAGTAAAAGTCCTCCTCCGTCACCAAAAAAAGTCCGCCTCCTGCTCCAGCGCCACGGAAAAATAATGAAAGAGCACCGCGATCTCAAAATTCATCACGGTCAGCGGGGAAAAGTGCCACATCTGTGAAGCCAGCTCAATCTGGTAAGAAACGAGCATATGACATGACCGAAGAAGAAACTAGAAAGGAAGTAGACGGCAGCGTAACAGCTCACTTCAAAAAGACGCCAGCACCTGATAAAGTTGAAATCGAAGCTGCCAAAAGAGATTTCTTCCTAGACATAGCGACGGTTAAACAGACTGCAACCGAATCTCCTCAACCTAGCCAACGATCAGACTACGAGCGCATCTCTAGGCAGAAATCTAAAGGACATGGTGGTAAAAGAGCTACTGCTGCAGACCAGAAGGGTGCTAAAGGGCAGGGGCCCCCTCTAAGGTGGAAGTTCGTTAACGGGGAAGCATTGGTGGATCCAAACGAGGAGCAGAGACTGACGACACGATTCACGATGTCTACATCAATGGTATCGGCAGCTTTGTCCAAGAGACAAAAAGCAGCGCGCTCCCGCCAAATACAAAGAAACGGATTTTCACAATATGGACGGAGTTTTACGGGTAGAAACCTCAGAGTTATACCAGCTTGTACCAACGAGATGCTCGGGCGTGTCTATATTAAGAATTTGGACTCGTAAGTCTCTTGTATAATTCAGATCTGTACATTCCACGCACCCTTAAACTTAGTGTCTAACTTCTTTCTTATGTAGAATGGAGACAATGACACTCAGAGCGGACTTAAATGAAAGGGTAGGATTCCTCGATCCCGGCCTTGTCAGCCTCAAACTTATTAAAGATCCATGGACAGAGAGAGAGATCGAGGAGTACGTACTAAAGGCGCTGCTAAAGTTACAAGACAAGACCTACGTACTTTTTTACCCTACAACTTTCAGTACGTGTTTCCCTACCTACTAGTTAGTTTTATCATGTGCAACACCATGTCATGACTAATGGGCTTCTGCAGCTTTCACTGGATCCTTCTCGTCATTACGTTAGACGATAGCACGATCACTGTGTTGGACTCAATGAGGAAACCGACAAACGATTACAAAGAAGTAATAGAATTGCTAGGCAATAAACTTCGGTCGCTATGCTATTGCTCCTGTAATCTTTCATTGCATTGTACTTAATTGCACCTAATTAAGTTTAATGAGTATTCATAACCATACAGTGTGTACACAAAATACCGCAAGAAGAGCACGAGGTACCGCCCATTCACGAAGAAGTTCGAATAAAACCGATTTTAGGTGTCTAAGACAAAACCGCAAGGAACAATTTATGTGCATATTACGTAATGACACACAAACACACGTTAAATCGACAAGATCTACGATTACAACGGCGAGATGGTATATCATTACATGTTGACGCCTACTTTTCTTTATAAAAACTACGACACTAATTAATGCATCATTTTCTTCAATGACGGTGCGTGAAGCTTGGCACCAATACTCTTGACTTGTGGGTTGAAGCCCTTCGAGAGCGGATGGTCGGGTTCATCGCTCGAGAAGTGATCAACCCAAGGGCGAGTTTTACGAGCCACACGCTACAATTAATCGAAATGTGAGCGATTGTCAATGAACAATGTAATAATTAAATATTACGATGATTTATCAGATTTCAATTATGCTTTACAAATACTTCATTAATATTGTCATGATTAAATGAGTATTCATTATTCAATGTTAAATATTATGATGATTTAATATATTTGAATTATTCTTTACCAATACTTCATTAATATTATGCATAACATATACCGTCTGAGAATACATGTATCGCATAATATATATATAGTACATTACATCATACATATAATACAAAAAAATATGTAACGGTTTTGGAGGATAATATGGCATTTGTACTTATCACTTTGCGGTTTTAGAGAAATAGCGGCGGTGATAACACCATATCACTGCCGGTTGAAAAATAACAACCGGCTGTGATAAGTTGTTATCACCGCCGATTATGGATAAAAATCCGACAGTGATAAGCCTTATCACTGCCAGTTGTATAATATAAACCGGCAGTGATATTATTATCACTGTTGGTTGAAGAACCGTAGTGATAGTCCCTACCGTCGCTAGGAGTGCCGGTCAACATCCGGCGTTGATGCCGATGTTGATCTGGCAGTGGTAAGAATCGACTGTAATAACAGCGCCTTATCTCTGTCTAATCATTTTGTGTTGTCACCAGAACTGACTCTGATGATAAAAAAGAACCGATTGTGATGTATAAACGTGTAGCAGTGTATGTTAATAGTTCTGACTTTTGAATCTTTAAGCTGAGAATATTGATGACAGAGCACACAGATCTTGCAAGGTGACTTTGATCCTTTTGCTCTTTTTTACTTACAGATCTGAATTTGAATGTGTTCTTATCTTGCAGAAAACAAAGTGAGCTCTTGTTGAAATTATGTGGTTGATAACTGTCGTGGACTTGTGGATGAGAAGCACTAGCATCAAAGAAATGGATCCTTAGAAGACTAAGGGCCTATTTGGTAGAGCTCTAAATTCCAACTTTACACGAGATCCAAACTCAGAGGATAAAATAAAGTGAATTAAGTTTATATTTTTGATTTAAAATGTAAATAAGATGATCTATCTAAATACTCTTAATGTTAGCTCATGAGATCTGTGAGTTAGGAATACCCAACTCTACCAAATCTACGGATATGATGAACCTGAGCTCTACCAAACACAGTTTCAGCTTTTCTCAAGTACCATGTAGATCTAGTCCGGCCAGGACCAGCAGCCGGCCCTCGAATTCACTCCACCTCCAGACAAAACCATGTAGAAAGCCAACAAGGTGGTCAAATCTTGCAGCAGCAACAAGGGTTCAAATCTCGCGAATTACACAACAGAACCTGGGAGTGGAGAAAAGATGCATGCTTAGTTTCTGACATTTTGTTTATGTATTGAGCGAGTGGGGTAGTGAGCTTCTTGATTCATGCATTCAGTGTTTCCACTTCAGACTTCAGAGTGGTATATGGGGCTTGCTAAACAGGTATGAATGCGCCTCAGACCATGCCATATATATAGTCCCACTTTACCCATGCAGGTGGAAATCAAAACATTGTACTTCATCTGCATGGACAACCAAATCTCTAGCTAATTAGCTATACTAATAGTACGGTCTTGTATATATACTAGAGCAGTCGCGATTTAATCAGTAGCTGAAGAAGCCGCTGCTCTGGCCGCGCCGAGAAATCGATGGCGGCAGAGACAGCTGCTGATGACCAAAGTTGTAGCAATGGTCAAGCATGTTCGCGGCCGCCGCCCTCCTCCTCTTGTAGTTTTCTTTGAAGCACGCCTGCCTCAGCTTCTTGGTCCGCTCCGTCAGCTCGATCGCGGGGTCCTCCTCCATCAGCGCGCAGTACGTCTCCAGCGCCGCCAGCTCCCGCTGCACCGCCGCCGGCGACATGCCCTTCCCCATCTCCTGCACGCACGCATGCGTTCCAACATTTTGGTTAACATTGTGCATCAATTTCATTGCTGTCGTAAGATCGTATCATGATGTGGTGATTGGTCACCTGGACATTGAGGATGAGGGACTTAAGGCTCTTCATCTTCCGGTGAGGCCACCGGGCGACGCCAAGCTCGCGGCACCGCTTCTTGAGCACGGTGAGCCCCACGTTCATCTCCCTCGCCGCCTTGGTGATCGGCATGTAAAAGTACCTTCTCATCTCCTCGAAACCAATGTGTTCCAGTCTAGTTTTCCCGGCCAGAGTAGCTGATCCGTTGCTGCTGCTGCTGCTCACGCGCGGTAAAGCCGCCGCTGCTGGTCTCGCTTGCTGCTGCTCGGCATACCCCATGGCTGGTTCATAGCCCGTGGCGACGACCATGGAGCCATCGTATTGATCGTGGACGAGGATGTCGCGTGCCGCATTCTGTTGCTGGTTCATGATCTCCATAGGGCGCGCATGCTGCTCCTTGAAATGGTGATCCACGGGCTCGATCGCCGTGTCAAGAGGCCGGGCCTTATTATGCTCGTCGACGACGTCGCCGAACGCCTCCAGGTCGATGTCGCTGAACGGCAACAGAAGCAACGCGTCGTCGAGGTTGGCCGTCGCGCCGTCAACAGGCAACGGCGGAAGGAGACCTACTGGGTAGCTGTAGATATCGTCGGCTGCAGCCGGCGCAGGGATCATCGGCAGGTAGTCCATCGCCTCTTCCTGCCTGATCAATTCCCGTGCCGATCGATCGACGCGCGCGCAAAAGGATCACGCATTCATGTCAGAAGAAGCATCGGTAAAACCATAAGCTGATATTGAAGAGAAAGAACCGATCACCTCAGAATGAGAGATGACGAGCAATCTCCTAGCTCGCCATGGACGTCAGCAGGCGCGGCGGCGACGGGTAAGCAGTCGTGCTCGCTGATGGCGAAAATGCCATTGCAATTTATAGGATTCGTCAATAGTATGAACTCTGAAGCGACTAATTTCGGTGTGAGCTGTTGAAGCGAATTAACGACGTAACTGACCTCATGAGGAGCGGCGATGATGAGCACAACAACGGCTGGAACGCGGCGACCGGGTGGTACGACCAGTCACCGTCGCTTCTGCCGTAGTGCCCCTGCCCCTGCATCTCCATGAACGAACTCCGATGATACCGGCCCCAAGCAAGATGAGAAGGCAGAGAGAGAAAGATGGCGATCGGTCGAGAAAGAGCCTAGTACTAGAATGTTCAGCTAGTAGTTGTTGGAAGAAGATGCTAAACAGTACACAGACATATATATACAAGCAGAGAGAGAGAGAGCAATGATGGATCATGTAGTATCTGCAATCACAGCGGAAGAGTAACTGACGAGGAGAATGCAGCATGCATGATGGGAAAGGGAGACGAGCAGCAGTAATGGCGTGGATTTGGTGGATCTAGCCGGCAGCGAAACCGATCTATATCGTCATTAAAAGTTTAAAACTGGCTTAGTGGAGGACGGAGACGCGCGTCCGCCCGCGGCTTCCCAACGCAAGCCGATGAGCGAATTCATTCATGGCCGGCGGCGCGTGCATGCAGTAGAAAACGCTTTCAGATTGTCATTAGCTGATGCAAATGAAATGAGCACTGGTAGTAACTGCATCTACACGCGCGCGAGCCAATCGATTATGCGTGCTGTTCTGTGGCCTGTGCCGCCCTTGGCGTGTTTTATTAGCGGGCGGACGGGTGCATCGATCGATTCGATAAGGTGAAAGTATACCAGTACTACACATACCATCTATAGCATCCTCTTAGAATAAAGATACATGATATATATATATACTGGAGCAGAGAAAAAGATTAGTTGCTTTGAGATTTGTATTTGTCATGTGCCTATTACTACAAAAAAATCATCACAGACCGTTCTAAAAGTCATCACAGATGGTTTTATGAACCGTCTGTAGCATGTCGTGATAATAACGACGTAGGTTTTTAAACTATCTGTGAAACACCTATCACAGTTCACAGACGGTTGTTAGGTAGAACTAGCAGTGATTTCCTACTAGGTGAGCGGACTAACTATTTGGATCCTGTAGTACCTACTAGGTGAGCGAGCTAGCCTCTTAGCCATCACTCGAGCAAGCGATCGTCATCTGATAAGAAGAATTAGAGAATGGGGCACGTTGCTTGAGCCTGCTGTAACTATATGTGAATAGATAAAAATCATTCAAAATTTGCAAATTATTCAATAATAAATGCTAAAAAGAACACACAAAACTTTAATTGGTTGCTGAGATATTGGAATAAAATGAGGGTTATATTAACTAGCAACATTTTTAGTGGCTCGACACACAAAAAGAAAAGTTGACAGATTAAGAAAATAGCATTTGAAACGGCCCTCTTTTGCTAATTAACACACTCCAGCAAAATGAAAAAAAAAATGTCTTTCCCCATTGTCATTCTATTTCAAACATAAGATGAGGCGAATGGAGTTGCTAAGCAACAGTTATAAGTTGTCAAAGTATATTGGATCAAACTATTTAATTTAAATTCATATGCTTAGTATTAGAGAAGTTTAATATGTTTATAGTGATGCCTTATTATATTGTCGGGCAGACAGCACAAGGAAATGAAATATGTTGGAGATGCCCACGAGAATAACAAAATGTGGCATATCGAAGAACAACACCAACCTCCTCCTTTGAAAGGATCATGAAAGAACTTCGCACGAATCGGTTGCACCAAGAGTAAGCAAGCTTCCCATCTCCCACACAGATAATGAGAACACCAGCATTGCATTGCATCATACAAGTTCATGTAAGAAACATTATATGGATACCTCCAATCACTAGACCTATTTAATACAATTACAGAGACATAAAACATTTGAGCTTCCAGGAAAGTTCACAAAGAAACTAGCTAGAGGTTCTAAACACACTAGAAGTATCAACATTTTCTTCCCCATCTGTAAAGAAATGCAAGTCTCAACACCCACCTCCAATTGTTATAATCCTCAGCTCTTAAATATCAACATTTCGTAACATAACACCACAAAAGAACACAACTTTAAATGAAAATTTGAACAATCACAGCTGAACTCCGGATACCTGCTTGCGAGTCCAATCATACTACTAGGGCGACACCGCTGGCACGAGCTGGAGTAGCACAAAATAAGCCCAAATAATTACCTCAATTGTTAATAGTCTCAAGCTCGAAAGAAGCCCAAATAATTACCTCAAGCAGCAATGGAGCTTAAAATGCATTGAACCGAAATAAGCCGACACTACTACAGAATGGTACATCACTATCGCCTATGCAGGTTGGTTCTTAAGTTTTTGGAAAAGTCGATTGTGATAGATGACTTAGGAGAGGATGTTAATAATAATCACAATTGGTTCGCAGGTTAGAAGTGATTGTGATGTAGTACTAGACACATCACAATCGGTTCTAACATTAGAACCGATTGAGATGTGCCATGCATATCACTATCGGTTCTTACATAAGAACCGATAGTGATGAGCAATAGTGATGTGTATGTCCTCATCACTATCGGTTCTTATATAAGAACCGATAGTGATGTGCGTGGCACATCTTAATCGGTTCTAATGTTAGAACAAATTGTTATGTGCCCAGTGCTATATCACAATCGTTTCTAACCTGAGAACCAATTGTTATATGCCTCACTAGGTTATTTATACCCTCGGGTAGAACTATCCTCTGTTGTTATTCCAGAGGCTAAGAAAACCGCTGCCACCTGAAAAATAGCACATATTTTTGTTAGAAGCAATACTTGGGTGAGAAAATTTGAAATCCTCAAGGTTGGGTGTTAACGGGGTAAATTTGAAGCCCTAGCTTGAGGAGATTTCTACTCTTTTTCCCTCATTTGTGGTTTTCTTCAAAATGTGAGCATTCCTTCAAACCCCTTCAATTTTGCACTAGGTAATTTCAATATGTCGCAAAGAAAGTTTAGGTTGCACTGGAATTGTGTGTATCCTATCAAATTTCACACCCTTTATTTGACAAACACATATCCATTTAATTATCTTTGTAGTGCTCTCTTGTTAATCTAGAATTATTGTTGCTGTTATATGATGAATGTTAGAGTTTAGGCTGCGTAACCTACGTCTCCTGTTCGAAGTGCTTGTTTATAAATATGCCAAAATGGCATATTTATAAGCAAGCAGTCTCGAATTGTCTACGTTTTTTGGACAATTCGAGGATATGTGGTTCGGACAAGTTCCTGAGTTTTTGTACAACTCCAGAGTAGATTTCGATAGCATCTCCTTGGTGTTCTCTGGATACACACCCCTCTTGACCTGTTGTCGAGACGTGCATCTGGAGAACAGCGGGGAGATGCTACCGAAATTTTATCTGGAGTTGTACAATGGCTTAGGACTTGCCCGAACCACAATCCTTGAATGGGATTAGGACCTAACCTTTTTAGAGATTAGGAGTCATCATTGGTACTCTTATTTTATTTCAATGAAGTCAAAAGATTTGCAAGCTACTACATTAATTAGGTTATTCGATATCATTATTGATGTTTGAAATGTATGTCTCCTAACTAGAGAATTGGAAGCTCTTAACTAGGGAAGAAGGTATCGAGAGCAAATTTATATATCTTGGAACCCGTCCTCTATTTTGCAAAGGTAATATTAAAATGATGTCTCAATATTTGAAATAGCTAACTAGTTGTCCTCCGTTTTTCTTAATTTATTGTGTGTAGTTTAATTGCGGATGGTATGTGAAGAATGGATGTATCGGAAAAGCGTGTGAGTGCTGAATTTCAGAGGGTTGTTAAGGAGTTCAAAAAAATTGCAGAAGAAGACAAGGTAAAGAGGGTGCAAACTTCATATATTGTACTTGCATTGATTGCACCAATCTTACGAGATTTAACAACTCACTCAAATTGAAGACCACGATTCGATGTGGCTTCATAAGGAATTACGTGTTGGATCCATCACGGGGAGACAAGTAGTACCCTTCCGTATGCAACGAAGACATGGTGGAACCCGGTGACAAGTTGCGAGTGTGATATGTTTGAGGAGGATAATTTAGAGCAAATGTTGTGGGATGTGAGGGTAAATTACATGAAAGAGAGTTTCAAAAGTTTAAAAGCTTGATGGAAGATGATGCCAAACCGTTGTTCTCGGGTTGCAAAGCCGAATACACCAAGTTGGGTTCGGTCCTTACATTGTTCGAATTGAAGGCAAAACACCGTTGGACAGATACAAGTTTCATTGCACTTTTAGTTCTTCTATTGGATCTAATTCCGGAGGGAAACGAGTTGCCAACAAGCATTTATGAAGCATAGAAGCTACTATGTCCCATGGGAATAGAAATGAAAAGGATACATGCATGTCCGAATGATTGCATCTTATACTGTAATGCACATCAGGAACCGCACGTTTGTCCAATTTGCGGTGTGCCCCGGTACAAACAAAAGGAGAAGCGTAATGACAAGAAGCATAAGAGCCAGGGTGACGACGGTGAAGAGGTCATTAAAGGGGCTCCGGCCAAGGTATCGTGGTACTTGCTCATCATTCCCTGTTTGGAGTGGTTGTTGGCAAATCCCAGAGAGGCAAAATTATTGTGTTGGCATTACGAATCTCGAAAGGAAGATGTCAAGCTGAGACACCCTGCTGATTCTACTCAATGGAGAAACATCGATTGGAAATATGAGGAGTTTGGTACCGAGATGAGGAACATAAGATTTGGATAGAGTACCGATGGAATGAATCCGTTTGGTAATATGAGCGGTCGTTATAGCACCTGGCCAGTTCTGTTGTGTATCTACAATCTCCCTCCTTGATTGTGCATGAAGCGAAAGTATATCATGATATCGTTGCTAATCTCAGGCCCCAAATAATTGAGAAATGATATTGATGTGTACCTTGCATCACTGATCGGGGATTTGGTAAACTTGTGGAATGAGGTGGTCGCGGTGTGGGATGCATACAAAAGAGAACACTTCACCCTAAGGGCTATGGTATTTTACACCATAAATGATTTCTTGGCCCTTGGTAATTTGGCAGGCTACAGTACGAAGGGAGCTAAAGCATGTCCTATTTATGAAGAGGAGACTGGAGCTTGTAGCTGTCAAATTCCAAGAAAACTGTGTACATGGGTCACTCTAGGTTTCAACCTCGAAGTCATCGATACCGTAAAATGGATGACAAATTTGATGGGAAGAGGAAAGTTCGTTCAGCCTCGTAGCGTATGAGTGGAAGGCAATTATATATTCACGCGTGGAAGATATCAACGTTTAGTATGGAATGAGCTGTAAATCAGTTCGTCCCAGGACCATTTGGAAGAAGAGGTCGATATTTTGGGACTTACCATACTAGAAGGAGTTAGATGTCCGGTATTGTATTGATGTTATGCACATTGAGAAGAATGTACTGCTACAATTTGATTGGTATCTGCTTGAACATACCTAGGAAGTACGGATGGTGTGAATGCTCATCATAACATAGCCTACATGGGAATCGGGCCTAAGCTTGCGGTGATAGAGGAGAATGGAAAAGGTCCGTACATCCCCTACATGCTACACCTGTCCAGAAGGAGAAACAAGATCTCTGTAAGTGTATCTAAGGTATTAAAGTTCTATCGGGCTACTCATGAAATATTAATAAACTTGTGTCCTTGGATGATTTGAAGTTGCTTGGTATGAAGTCCCATGACTATCATGTCTTGATGACCAAAATGCTCTCTGTTGTAATCAGAAATATTCTGCTAGAGGATGTTAGGTTGGCAATCATGAAGCTATGTTATTTCTTCAATGCGATTTCTTGCAAGGTTATTGACCCGATGTGCTAGACAACTTATAGAGTGAGATAATCTGGACTCTATGTCGACTTGAGATGCATTTCCCCCTTGTTCTTCGACGTCGTGGTCCACCTTGTTGTTCACATTGTTAGAGAGATTAAGATATGTGAACCCACATTCCTACGTTACATGTATCCGTTCAAGAGGTACATGGGTTTATGAAAGTCCTACGTGAGGAATCGGTCGAGCTTGAGAGTAGTATTATTGAGTTCTGTGTGGACTACCTAGGTAAAATACAACCAATTGGTGTTCCTGTATTTCGTCATGAGGGCAAACTTGCTGGCAAAGGAACTATTGGGTCCAAACTAACGAGTCCACGGTTTGATATGTATTGCAAAGTGCATTTGACAGCCTTATAGCACAACGCAGAAGTTCATCCATACATCGAGCAGCACAAGTTGATATTACGGGAAGAGAATCCAAATATGATGAGCTTTCCATCACGTGAGAACATAACGATCGATTCCTCACATGGTTCAAAGAAAACACGGAGGTCTCCGTTAGTGACAATGTCAAATGGTTGGTTGATGGATCAAGATTTAATGTACAGACATGGCAGGAGTGCGATATTAATGGCTACACCTTTTACCTCGAGGGTCAAGATGCCAAGAGTCTTGTCCAAAATAGTGGTGTGAGCATAGATACTTTTTCCGATGATCGGCCTTTCGAAAGAGGATCTTCAACGCAATGAACTCCTACTAGGGATGATTGATGAAATTTGGAAGCTCGATTGTAGAATATACCAAGTTCCATTGTTCTGATGTAAGTGGGTGGGACTTTCACATGGAGTGAAGGTCGACAAGAGAGGTTTTACTATTGTGGATCTCAATAGACTCGCCTACAAAGATGACCCATTCGTCCTTGCGAAGCAAGCTAAGCTACTCAAGTCTTCAACATACGTGATCCGGCCAATCCGAGGTTGCACGTCGTTCTTTATGGCAAGAGGCAGATCGTAGGAGTTGAAAATGTCATAAGTGAAGAAGAGTACAACAAATTCGATGAAATATCTCAGTTTGCGGATGGGGCCTATCTTAGCGGAGATGACGACACACATAGAACCAATTACATGCAAGTAGATCGTCAAGAAGGGTTGTATTGTAAATGAAGGAACTACGCATAAAGGCCCATATTTGTGTAAATCTCTGTAAAAGTTGTCAAAAATGTATTTGAAAAGTTGTACACATTTGAAATTCACCAAAATCTTTCATTTGACACAAAATGGCTTATTCTTGCATATTGTAGGTTTTGAATTTGAGTTGCATTTGTTTGTATATCTTGGCTTGAACTAGTATTCCTAACTCATACAAAGCCATGAAAGTTCAAATCTCCATGAAATCCATGTTGAAGTGCATTTTGAGGCTTTGATGGAAATTCAATCTGTCTTTATGCCTAAAAAGCACATTTTACCATACATTGTGAAAGAAAATTCTGTTTCAGGGAATTCTTTTTGGGAAAGCTTCTAATTAGTCAAACATTCATTTCTGGTAATTCTCAAACAATTTTTACTTTATTTGAGAAATTTTTGACTTTTCTACTCTTGCATGCTTTTGTTAGGCTAGAAATTGTGCATGTGCCAAGTCAAGAATTACAATACGAAAACTCTCATCTTTTCCCACCAACAAGCAAGACACCATGTTAAATGACAACTAATAGACCACAAGTTCTTCACAGCCCAGTACTCAATTTGTCACTGGGAGTTCTTACTCCTCTTCTCAGTTCATAGTTAATTTTGGTGCCTCTGATATATTTGTATCAGTTTACATGGAAAACCGATAGTGATGAAGCATCTTAGTGTCGGTTTTGATTTAAAACAGATAGTGAAAACATAGTATTTGTATTGGTTTGTATTCAAAGCGATATTGATAACCTACTCATGCGTGTTAGTTTTTAGGCGTTACCGATAGTGATAATCTTTCATCTTTGTCGGTTTTAATAGAAACCGATAGTGATAATGTTTTGGTCTATGTCGGTTTTTAATAGAAACCGATAGTGATAATGTTTTGATCTGTGTTGATTTCTAGTAGTAGCGATAGTGATAGGATGTTCATCTATGTCAGTTTTTAATATAAACCGATAGTGATAGGATGTTCATCTGTGTCGGTTTTTAATAGAAACCGATAGTGATAGGGAAGTAAATCTGTGTCTATTTTAGTAGAAACCGATAATGGTAATATTTTGATCTGTGTTGGTCTTTGGTAGTAATCGATAGTGATTATGTATCATACGTAGCCGGTTTTCAATTGAAACCGATCGTATTTTGCCCTCTTTGGACAATATAAAAGCTAGTCTCATGGTCATGGATGGTGTCTAATATGTGCATGTAGTGAGGAACAGATGAAAAGTTGTAAGGTTTTTAGAAATATGATCAAACTTACTCTACGTGCAAATTAGAAAGCATTGAAGAAAAATACACATGTTAGTAATTTAAAACAAAGCACAACATGGTTATGTAATGTTTGTTTTGGACAATTTTTTGTATATGCATATGCCATGATGCGGAAGTTTTGTTATGTACTTATTGAATGCAGCATCCCAGTTTTGCAAAATGAACTAGCAGTGAACATTAGTGATCTATATTGCAATCGGTTTTCAAGCGAAATGATATAGATAATCTTATTGCCATCGGTTCTTTGAAAGAACCGACACAAATAAGTAACCTATTGCAATCGGTTAGTAAAAATAACCGATGAGATATATGCGATATTTCAATCGGTCATTAAGAAAACCGACGCCAAATCGATTATTTATTTCAATCGGTTTAGTGAAGGAACCGACACAAATAAGCGTGTTATTACAATTCGTTTAGTTAAAAACCGACACGATACGTAGTTATTGCAATCGATTTTATTAATGAACCAACAGAGATACCGTCGTTATTGCAATCAGTTTAATGATCGAACCGACATAGATACGGTTTTATTGAAATCGGTTTAATGAGAGAACCGACACGAATAAATGCCCCTTTATATATAACACTGTCTCCCTCATCTCCCACATCTCATTCCTCACTTGTGCGACCTTAAACCCCAGCTTCGCTCGTGCCGTCGCTCGCGCGACCTTCTTGTCGGCCCCCACCGCTCCACCCTAGACCGCGCCGCCCTAGATGAAGGACCATGTGGAGGTCTATCCAGATTTGTGATGAGTATTTGACTAAATTTGAGCTTGGGTTGCTCTTGTTTGAGTTTGATTTGAAATGGATTTTGATTGAAACAATTTGAAGTCTTCTCATTTTCCAGGTGCTACGGCGAATGAGAAAAATGAATTTTAATGAGTGGACTTTGATAGATTTATTGCACATCTTTATGGGCATTTCTATGTGAGGAGTTTCCTTGTTTTTGATGGTTGCGGGACGCGGTGCTAGGTCATGGTGAGGCGAAGGATGGTGGGACTAGGCGAGGAGCATCGGAGGTTCAGACGGTCGAGGATCGCGGAAGATGATCGAGAGCGGAGTTCGTGCAAGCCATGAAGACAAGGAATGGATGTGATGCTAGCTCGATACTACTCGGATCGATGAGGGCTGTCGGATTGCAGTTTAGTTGATAGGATAGCGGGTCTAGTTAGTATGCTTTGAAAACCGTGCAAGAAACCCATTTGTGTGGTGGGTTTTGGGTGAACCCTTGCATGGCTGGTTGAGTGGGTAAATCCTAGCCCTTGATGGATGCTCTAGGGTTTAGATACTCATCCAAGGGTGGTAGAGTGACCCAAGAGTTGTATAAATAGGGGTGGAGGGTAGCCTTCCCCTTGAAGGTTTGAGGTTTTGATGCTCCTTTGAGCTTTGCCCACATGAAATGTGAGGCTTTGTAACCTCTCCTTCCAGAAATGAAATGTTCTTCATTTATGTTCATGTTTCATTTCTTTTACGCATTTACATTACGCATTTAAATTACATAATTTAAATTCAGCATTTACTTCCGCATTTACATTCTACTAATTTACTTTATCGCGATTTGGATTTGCCTCCCCTCCTTCTAAATGCTGTTCTTCTTGGATGTCTTGAGGGTGTTCATATGGTTTTACATCTTTCTTGCACCCTAGGATAGACTAGAGATCAAGTTTTTATCAAATTGCAAATCTGTCCAGAACTTGTTCTTCGCGCAGCAGTCAGTCTTTTATTTTTATACAAATATATAAAAATAATTTTTAAGTTATTCTTATTGGAGAAGGTGTACGACTCATATATCCATCTCTGGAAAAACTTTTGAGTCCACTGGTTGCACCGTTTGAGCGCTATGAAGTGAAAACCGAGCCTCAAATATTCTGATCAGAGTTCTTGACTGTCTGTAATGCTTGATTTTTCATGTTTATTCTACAAAGTTTTTTGAGTTTAATTTTGGTGGAGTGTTTCAAGACTCAACTTATCATAGGGATAAAAATTCCCAAAATTTTAGAGCAACAGACACTCACCAACCACCTGCTCCAATTGAGGACAATTTCTAGAAAATCTGCTTTTACTTTTCTAGAAAGAAACTTTTGTGTTTTAGCTTTATCTCTTTTAGAAAAGTAGTCTTTGAGATGATTCCTCTTTGTTTAGACACTTGACAACCAGGATTGTGATTAAAATCCCTCACATGATTTATGGTTCTCATCCATACAAGCTAGGGGTACACATAGTTGTCTAATTGTTTTGGAGGGTATGCGATCTGAGAAACACCATTTTAAAAGAAAATCTTTGGGTGTTTTAGATTTTTATCATGAGATTGTTTGGAGTACTTTGAGTGGGAAAATTTTATTTGGGATCATTCACCCCCTCTGATCTCCATTTCGATCTTTCAATTGGTATCGAGCCGGTTTTGCTCTTTCATAGATCTTGACCGGTCTCAAGAGCCATGATGATGGACAAGTATTCCACCAAGCCTCCTATTTTTTTGGAGTTGATTTTCATTTTGGAAATAGCGGATGGAGTCATACATCACTGCCGGGACTTCATGGAATATAAGAACCCGGTACCCTCATGCCGAGCCCAAGAGGGAGGCCGGAAGATACTCCCAGCGTCGGGCCCGCACTTGCGTGCATGAGGACATATCCTAAAGGAAGTTGAACTTATATTTAGATATGATAGATACGGTTGTAATCCGAGTCGTTAATAGGGTAGATAAAGATGTAAACTCTATCCTATTAGCGGCTAGAATCTTGTAACGATCGAAATCTCCAAACCGATCGAGGACTCTGTAAGTGCCCCACCCCGCTATATAAGGGAGAGGGCGGGCAACAACATAGGGATCGGATGATCCAAGCCTAGAGCAAGGAAGCCATAGAGCATAAAACACCTCATATCGCCGGAGCACATTGCGCTTTGAGCATCCTTGGATCAAGAGATCCGCATAATCCCACACACAGGATTAGGGTATTATCTCCTCCGTGAGAGCTGAACTGTCTAAATCCCTTGTCTTGTGTGACCTTGAGTTTGAGATCTAGCGCCTACCCCATAAATTCATTGCCGACTACAAAAGTCGGCGGTTGGCGCGCCCGTAGTAGAAGCGCTATAATCTTTTCCGCACGACTCGATGGCGGCAATCGGTGGATTCATCGCCACCTCTCGGCTCCGGCCTTACGCTTTGGAAACACGGACTTCGTCGCAGAATGTGCGGAGAGCTTGTCTATCTGGTCCAAAACGGATCCGATCAGTAAAGATCGAGCCAACCCATCTCGGTATGTCACTCGACTTGGCGGCAAACCCGATCGGCGTCGCGAGAATTGCTGCGATCTTCGTGGCATCTTCGCGATAGAAGAGCAAAAGACCGATCTCAACGCCAACAAGAAGAAACGAGGAAGGCTGCGGGGAAGATCGTCTTCGTAAGGGTAAGGAGGTGCGGTGCGATCGCCCGATCTCACGGCCGCAATGTCGCGAGGACCTCCGCAATCGGGTTGGGAGATCAAGCCGTTTCCACGCCAATCTTTGAGCGTCATCGCCTCAAGATGCTTCTCGACAAGCTGGACCCGATGATTGCATCGGATAGCTGGCGGCCCCAATCGTGGCGGATCAAGGCCATGGTGGCGGCGGCGCAATTTGCGAAATCGGGAAAAGCCGGTAGGTGAAGCGCGCTTGCGCTCCCACGCCACTTTCGCGCGGCCACGAGCCTCGCTGCGCCCAGCGCCACTTTCGGCGCGACCATGAGCCACGCCCTGCGCTTCGGCGCTACTTTCGACGGCCAAGAGCCACGCTGCGCCCGGCGCCACCTTCGGCGCGACCACGAGCCTCGCGCGCGCCGGCGCCACCTTGGCTGCGGCCACGAGCCACGCTGCGCCCGGCGCCACCTACAACTCATCTACAAGCCTTCGCTGCGCCGAGCAAAGATGGCACGATCGTCGACAACATATGGAGCATAAAGCGGCTAAGTCGCTTTTACTCAATTATGTCATTATAAATAAAATTGTTGACTTTCCTAACTTGCTACTTAATTGACCCACAACTAAGCGATGAAGTCGGGGCTACACCTAATAGTGTCGCATGCGCACATCTTTCGGAGTTGTATTTTTCTTCTTTTGTTTAACGATTGCAAGTGAATCCGAGTCGATAACTCCAAGTTGTGAAGCTCGACCCCATGAGCAGCGAACTTTAGTCACCCAAAACACGTGCACAGGAAAAAGAGCCATGAGTGACTGCATAGCGCTCGGGGCTAGACTAGTCGGGCAAGTGCTTAAACAAAAAGAGTCAAACCACTCGGATGAATTCAAAATCAATAAGGAAAAAGAGTAAAAGACTCTAAAATTATTTATACACCATCGGACATCACATCAAGTGAATTGTTTTTACATTGCCTAAGTTACGCATATACATGATTTGGGGCTACTAAATTTGGATCACGATGTGTGAGCCAGCGCTTCAGCAGCGACATCGGCAATTTCGTGACGAATAAATTTAAAGGGTGGCTGAATTTTGCCTCAAGCGGAAAAGCGTTTTGATTTCTACATATCGTTTGGGATCTGATATGTCCCAAGATGAGCCATTGCGAATTCCAATAATGGGGCTAGGAACCACTCGGAAAGTTTAGCAGCGTGGAGCTCTATTGAGTCCTTCACGATCTCTTTGCCTACAACAGGGCACTTTCGTTGTAAAGGAAAACTAGTCGGAAGGCTGCATCAAGCTGGAAGCACTCGGCGTGAAGCATGACTCGGTTGGGCTGCAACCGAGAAGGAGGCAACTCGATCGCAAAGGACTCGGGGCTCTTGTGGAATATAAGAACCGGATACCCTCATGGCGAGCCCAAGAGGAGGCCCGGAAGATACTCCCGCGTCGGGCCCGGCTTGCCATGCGCAGAGGACATATCCTAAAGGAAGTTGAACTTATATTTAGATATGATAGATACGGTTGTAATCCGAGTCGTTAATAGGGTAGATAAAGATGTAAACTCTATCCTATTAGCGGCTAGAATCTTGTAACGATCGAAATCTCCAAACCGATCGAGGACTCATAGCCGCCCCACCCCGCTATATAAGGGAGAGGCGGGCAACAACATAGGGATCGGATGATCCAAGCCTAGAGCAAGGAAGCCATAGAGCATAAAACACCTCATATCGCCGGAGCACATTGCGCTTTGAGCATCCTTGGATCCAAGAGATCCATAATCCCACACACGGATTAGGGTATTATCTCCTCATGAGAGCTGAACTGTCTAAATCCCTTGTCTTGTGTGACCTTGAGTTTGAGATCTAGCGCCTACCCATAAATTCATTGCCGACTACAAAGTCGACAACTTCTGGTATGGCAGAAGATGAAACTCCGTATGAGGTTCTGGCGATGAAAGCGTCACGTAGGAAATATGGTGATGTTGAGGCGACGCTAAGGCAAGGAACATTCTCATACAGGTCTTAGTCGCGATGAGTATGATAGGATTTCTCACCTCCGTTCCACTCACGAGATTTGGGTGACCCTCGATGCTTACCATGAGGCACTACTCAAATCAAGACCGTGGCGAGGATCGGTTCAAGCGTGAGTTCAACAAGTTTGAACAACACGCTTGGTGAGTCTTGATGAGTGTTTTGGTCGGTTCGTAGATTTTGAGAGACCTCGAGCGATCGGTTGCATATACTGACTCGGATAATGCTCGATATTTCTTGACCGCACTTTCGATCCTCGTGTTTTGGAAATGAAAGTGACCACCATCAAGGACACTACCGACTTATCGACCTTGACTCTTGATGGGCTTTACTCCGTCTCAAGACTCATGAGATCGGCGTCGTCTCTCAAGACAAAATCACGGTCGATGGCCTTGGTCACTAATCCCACTGAATCTTCCCTTGATCTTTACTGTTTCTCTCTTTCCGCCCTTTGCGAGCTAGCGATGACCAAGCTGGAAAAATTTCGAGAAAATGAGCTTGCTCTTCTTGCTATAAGTTTTCTCATGCATACAAGAGGGTGAGAGAGAGAAAGAGAGGGCATGATCACATGCTTCGAGTGTGGTGGCCCCAACCACATTCGAGCTAATTACTAAGCTGGAGAAGACAAAGAATGACACGGCCGGTTCGGCAAAACGATTACATCGACAAGAACCGTAACAAGAAGCCTCCAGTTCGCGAGCGGTAGCGTGAGAAGAAATACGCAACTTCTCCAAGAACAAGAAGCTCTTCCACGGCGTCCTCGTTGCGGCAGCGACATCAACCTCCCGACACGGATACATGGAGCAGCGAGGCGAGGATGATCCGCAAGAGAAGAAAGGCGGCGACGACTTCTCCGGCATGTGCTTTATGGCCGATGCCAGCGGCATCGGACTCTGACTCTGACTGACGAGTACCCTCCTATGATCGGCTCAATGAAGCTTTACGCAAATTAGGAAAATTTCATGCTAGAGCTAGAGCTAGGTGTATGGAGCTAGAGAAGGAAGTAGGTACCTTGACTCGGGAGTTAGCTTCTCTTAGATCTTCTCCCTCTCGAGGCACTGATGATTATTCTTTGTGTGATGCCGTGCTTGAGGAGTTAGAGAAACTAAGGACCATACATGATAGTGTGCTTGTTGAACTTGATGGTCTTAGGTTGAAGAATGCTAGCACTAGTTTTGTTGATGCTATTCTGTTGAGGCTAGTTTTTTCATGCTCACTCTACTCCTACATGTTCAAATTGCCTAAATTGCTTGCGAAATTGATGCCATGGCGATCACCTTAGGAAGCTTTCTTCTAGAAATGATGAACTTGAAATGCATGCTTCTAAGGACCCAGTCAGCTCATGTGAGGGCTGTAGGCAACTAAAACTTGACAATGAATCCTTAAATGTCAAGTGTGCTAAACTTGCTAAGGACTTACTAGATAAGTCACAAGAAAGTTGCTTGCGATGTTCTGTGATTGAGGGGGACTTGGATAAAATCCATGTCGAGCTTAGGAAGAAATTAGAAGACCAAGCTCGTAGAATTAGAAATGCGTCTTGCATTTCTTGTGAGGCCCTCAAGATTGAGGCAGTCGTGCTGAGGGAGAAAAATGCACGTGCTGAGAGAGCTCATCTTTCTGGTTCTTCTTCTTCTTCCCGATGTTCTCCTTGTGCCTCTTTCTTTCGAGATTGCCAATATCTTATGAGCACTCTCGAGAAGTTTGTAGGAGGCAAGAAGAAGCTCAATCTTATTCTAGACCAATCCAAGATTAGATTCAATCAAGGTTTAGGATTTGATCCTTTGGAGTACGCTCGGGCGCATCCTCCCACCATTGTGCGCGGCTCCAAGAGTGGTGAGATTGTGGTAGCTCCCAGAGTGAGCACCACCGTGTTTAGGTCTACTGAGGTTGTCCACAGGACTTCTGACCAGAAGGGTGTTACTCCTGTTGTTTCTGTCTCTAGCAAGGCGAAGTACATGCACCTACAGCAAGAAAGATGGTCACCTAGTAGATTTACGCTTGGTAGCGCCAAGAACACTCGGCGTGGCGTGTTGCTGCTCTTAGGGGTATTCAGGGTTATCCCGGACTTTGAGTGCTCCTAAGGCACACACCGCTTCTAGGCGAGTTAGAGAGTCACCTAGGCAGCGCGATTGCCACTAGATCATAGATTAGATTACCACTAGGCAGCGATTCTTGGAATCCTTCGGCGCGTCGATGTAGTGGATTGTCCTCGCCCGCGATCGTTGCGTCGATGGAGTGGATCGACCTCGCCTCACCGTGGATCGTCCTCCCACGCCGCGATCGCGGCGTCACCGCGATAGTCCACCGTCCGAGGATGGAGCGCCGTGCGTCGTGTGCAAGCACACAGTACTCGGCGAGGCGGCGAAGAGCGGCTAGAGTTTGGGTGAAACACTTCTAAGCGTGGAAAGCACACCTGTGCCCACCCTCTGCCACTCCTTATATAGCCACGAGATGAAACCTAAACCGGGGCCCATTAGTGTGCTAAGCCCACGAGGTCCATTAATTACGGATCAATCAAATTAATGCGTCCCGGCCCATAAGTGTGTGACCTGCGGGTTCACATACGTTTGGACATGGATTGGAAAACTCCTTTTCAATCCAATAGTTGGTAGCGGCTCCTTGCAAAGCATGCCAACTCCCAAACATACTTGATCCGTCGAACAAAACCTATCAAAAGTACTCATGTAATAATCCCTTTGCCAAGTATATGAAGATTGAACTCAAGGCGAGAAGCATGTCATCCTTTGATGATTCAATCTATCTCTTGTATCCGTGATATATTAATAAGTTGTGATTGACTCCTCAATCACGGCATGGCCATGCACTTCCTTAATCATATCACACGAGTGGCCTTGTCATATATCTTCGTTTCATTGGGTGGCAAATTCCATCTTATTTGCTCACTTCCCTCTCGCACGTTTCATAGTAAACATGAAAGCTACCTTTATAACTATCCGGTTAGGAAGTACTGTTTGATAGCCCCAAGGAAAACTATTACACATGTAGGGAATATGACAATCTTAGGTCTAAAGATCATACATCTACTACGTATGAGATACACTGATGACACATAAGAATGTAACATTCTCGCAGTGTCCCATGGCGGGTCTATCTAACCCATGTTCTTCAACATGCGTCCACAATGTATAGATGATATCTCCATATCCCATGATCTATGAAGCATGATCATCGATCATGTCGAATTTTGTAGTCAGCAATAAATTTATGGGGTAGGCGCTAGATCTCAAACTCGAAGGTCACACAAGACAAGGGATTAGACAGGTTCAGACCCTCGACGATGGAGGTAATACCCTAATCCTGTTCTGGGATTATATTGATCTCTTGGATCAAAGGTTGCTCAAAGCGTAATGTGCTATGGGCGATATGGTGTGTGCTCTAGGGCTCG
This sequence comes from Otatea glauca, assembly GCA_036346275.1. NCBI lineage: Eukaryota > Viridiplantae > Streptophyta > Magnoliopsida > Poales > Poaceae > Otatea > Otatea glauca. The sequence goes on from CM070711.1 coordinate 42,034,511, forward strand.
ATTGCTCTATGCTTGAATGATCGGATGTCTATGGTGTTACCCACCCTCTCCCTTATATACTGGGGGTGGGGCAGCTTACGGAGTCCTGATCGGTTAGGAGATTTCGATCGGTTGCTATATTCTAGTTGGTTACAGGATAGGGTTTACATCTTTATCTATCCTAATAACGACTCGGATCACAACTATATATTTTTATATCTAAATACATATTCGATTGTCTATAGGATGTGCCCCCTTCCGTGCGGCAGCAATGCTTGGCGTGGGGCTCATCCTTTGGGCCTTCTGCTTGGGCCTGTCTCATCCTTAGGCGATACTGGGCCGGTCATGAAGATACCTGGTTTCATATATTCCACAGTAGCCCCCGAGTGATTCATGATCCGATTGTGATGTCTCTATTTGGGTCTCAACTTTGAATCATTGTTCTCAGCTTCCGGCGTAAACCTCTGTCCGGTCTCTTCTTTGAATTGAATGCTTCTTCTTGGAGCAAGGGGATTATGAAGGACTCGAATATACCCCCAGTTTTCTCTATTGATCATAATCTTCAAGGGTCAATGCTGGACGAACTTCGAAGTCATTTTTTGATTACCCATGCCAACTCTTTTTCCGAAAAACCTCTTTGGATTCTGGAATGATCTTAACTCCAAGTCTCCTCGGCTTCTGATGCGTTTACTTCATCCTTACTGTATAGGCTATAAAAGGCGGTCCAATGCTTCTGAGATGTATTCCTTCGCGCTTAACCCTTCTCCTTTACGCTTGAGCTTTTATCTTCTTCATGCCGAGGAGGAAATTCAAGGTTGACCAGGACGACCGTGAGCTCGCCGAGCTGTGGAGAGACTTCGAACTCGCCATGGCGGAGCTGGCCAAGGAGAGGGTGGTCGAGCGCGACCGTGCCGCCATCGACGCCTTCATCGAGATCTTCCCTGCCTTTTTCAGGGCAAGGGAAGCTCTCATCGAGACGCTCGGTCGGGTGCGCCGCGGGGAGGTGTAGCTCTCCTGTAAATGTAATATTTTCCTAGGCATAATGCCTAGGGAATTTATATATAATAAAGAAGTACCTTTTGTAAATGATGTCCATGTTTGTCCTTAGACGTAGCTTAGACCCAGCTTGGGGCATTTCGAGGCTTGCATGGCTCTTTAATTTGGTGATATCTGCATCCGTCTACTGTAGGATGTAACTTAGGCTCGACGTGGAGGGCATCGTATTGGTATTTGCGCGGCTCTTGGCCGAGTGATGCCCATATCCAACTACCGTAGGATATAGCTTAGGCTCATCTTGGCGCACCACCTTCTGCGGCTCTTGGTGAGTGATACCCATATCCGAGTGGTGTAGGATATAGCCTAGGCTCAACTTGGGCGTACCATACATCGTGGCTCTTGGCGAGTGATACCCATATCCGGTGGTGTTGGATATAGCTTAAACTCAACGTGGGCGTATCTATTTATGTGGCTATTGATGAGTGATACCCATATCCATTGTTGTAGGATATAGCTTGAGCTCAACTTGGGCGTATCAAGTTTTCTTGGCTCATGGCGAGTGATGCCCATACCGTGATGTAGGATATGGCTCGGTCCGACTTAGGACACATCGAGGTTTATCGAATGGTACCCATACTAAGCTTATTCGACGCATAGCTTTTCGACCCTCATGGGGCATACCATTGGATTCGCGCCGTTTAGGCTCAACTTGTGATATATGATTCCGTCATGCGGTAACCACCTAGCGACCCAGCGTGGGGCATATCACAAGAAGATATATTTTATCGAATTGGAGGATATCCACATCGCTTAGCACGGTAAGTGGTTAAGCGTCCCATCGTGGGGTACAACGTGTCCCAAATATGACTTGGTCAAACCACATTTGTCTACGCAAGTCGAGCGTCAAGTCAGTCAAATCATTATGGAGGATCACGGAAGGGTGAGGCGTTTCACAATCTTCTTCCCATACGATGGTTCATTCTTTTCGCGCCTCTTGCCCCTACGCTTCCTTCTCTCTGATTTCTCCACATTGGGGTTATCCGCGCCATTGATCTCTCCGTCGAAGATGCCTTCTCCGTCAAGATCTCCTCCTCGTAGCCTTCGCCCGAGTTGGGCGACCTCAATCACGTTAGAGGAGAAACTGCAGTCCATGGTGAAGGATGGGGTTCTCCCAGATTTGGCTTTGATCTCCACTCGGCCGGCTGCTGGTGAATCCATCCCCACTCCTCATCCTGAAGAAGTCGTGGTATTTGAGTCTTTCTTCCAGCGCGGGCTGGGTCTTCCGACCTGCGCTTTTCTCCGTGGTCTTAACGGCTGTGATTGTGGCGACTGGCTTGGCCTCAATCCACTTGGTGAATTTATCGACGGCCACGAAGAGATAAGTATAGCCACCTTGGGCCTTCTTCAAAGGTCCCACCATGTCGAGCCCCCAGACCGCAAATAGCTAGGTGATTGGAATGGTTTGTAGTTCCTGTGCCGGTTTGTTCATCTGCCGCGCAAAGAACTGACATCCTTCGCATGTCCGGACGATGTCCTCTGCGTCAGTAACAGCAGTCGGCCAGAAAAATCCCTGGCGATAAGCCTTGCCAACCAGGGTTGATGACGTTGCGTGATTCCCACAAACTCCCGAGTGGATCTCTTTGAGAAGATCTCTTCCTTCTTGCTCTGATATGCACCGTCGTAGAACGCCAAAGGAGCTCTTGCGGTAGAGTTCTCCCTGATCACTACATAGCTCTTGCTTTGGCATATTATTCGCTTAGCCTGCGTGCGGTCTTCGGGTAGCTCGTCCTTCATCAGACAATCCAGATACGGAGCTGTCCAATCGGGGGTTATGACCAAGACTTCTGCCTTTTCGCTTTTCTCAATTGGGACGTCCGACATAGGACGAGTGCTTATTGTGGGTTTGTGAATTTCTTCAGCGAATACTCCCACTGCATGTGGACGGCGGATCCCATCTTGGCTAGTTAAATCGGCCACTTCATTGTCTCGGCGAACCGTGAACGATTCCATACCGTCAAAATTTCCTTCCGGCTTGCGTACCTCACAGCGATGGCAGCCATGTTGTCTTCGATGCGGGACCATCTTTTGCACTTGATTGACCACGAGCATTGAATCTCCGCGGACCGCCAAACGCCGGATCTGAGCGAAATGGCGTCTGGGAGCCCATGGATGAGTGCCTGCGTACTCGGCGGCGTTGTTTGATGCGGAAAAAGTATTTGAAGAGCGTATCTCAATCTTTCTCCACTTGGTGATATGAGCACTATACCAGCCCCCGCACCACTGAGCATAAGGGAACCATCGAAGTACATGGTCCAATACTCAAGTTCCTTGACGACCGCTAGGCTCTGAAGATCTGTCCACTCGGCGGTGAAGTCGGCGAGCGCTTGAGACAATGGTTGTGAGGGCTTGAATAGGATATCGAAAGCCCCAAGCTCATTGCCCATTTTGCAATTCTCGGTGGCCTCTGGTTATGAAATATATCGCTCTTTGGGAAGGAGGTGACCAGCGAAATAGTATGTTCTTGGAAGTAGTGCTTGAGCCTCGAGATGTAAATATGACATATAATAGCTTTGCACTTGTGGATATCGCACCTTAGATTCACTCGGGACCTCGCCGTGAGTAGGTGGGTGTTGGATCCTCTACACATGGCCGGTTCCTCCCTTTCGGCGATGATTGCAGCAATGACTACATGAGTCATTGCGCGATGTAAAGTAAAAGAGGTTCTTACGCATCAGCGAAACCAAGGCCGGGGCATCGTCAATAAGGTCTTCAAATCTTCAAGCGCTTCTTTGTGCCTCGGTGTCCATTGGAACTTGTCACCTTCTTGAGGAGTTTAAAGAAAAGCATACCTCGCATACCCGGTCGGAAATAAACTCTCTGAGTGCGCCATGCATCCGTAAGCTTCGGATGTCCTTACGGCAAGTCGGTTCCATATTGATATGGCCTGATCTTTTAGGTTGGCCTCAATGCCTCATTTGTGATCGATAAACCCGCGGTTTTCGAAGATACTCCGAAAACACACTTCTCGGGATTGAGCTTCATGCTGAAAGTCCTCAGACTCTCGAACGTCTCGGTCAAGTCGGCGATAAGATCCTTCCTTTCCCAAGTCTTCACCACGACATCGTCCACGTATGCCTCCACGTTGCGTCCATTTGGGCATGAAAACACCGGAATTGCGTGTCGTTGCACCAAAGATTTTTAATCCGAACGCCATCGTGGTATAGCAAAAGGCTCCGAAAGGAGTGATGAATGAAGTTTTGACGTGATCTTCCGCCTTTAGGCGAATCTGGTGGTACCCTGAGTAGGCATCGAGAAAACTCATAATTTCGCACCCGGCGGTCGAGTCAACCACCTGATCAATTTGAGGTAGCCCAAAGGGATCCTTCAGACATGCCTTATTGAGATCAGTATAATCAATGCACATGCGCCAAGTTTTATTCTTCTTTTGCACTAGTACAGGGTTTGCCAACCAATCGGGGTGATACACCTCTTTGATGAAACCTGCAGCTAAAAGCTTGGTGATCTCCTGCTTGATGGCGTTCCGGTGGTCCGGAGCGAATCGCCGAAGCCTTTGCTTGATTGGCTTTGCCTTTTCATCAACGTGCAGTGAATGCTCGATCACCTCCTTGGAACACCGGCATGTCGGATGGTTTCGAGCAAAGATGTCCTTGTTAGCACGGAGAAAGGTGGCGGCGCCCTTCCTATTTTCATCGAGCCTAACCCGATCGAGTCATCTTGGGCCGAGTCGGATGGGTCGAGGTGATTCTCTTGGTTCCTTCGCTGGATTCATCCCGACATGGCTCGCTTCTTGGGCGGGGCGTCACCTTCTTCTGCAGCGTGGCAGCCTCCGCTTGATTTTCTTCCCTTCGCGATCGCCTCTGCTGCTCGGCAAGTTCACAACTTTCTCGGTCGCATTCCAGAGATCGCTTGACATCGCTGCGAACCGTGATGACGCTTCTGGGTCCCGGCATCTTCATATCAAGTAGGTGTAGTGCGGGACGGCCATGAATCTAGTCAGACCGGGCCTTCCCAAGATAGCGTGGTACGCTGTCTCAAAATCGACCACCTCAAAACTTATGTACTCGGTCCGGTAGTTGTCCTTAGTACCGAAAGTGACGGGCAAAGAAATCTGCCCGAGTGGAAATGAAGACGCCCCAGGGATCACTCCGTGGAACAGTGAGTGCTCGGCCTTAGCTTCGGGCGGGGATGTTCATATCATCGAGGTTTTGGCGAGCAGGACATTGAGTCCACTCTGCGTCGTCGGTCGAGGATCTTCCTTAACTGCAGCTGCGAATAACGGGTCAAGCACTAGTGGGAACTTACCCGAATGTCGAACCCGGTTGGGGTGATCCGAGCGGTCAAAGGTGATCGGTACCTCGGACCACTTTAAATATTTAGGGGCTACTAGTTCCACGCATTGATCTCGGCGATGGCTTTTGCTTCGCTTGGACTCGTATCCGGTGGAGCCCACATAAATGTAGTTGGCTCGTGCTCGGGCTCACGAAAATCATCCTCACGGGAGGTCCTTCTTCTTGGCAGCTTCATCCTTCACTGGAGCTGGTTGCCTGTGGCTTTCACGTGCAAGACGCTTCAGAGTGAAGCAGTCCTTGGCTGCGTGCTTTCCCTTTGGGTGGAAAGGGCAGATCGCCTCCATGACAGAATTATAGTCGGGTGCCTCCCTCCGTGGGGCTCGGGGCCGGTCGCGTTCGGCTACTGCGACTAGCTCCTCGCCTTTTCGCTTCTTATCTTTGTGCTTGGAGGACTCGGGCTTGTCGCCTTTGTTCTTCTGCTGCGGGCGATCCTCTTGCCGCTCGGCCAGGGCGTTCGAGGCCGTGGCGTAGCGATCGGCCAGTGCAAACATCTCCTTCACGGAGGTAGGGGGTTTCCTGGACATTTTCTTGATTAGGTCAGGATCACTTACCCCTTTTTGGAAGGCCGCCACCACCACGCTTGAGATCGTCCACGGCGGTGTTCTTCTTCGCATGAAACACGAATGAAATCTCTCGGCGTCGTCCTTCTTACGGTGAAGCTAGTGCAGGTCCCACAGTGCGGGCTTCGTAGGTTCCTAGAAGTTAGCGATGAATTGATCGCAAAGATTGCTCCGTGAGTCCACGAGTTCGCGGGAAGTCCGTGAGCCATGCTTGAGTTGAGGGTGAGATTGACCGTGACGGTTTGCCATCACGGTCGATTGCCCCGGCGCTTTAATAGCGCGGGCGTAGACCTACGGTAAGCTTCGGATCTCATTCCCGTCAAACTTTACGATGCCTTTGGGATTGAATCCTTCCGGGCCATACCACTCGGCGTGGCGAGGAGAGCGCTTCGGATCCGTCAATAGATCTCTCATCATGATGAGGGGGAGACCGGCGTGGCGAGCCTCTGGCTCGGCGATTGTCTTCAACGCGCCGGGGCGGAGTTTGGTACGGCGAGTTCATGGCTCGACGATGGTCGTCGTTCCGACCCCAGCGATGATAATCTCTATGGTCATTGCGGTCGTCGTACCTTTGACCACTTCGTCGATCGTGGCGAGTGCCAAAACGCTCATAGTCGTCGTGGCGCCCGCATCGCTCTTCCTCGTCCCGCTCCTGCCGTTTGGCGGTGATGTCTTGGCGGAGGTCGCGGTTGAGAATTCGGCGAGCGTCTTCGACTGGTGGTGTATGGCGCCGATTGCCGGTGTCCGGCGTTGCGATCCGGCTGCGGCGACCGCGAGTAGGCTGCGTGGGGCGCGAGTGCGCTTCACCTACCGGCTTTTCACGATTACGCTGAATTCTTTGCGCCGTCACCATAGCCTTGATCACGGCCACGATCGGGCCGTTGGGCTGTCGATGCAATCATCGGGTCCAGCGTGTCGAGCGTCTTAGAAGCGGCGGCGTTACGCATCGGCGTGCGGAAGGCGGATTGGTCTCCCAACACAGGCTGCGGGATGACCTCGCGGACATTGCGGTGCCGCGATCGAAGAGATCGCTTTGCACCTCCTTACCCTTACGAAGGCGATCTTCCTCCGTAGCCTCTTGGTCTTCTTGATGGAGATCGGTCCTCTGCTCCTCAATCGTGAAGGCGCCACAAAAATTGCGTGATTCCTCACAATGCTTGATTGGTTTTAGGTCGATCGAGCGGCATACGAGATGGGTTGGCACGATCTTCACGAGTTGGATTTGGCTTTGGACTAGGCAGATAAGCTCTCCGCGCGTATCTGCGACGAAGTCCAGGCTTCCAAAGCGGAAGGCCTGGCCGAAGACGTAGCTGGTGATGAATCCGTCGATTGCTGCCATTGAGTCTGTAGGAAAAGATTATAGCGCTTCCCCTAACTGGCGCGCCAACTATCGACTTTTGTAGTCGGCAATAAATTTATGGGTTAGGCGCTAGATCTCAAACTCGAAGGTCACACAAGACAAGGGATTAGACAGGTTCAGGCCCTCGACGATGGAGGTAATACCCTAATCCTGTGTGCTAGGATTATATGGATCTCTTGGATCAAAGGTTGCTCAAAGCGTAATGTGCTCTGGGCGATATGGTGTGTGCTCTAGGGCTTGATTGCTCTATGCTTGAATGATCGGATGTCTATGGTGTTACACGCCCTCTCCCTTATATACTGGGGGTGGGGCGGCTTACGGAGTCCTGATCGGTTAGGAGATTTTGATCGGTTGCTATATTCTAGTTTGTTACAGGATAGGGTTTACATCTTTATCTATCCTAATAACGACTCGGATCTGGCTGTATCTTTTATATCTAAATACATATTCATTGTCTATAGGATGTGCCCCCTTCCGTGCGACAGCAATGCTTGGCGTGGGGCTCATCCTTTGGGCCTTTTGCTTGGGCCTGTCTCCTCCTTAGGCGATACTGGGCCGGTCATGAAGATATCTGGTTTCATATATTCCACATATCACTACATATGCTGATCTATTCATCGTTGATATTCCTCGTTTTTCTCATCGAGGTAGATATTCATCGTTGACAGGTTAGAGAGTCGCCTGTTTTTGGACAGCGTCGAGGACTCGGTTTTCATGCTGTTTCTTCGAGTTTTAGTCCTGGCGCTGTTCGTAGTCAGTCTTTCTGTCGTCCTCTTGATATTCCTCATTTTTCTCATCGAGGTAGATATCAGCGGCGTGAGGTGTTTTCTAGTAGGAGATTTAGACAGCCACACTGGGATGGTCCAGCCTTTGCATCACGGTAGGCCAACCTAGTTCAAGCTCCTAGATCATCTACTAGAGTTGCTACTGATCTTGTTAGTGTTAAACGTGAGAGAGACACTCGAGTTCAGTCTTCTTCTGTGGCTGGAACTCTGAGGTGTCGTATGGTTCAGTATTGGGTTCCTAAGTCTTCACTCTATCCCATCTTGAGTCATCTTTCTCTCTTGTGTCTTGATCGGAGTTAAATCGGATAGGGAAGGAGATGTTTGGATTGTCGACTCCGGTTGTTCTCGTCATATGATCGAAGATTCTCGATGGTTCTCTTCCCTAGTCTGAGCCCCCGGTGATGAGTTGATCACGTTTGGGGATGCTTCTTCAGGTAGAGTCATTGCTAAAGGTATCATCTGCATTAATGATAAATTTATTCTTAAAGATGTTGCCTTAGTGAGTAAGCTGCAATACAATTTGCTTTCTGTTTCTCAGTTTATTGATGACTCTTTCGAGGTGAGTTTTAAGAGTAATGCCTGTAGAATCCTCGATTAATTAGGAGGGTTAGTTTGCGGGATTTCTAGATTTGGGAGAGTTTTCCGTGCTGATTTTTCTGTTTCTTCTGGACACTCTCTTCGGTGTTTGATTACTTTAGAGTCCCGTGATCTCTCCTTCTGGCATAGGAGACTTGGTCACATTGGATTTGATCATTTGACCCGAGTTAGTAGTCCCGTGACCTCATTCGTGGTTTGCCTAAACTCAAAATGGTCAAAGACTTAGTTTGCTCTCCTTGCCGACATGGCAAGATGGTTGCTGCTTCTCATCCCCCAATCATTGTTGTGATGACTGATGTACCAAGACAGCTTTTACATATGGACACTATTGGTCCAGCTAGAGTGCAGTTAGTGGGTGGGAAGTGGTATGTTCTTGTCATTGTTGATGATTTTTCGAGGTATTCTTGGGTATTTTTCATGTCCTCAAAGGATGAGACTTTTACCCATTTTAGGGGTTTGGTTCATAGGTTGTCTTTCAAGCTCCCTGGTGCCCTACGAGCTATACACAGTGACAATGGCACAGAGTTCAAGAACTCCTATTTTGAGAGTTTCTGTGTGGAGTCTGGTTTAGAGCATCAGTTCTCCTCTCCCTATGTCCCTCAACAAAATGGCGTAGTGGAAAGGAAGAACAGGACCTTGGTAGAGATGGCGAGGACGATGCTAGACGAGTATAGTACTCCTAGGAAGTTTTGTGCTGAGGCTATAGCTACTGCTTGCCATGTTTCTAATCGTGTATTCTTGAGAGCACATTTGCACCGCAGTTCTTACGAGTTGAGGTATGGGCGAAAGCCTAGTGTTTCTCATTTTTGTGTGTTTGGTTGCAAGTGTTTCATTTTGAAGTCTGGTAACCAGGATAAGTTTGAGTCTCGCTCTTCTCATGGTATATTTCTGGGTTATTCAACTTCTTCTCGTAGCTATAGGGTCTGGAGTTGCGATGCGCATAGGATCATAGAGACCTGTGAAGTGACCTTTGATGAGGCTAGCCCAGGAGCTAGACCTGATATTTCAGGCTCTTCTTCGTCCTCCGAGACCATCTTTGTAGAGGATGAGGATGATGGAAATGATGGTGTTCCACCTGATTCAGTCCCCTCTACACCTGAGGTGCCTCCTGTTTCCATTTCTCGCACCTCGGAAGGCCACCCTTGCCTTCGACTCTCATTCAGCTAGTGGCTCTGCTCCTACCTCTTTTGTGTATGAGGTAGAGGCCACTTCTGCTTCTGGACCTCCCCGTCATATTCAGTGTTCTCATCCACCTGATTAGATCATCAACGATTTGTTTGAGCGAGTCACTCACTTAAAATCAGGTTTGTCCAGTTTCTGCCTTCACTCTGCCTTTGTTGCCTCGTTTGAGCCGAATGATGTGACTCATGCATTATCGATTTAGTCTTGAACTAATGCTATGCATGAGGAACTTGAAAACTTCGAGAGGAACAAAGTCTGGAAGCTTGTAAAACGTCCATCTGGTCATAATGTCATTGGGACCAAGTGGGTGTTCAAAAACAAGCAGAGTGAGGATGGGGTTGTCATTCACAACAAGGCTAGGCTAGTTACAGGGCTTTTCTCAAAGTTAAGGGTCTTGACTTTGAGGAGATATTTGCCTGTAGCTAGACTAGAGGCTATTAGGATCCCGCTTGCATTCTCTCGCATCCCGGGCTTTAAGCTCCATCAAATGGATGTCAAGAGTGCATTCCTCAATGGCTATATTGAGGAAGAGGTTTATGTCAAACAACCTCCGAGATTTGAGAACCCCAAGTTTTGAATCATATATACAAGCTTTCCAAAGCTCAGTATGGACTCAAGCGAGCCCCGAGCATGGTATGAGAGGCTCAAGTCTTATCTTCTCACCATGACTTCAAAATGGGCATAGTAGACAAGACTCATTCATCGACACCATGAGTCACATTTTCTTCTCGTCCGATTTATGTGGGCGATATCATTTTGTTGGCTCGTCTCATTCGCTTGTGTCTCGGTTTTACGAGGTGATGAGCACTGAGTTTGAGATGAGTATGATGGGCGAGTTGAGCTACTTTCTTAGCTTCCAAATCAAGCATACTCGGGAGGGTACTTTCTTGCATCAAGGCAAGTATACCGTGATCTCTGAGGCGCTCGATATGTCCGATGGGAAGTCGGTGATGACTCCTATGGCCACCATCACTGTCCTCCACCCAGATGAGGATGGTGAGCTCTTGACCAAAAGGTGTTTGAAGCATGATCGGCTCCCTCTTGTACCTCAACGCTTGAGGCCGACATACATTTCACTGTGTGTCTGTGCGCTCGATTTCAAGCTTCTCCTCTCGCCTCTCACCATTAGGCGGTCAAGCACATCTTCAGGTACCTTCGTGCTACTACTGATTATGGTATTTGGTACTCTTCCTCTTCTTGTCTATCTCTTAGAGCCTTTTCCGATGCCGACTTTCTTTGGTCAGAGGATAGATAGGAAGAGCACTTCGCACTTGCCAATTCATTGGCACTTCTCTTGTTTCTTGGTCATCTAGGAAGCGGTCGAGTTACCTGATCCACCGAGGGCGAGTATGTTCTCGCACGATTCTTTGTAGCAGTGCTCTGGATGAGATCGATCTTACGGGACTATGGGTTAGAGATAGAGAGTGTGCCACTTTTACGTGACAACACTTCAGCTATTTGCATTGCTAAAAACCCAGTGCAACACTCCTGGATCAAGCACAATGATATTAGATATCACTTCCTTAGAGACCATGTGGAGAAGGGTGATATCGCGCTTCAATTCGTAGAGAGTGACCTTCAGTTAGCGATATCTTCACCAAGCCTTTGGATAGCTCCAGATTTGTTGCCTTGAGGAGTGAGCTTGGAGTCGTGAGCCTTTACGGCCTTTCGTGAGGGGGAGCTGGTTTGTATTTTATGTAAAATATTGTTCCCTTCCAGCTTTTCTTTTCTCTTTGTGTTTTTCTTCTCGGTGACTTTGGGTTTATTTCTTTCTTGAGTTGAGTTCACTCACTTAGACTTCTGGTATGCTTTGCATGGATCTCTTATCTTGTGCTTTAGGTTGCTATCATGCGTGATTAGCTGTTCTCTCTTCTCTCTAGGTTGAGTTCCCTCACAGTCTTATAAGTCTAGCAGGTATTGGGCCTCCCGGGTAGACAGGGTCTATGTGCACTCCTTAGTTGGGATCTAGAGTCAGCTTCCCTATATCAGTTACTAGGGAAGATAAGAGCGAGTCTGAGCCGTAGTGAGTCTCTTCTATCTTATCTATGCTCAATAGCCATCCAGTTTTGTGGTTTCTCGACTTCTTCTCCTCATTCTGTTTTTTTTGTTTTTATTGAGTTTATTTGGGTTTTCCTTGTGCCTAATCTTGATAATAACTCAACTTTAACCAGATTTGAGCTTAAAACTGATTCATTTGTTGAGAGAGAGTTTGGGAATCTGTTCATGCATTGCATTTAGACTGTATTTTCTGTTTTATGAGCTTTGTCTATTATGCAATTGACTCAATCTTCATGAAATACATTATGCTATATCTTTTGAAGAAAATCACTAGCTTAGATATGTCCAAGTCCATTTATCATGGTAAGCTTATTAAAATCTAAAAAATTTGAAAGCTTTGAATGTAAACTTGACGAAACATGTTGCTTTTACTTACTAAGTTTCTTCTCTAGGGGTTTTTACCATGAATTGTGAAATTTTGGATTTCTCCAGAGTCCCTATAGCAACTTGGGTGAAATTTGTTTGTTCCATATTTGAGTCCTTCAGAATTGCTCATATGTGCTAAATTGAAAATTTAAAAAAATTGACTCTTTTGTGCAAAATTGATCTCAACACTTTATATTCACGAGATTGCTTCCCATTGCACTTGGGATGAACTTGGAATATATTGTGTATGACCAAGATCATTCTCTTAAGAGTTACTCTTGAGATGATCGAAAATGGCTCGAGTCAATTTAAAAAAATGCAAATATCAAACACATAAGTGGGTAAAGAATGCAAATAATGTCAAACATTTGCACCCCGCTATGTTTTTTTAAAGTCTTAAAGAAAATTTGCATAAAATGAAAATTGAGCTTGAAGGACCTTATATGCACTTCAAAATTCCCCAAAGTGTTGAGTAGGTTGAACTCTAGGTTTTCCATTTGATCCTTGAGTGGTTTTGCTTCTAGCTTTGAAATTTTGCTAAGTTTTGCACTTGTCAAATCATGCTAAAATGAAATATTGTAAAACTAAGCTTTTTCATAAAATGTATTGGTCTTCGACATGTCTTAGTTTAGTCATATTCTGAAATTGACAAGCTTGGTGTAATATCTTTCCATTTTGATCAATTGGATAATCTTCAAAGCTCTTTCGATTGCATTTCATGCATACATAAAAAAATGTGGAGGTCATCCTATTCAAACTCAAAACATATGCCTTTTGTTGTGTTTATCAATATACTCATCAAAGGGGAGATTGAAGGACCATGTGGAGATCTATCCAGATTTGTGATGAGTATTTGACTAAATTTGAGTTTGGGTTGCTCTTGTTTGAGTTTGATTTGAAATGGATTTTCAGTTGGAAACAATTTGAAGTCTTCTCTGTTTTCCCGGTGCTACTGGCCAGAACGAGGAAAAATGAATTTTAATGAGTGGACTTTGATGGATTTATTGCACATCTTTGTGGGTATTGCTATGTGAGAAGTTTCCCTGTTTTTGATGGTTGCAGGACGACGGTGCTAGGTTATGGTGAGGCGAAGGATGGCTGGGACTAGGCGAGGAGCGTCTGAGGTCCAGACGGTCGGGGATCGCCGGAAGATGATCAAAGACGGAGTCCGTGCAAGCCATGAAGACAAGGAATGGATGTGATGCTAGCTAGATGCTGCTCGGATCAATGAGGGCCGTCGGATTGTGGTCTAGTTGATAGGATTGCGGGTCTAGTTAGTATGTTTTGAAAACCATGCAAGAAAACCCATTTGTGTGGTGGGTTTTGGGTGAACCCTTGCATGGCTGGTTGAGTGGGTAAATCCTAGCCCTTGATGGATGCTCTAGGGTTTAGAGGCTCATCCAAGGGTGGTAGGTGGCCCAAGAGTTGTATAAATAGGGGTGGAGGGGTAGCCTTCCCCCCTTGAAGGTTTTGAGGTTTTTGATACTCCTTTGAGCTTTGCCCACATGAAATGTGAGGCTTTGTAATCTCTCCTTCCAGAAATAAAATGTTCTTCATTTATGTTCATGTTTCATTTCTTTTACGCATTTACATTACGCATTTACATTACGCATTTAAATTACGCAATTTAAATTCATCATTTACTTTTCCGCATTTACATTCTCGCAATTTACTTTATCGCGATTTGGATTTGCCTCCCCTCCTTCTAAATGCTGTTCTTCTTGGATGTCTTGAGGGTGTTCATATGGTTTTACATCTTTCTTGCACCATAGGATAGACTAGAGATCAAGTTTTTATCAAATTGCAAATCTGTCCAGAACTTGTTCTTCGTGCTGCAGTCAGTCTTTGATTTTTATAAAAATCTAGAAAATAATTTTTAGGTGATTCTTCTTGGATAAGGTGAACGACTCATATATCCATCTCTGAAAAAAATGTTGAGTCTACTGGTTGCACGGTTTGAGCGCTATGAAGTGAAAACCAAGCCTCAAATATTCCGATTGAAGTTCCTGACTGTCTGTAATGCTTGATTTTTCATGTTTATTCTACAAAGTTTTTTGAGGTTATTTTTGTGGCGTGTTTCATGACTCAACTTCTCACAGGGAAAAAAATTCCCAAAAATTTTAGAGCAACAGAAACTCACCAACCACCTGCTCCAATTGAGGACAATTTCTGGAAAATCTGCTTTTACTTTTCTAGAAAGAGACTTTGGTGTTTTAGCTTTATCTATTTTAGAAAAGTAGTCTTTGAGTTGACTCCTCTTTGTTTGAACACTTGACAACCAGGATTTTGATTAAAAATCCCTCACATGATTCATGTTTCTCAATTATGCAAGCTAGGGGTACACATAGTTGTCTAATTATTTTGGAGGGTATGCGAATCTGAGAAACACCATTTTAAAGGAAAATCTTTGGATGTTTTAGATTTTTATTGCGAGATTGTTTGGAGTACTTTGAGTGGGGAAAATTTTATTTGGGATCATTCACCCCCCTCTAATCGCTATTTCGATCTTTCACTAGAGCGCCCCGCCCTAGACCACGCAGCCTCCCACCGCGCCTCCCCTAACCGCCTCGGCCTCGACCTCCCTGCTCCGCCTCGGCTATTCCAAACCTTAGCGCTCCGACCGCGCCTCCCCCACGGAGCTCCCCCACCGTCGGCATCTCCCCTCGGAGCTCCCCCACCATCGGCGCCTCCCCACAGAGCTCCCCCACCGTCGGTTTGTTTATATGCAGTTTATTCAGTTGTTTGTGATCTCCATGGAGCTGTGTAGCTTTGTTGGTTTTGAAAGTTTTTGTGGATCGCTACATTGGAAGGATCGCAGAACAGACAACTTGGCATGCAATGTTTAGAATTAGATCTCATACTCACATGTGCATAGGATTAAGATTATGATCACCATTGGTCACAAGTAGTATATATACTTGCATTACCGTCGTTCAAAGTCAGAACGTCTACCTTACCATCACCATTAAAAAAAATTATAATAAAGATGCTCTACTGATTGCGACAATAGAAGGAATGTAAGCGCAAAAAACTTATTACTTTTTTACCAGGCTAGCTATTTTTCTTACCATGAACATCAGAGTGAAGATTACTATGTGATTTGTGCTCCCGCATGTAGACTTGTGCTCTGGTTAAGCAGAGGTATGACTTTGTTGGGTGTTTGGTTGTTTATGATAGCCACAAAACCTTGCCTCTGTACATTGGCTCACTGCTTCTATATAGAGTTGCCTATGGTACCTCCTAAGGAAAGTAAAAACTTTATTAGTCTGAATCTGTATTCTTCACTATATGACAATATCATTATCATGGATATGAAACTGCCAGTTCCAAATTTCCACTGATTACCAACAAATCATCAATATCTTCTAACTTTTCTGGTGTAAGCATGTTGTTGGATGTTGGCACTTGTCTGCATCAAAGGAGAAACTAGCCAGTAGAAATTTTATTATCTTCTATGTGAATAATATATGCTCTATTTTTCAGCATAAGAAATTGATTTGCTCTACTTGTCATCATAAGAAATTTATTTGCTCTACTTTTCATCATAAGAAATTGATTTGCTCTACTTTTCATGATAAGAAATTAATTTGCTCTACTTTTCATCATAAGAAATTGATTTGCTCTATTTTTCTTCATAACAAATTTTACTTCACATGTCATTATTGTTGCTGTAATATGATTAATGCTAAAGTTTAGGTTACGTAACCTATGTCTCCCGTTCGAGAGTGCTTGTTTATAAATATGCTGAAATGGCATATTTATAAGCAAGCAATCTTGAATTATCCACGTTTTTTTTACAGTTCGAGGATATGTAGTTCGGGCATGTTCCTAATTAGCTGTTGTACAACATTAGAGAAAGTTTCGGCCGTATCTCCCTGGTGTTCTCCGGATACACACCCTCACTTGTTGTCGAGACGTGTATTTGGAGAACAACAGGGAGATGCTGCCGAAATTTTCTCTAGAGTTGTACAACAGCTTAGGTACTTGCTCGAACCACATATCCTCAAATGGGATTAGGACCTAACCTAATTAGAGATTAGGTGATGGGGACGGCGATCCCGATCTTTCGGTGAGATGATGATACGTCGATTTGGAGGTGTTGATGGCACCGAATTTAGGGCTTCCTACCAAACAGGTTGGGAGCTTCGCAATCACAATGCCAAATCCACACAGATACAAGATCCAATGATCAGTAGTTCCTGCAAGAAAATGAGAACCCGCAAGAACAAAGTATGAAGCAAACCGAAAAGGTAGTATTGAAATCAAACAAAGAGAACAAGTTGAGGTTCTGTTTTTCGGATCGGGCGGTCTAGTCGACACGCGCAAACACGAGGAGGGACGCACACGGGGTCTACCAAAACACAACAAAACCTAAAAACTGAAGAATAGGGGTGAGAACCCAATATAAAGGGGTACCCACACAAGGGGGGCCAAGAGGGGTGCGGCAGCCAGGAAAGGGGTGCCGGCCAAAGGAGGGGTGGAACCCTAAAAGTACATGGGCCTTGAGCCCAAAAGAAAGGTGGCGCAGCACCTGGAATTTCTATCCTGTGAGATTGTTCTATGATTTTCCTTCGCTTCAGGAGGAATTTGGCCTTGGGATTAGATCCATTGGAAAGGTTATCTCGATACCTTTCAAACGAGTTGTCGAACGTCGAAAACGGAGTTCGGATGTGGCCGTGGCGTTTGTTTGAAGTACCGCTGCTCCTGGATGGCCGAACCGGACTCGGTGACGAATTGGGCTTTATCTTGGGCCTTCCTTGGCGCTTGGGCTGTCCTCGATGGATGTTCTTGGCGTGCTGGTCCAGCAAAGGTGGATAGAAAGGACTTGCTTCCGGATTAAGCCCTCCAGACGTCGTAGACGAAGTAGCGGCCAAAGCGGTTGTATCCTTGGTTGGGATGTCCTCATCATCCTCCCCTTCTTGAATTGGAGTCGTCCTCGACTCCATCTCATTATCCTTCAAAGTATTAGTAATAACAGAAGACAAAGCAACAGAGAATGGCAATGGTTCTATACTATCCATGTTATCTTGTGAGAGAACTTTTGCAGCCAACAATACCTTACCCTTCAACTTAAGATCAGGTTTTTGAGCAACTGGTGTAGTTGAATGGGTTGATTTACTAGCTACACTTTTAATTCCATTCTCTTCTTTTTCTCTTTGAGCTCTTTTAACATCAATGTTTCTTAGTTCTATAGGGCTCATGGGTTTCAAAATAATTTTCTTTTCCTTATACAAGAAACTATACTCATTGGTCCTACCATGATGTGTAGCATCCATATCATAGATCCACGGTCTACCCAATAAAAGAGAGCAAGCATCCATGGGTACAACATCACAAACAACATTATCATGATAAGAACCAATCGAGATAGGTACTTGAACGGTTTTTGTTACCTGAACCTTACCAGTGGAATTGAGCCATTCAATTTCATACTGTTGAGGAAGTGGATTTGTGGTCAAGCCAAGCTTCTCGACCATGTCTACACTCGCAAAATTGTTGCAGCTACCTCCATCAACAACGACATGCACAACGCGCTCATTCACCACACACCTTGTCTGAAAGATATTATGGCGTTGATTTTGTTCATCGCGTGCAGGCTGTGCGCTAAGTACACGTGCGACAACAAGAGCCGGATATTTATCGGATGCTGCAGAAGTGATAATCTCTTCTGC
This sequence comes from Otatea glauca, assembly GCA_036346275.1. Classification (NCBI taxonomy): domain Eukaryota; kingdom Viridiplantae; phylum Streptophyta; class Magnoliopsida; order Poales; family Poaceae; genus Otatea; species Otatea glauca. Next base: position 42,052,436 of record CM070711.1, read on the forward strand.
TGGCTCTGCAGTATTAGTGGCAACAAGAGCATATTCAATTTCATCAATGTCACTATCACTAGTGTACTCACCATTTTCTCTGATTATTAGAGCACATTGATTAGGACAGTCTCGCATCACGTGCCCCATTCCTTTGCATCGAAAGCATTGTGTGTCCCGCGTTCGACCGGTGGAGGCAACTGAGGAAGCACTCTTGGCGGGTGCTTGAAGTGTGACTGACTTGTTTGCCTCCGGAGTGCGTGATGACGTCGAAGTAGTTGGAACAGCGGGTGTAGGTACACGTCCAGGTATGGAAGATGATGCCTTAGTATGGATCTGGACTGACTTGGACGTGGAAGAGCCTCCAATATTACCTCGCGTTGTCGATCGTCGACCCTGCACTTCCCTTTCTGCTTTCAAAGCAAGATGGTACAAACGAGTGATAGAATTGTATTCTTTATAGTCAAGTATATCCTGTATCTCTCGGTTAAGCCCACCCAAGAACCTAGCCATTTTTGCATCTTCACCCTCTTCTAACCCACAGTGCAACATGCCAATTTGCAATGCCTGATAATATTCCTCAACCGTTTTATCACCTTGATTAAAGCGCTGCATTTTATTCAATAAATCACGAGCATAGTATGTAGGAACAAATCTAGCCCTCATGACACGCTTCAACCCATCCCAAGTTGTAGGTACATCACGGTTGGCTCTACAAAGTTCTTTCCACCAAATAGATGCAAAACCAAGAAATTCACTAGTGGCGTGCACCCTTCTACGCTCGAGAGAAGTCATAGCAAGAAAATTTTTGATCTACCGCCAACTCCCAATCTAGATAAACATCAGGATTATAAGCACCATCAAAAGGAAGCATAGTAAATTTTATTTTTGCCATAGAATCATCATGTTCTTCCCTTTGATCATGTTGATTTCTAGCCATACCTTGCCTGTTATTGCGGAGTCGACGATGAGGTTGGTCGTTGTTCACATTTACCCTGTAGTCGTCCTCGGTATCCGCGGCGTAGTTGTTCTCCTCTTGAGCCACCCCGTTTAAAGTAACAGGGACAACCGGTGGAGCGCCGCGTTGGCCCAAAGCATGACCGGTGGCACCATTGTTGGGGGCAGCACCTTGAAGAAGTTGTGCTAGCTGTGCTTGAAGCTCAGTGAGGGGTGCCAATTGCGCCTGAATCGCATCAAGAGTGTCACGAGTTCGCATCTCATGCTGATGGTGCATCCTCTCGAAATGAGTGACCCAACGCCGTTCTTTTGGCGTGAGGCGGTCCTCATGTTCACTCCCACTACCGACGTTACTCCCACGATTGCTTGGACTACCTGCCATAGTTAGTAGAAACAAAGAAAATTCACACAGATATGAAAGCTCCTATAAACTACTAGGTCGTATGAAGTGGTAAGCCTCACACATGCTCACGCTTCTACCAAGTTCTTATAAGTTCTCGATGTGGCAAGCGATTGCAAAGTCTGGAACCTGTGTGGTTAGAAGATGGTGGAGTTTGGACAGGCAATAATATGTAGCAAAGGAGGAAGTAGTACCACTGAACCAAAGTAAGCTGAAAAGTCGTTCAAAATCAGTACAATGCTGGTCCTAGGCTAGACCGTACTAGAGACACGAGCCTAATCACCAACAGCAAAAATTTCAGCCAAAACGGAGCCAGCAGAATTTTTCCGAACTTCTGGGGGGCGTTTTGAGGCCCTAAACGATGTTTTTTGGGGTCGAACGAATTTTTTGGGGCCTCGGGAACCCAATCAGGGCTTGTTGATTTTCGGATGTAGCTTTTCGTTTCGGTCGTTTTGAGTACTCGAACAGCCCAATCGGAGGCCGTATGCAAAAGTTATGGCAGTTTTCGTGCAGGGTGTCCGGAGGGGATCCGAATCCACTTCAAAAGGAAAGTTGGATGCAAAACAAGAGAGGGGCGGCCTATACCTTCCTTTCAAAGCCAGACCTAAGCAAAATAAAAGGCTACACTTTCCTTCTCTCTGATCTTTTCTTAAACCGAAACAGATACCTTATCTCTTGCCAACCGAACCGAACCCAACTAGGGAAAGAGATCTCTTCTCGGATTTTTTTTCTCCTCTTTTTTTTTTTTCTGAACTTTGTTTTTTTTTGCAATTGAATCTGTGCGGTTTTTTATCTCTTCTCTTCTGATCTCCAGCAACCACTGAGAGTCCCGATCTGATCAATTAGCAGAAACTAACTCCAATGCGAAAGCAATTGTGACCAAAACGTGACTCGAACTAGAAACTCTAACGGGACTAGACTCTAAAACCAGCAAAGACACGAATATGCAACTGATGATTCAACAAACCAAGAACAAGTAGTAAAAGTTTGGGCACAAATTAGCTTGGACAAAGGGACAAATCTTTTTTTTTGTGGGGCAAATTTTCTGGACTCTAGGAAGAAAACGAAATATGATGGAAAATCTCACCGAGCAACCTTGAGCTCTGATACCAACTTGATGGGGACGGCGATCCCGATCTTTCGGTGAGATGATGATACGTCGATTTGGAGGTGTTGATGGCACCGAATTTAGGGCTTCCTACCAAACAGGTTGGGAGCTTCGCAATCACAATGCCAAATCCACACAGATACAAGATCCAATGATCAGTAGTTCCTGCAAGAAAACGACAACCCGTAAGAACAAAGTATGAAGCAAACCAAAAGGTAGTATTGAAATCAAACAAAGAGAACAAGTTGAGGTTTTGTTTCTCGGCTCGGGCGGTCTAGTCAACACGCGCAAACACGAGGAGGGACGCACACGGGGTCTACCAAAACACAACAAAACCTAAAAACTGAAGAACAGGGGTGAGAACCCAATATAAAGGGGTACCCACACAAGGGGGGCGCCCAAGAGGGGTGCGGCAGCCAGGAAAGGGGCGCCGACCAAAGGAGGGGTGGAACCCTAAAAGTACATGGGCCTTGGGCCCAAAAGAAAGGTGGCGCAGCACCTGGAATTCCTGTCTCGTGAGATTATTCTGTGATTTTCCTTCGCTCCAAGAGTAATTTGGCCTCGGGATTAGATCCATTGGAAAGGTTATCTCGATACCTTTCAAACGAGTTGTCGAACGTCGAAAACGGAGTTCGGATGTGGCCGTGGCGTCTGTTTGAAGTACTGCTGCTCCTGGATGGCCGAATCGGACTCGGCGACGAATTGGGCTTTATCTTGGGCCTTTCTTGGCGCGTGGGCTGTCCTCGGTGGATGTTCTTGGCGTGCTGGTCTAGCAAAGGTGGATGAAAAGGACTTGCTTCCGGATTAAGCCCTCCAGACGTCGTAGACAAAGTAGCGGCCAAAGCGGTTGTATCCTTGGTTGGGATGTCCTCATCATTAGGAGTACATACTTAGTTGGTCAACAGATAGATGTTCCGTTAAGATCGTCCATTAATCTGTTAATTTCCTATAATATGCTAGTACATGTCTATGTGATGAATTATCCATTAATCTGTTAATTTACATGATTAATTGTGAATTGCTATGAATTGCATTCTCTCATGTCAAATATATGACCATGTCACATATGTGAATTGGTTTCTCTCATTATGATCTGGTTTGATATATATTAGATATATATATTCGAAATGTTGTAAGTAGAGATCATCGGCTCATCGCCAGACAGAGTTGAAGGTGCTGCCGAGGGGCCGAGCAAGGTTCCAAATGTTGAGGGGCCAAGTAAGGTGAGGAAGGCCTGAGGACCGAATAAAGGAGCCATAGGGAGAACGCCGCAAATTCTCCACTTCAATGCCACAGGGGTTTGCACGAGTCCTCCCAAGTACAAGGGGCACTACCGGTCATTTCTTTAGCCAATTGGTGAGGGGGAGAGTGTCGATCACAGTTAAGGATTGGAGGAAGGAAGTAAGCGCCGAGCAGAAGAATCGGCTATGGGATGAGGTTAAGGGAAATGGATTATAGAAGAGGAAGATGAAAGCAATGCGAGGCAGTACGCCTTGAAGAGGATGGATGTGGCTTTGAGGCACTTCAAGGTCTTCATGCACGGTGAGTACGTGCTGAAAGGCTGTACTCCATTCGAGAGGTATTCGTTCATGACTCCCAATGTTTGAGACGAGTTCACAAGGATGAAGAGTACGCTTGAGGCGGAGAAGATGAGAGAGAAGAACATCGCTATCCAGAGGCAGAACACTCACGCGCACCACCTCGGTTCCGCAGGCTATGAAGGGAAGAACACAGAGTGGGCGCAACTAGCTGAGGAGTGCGTGAACTCCAGGATGGCAATACCTTACTTCCACATATGTGAGGAGCGGACACACGACTGGTTATTAGCAAGGACGAAGAAAACCACTAACGGGCAGCTTGTAGTTCCAAACCCTGCTACCACGCGCGTCGTCTCTACCATCGTAAGACATCTAACTTAGTACATTGCAGTTGACCCTTGTCGTTGTATTTCAAAACTAATTTGTACTCACTTCTTGCAGGAGGAGGTAAGACAGCAGAAAGAGCAGAGGACCTTTCTGAGCCAAGGGTCAAATGACATCCTGTCTTTGGCGATTGGGAAGCCTGACCATAAGTGCCACGTGCTTGCCACGGGGCGGGGCATATGAAGATGTCCTTCTTCCAAGAGGACGCTGCCAGTGCGGAGCACCTCAAGGACACGCTCAGGGAGCAGCCGAGGGAGGAGATCAAGGAGGAGATGATGGCACGTGAGGTGCGCCTGAGGGTCGAGATGATGGCGATGATATCTCAGAGTCAGAGCCAGGTGCCCTTGCCTATTGTATACAAGCCTGTGCCTCACCCCAGCAACTGTAGTTCCAAAAATGATCAGTCCGGTCCCCAGTCGAAGGTAATAATTAATTTTTTGGACTTAAAAGGTACGAGGGTAACTCCCATAATGTTTTTCCTCAAGTTGCGCACTTCTTGCAGGCGCTTGCCAAGTGCCAACTCACGGTGATGGAAGACGGATTTTCCGTTGAGGCTGCACGCGGGGTTGCATTTTCATGCAAGGAGACCGACACGGTGCATGGTAAGCCTTTGGGGAAGGGCTACATGAGGGTGCTGGTGGACTACTTTTACGAAGACTTCGTATCACATGTGCTCAAGTTTCCATCAAACGAAGATATCACCACTCTCGGGCAAGCACGAATGTCGTTCATCAAGTGGCCCACGACGGGTGTCGTGCTAGTCAAGGTAAAAATCCCCCATGTCTTCTCTATCATTCCAGTCGTACTACAACAAGTTACATATACACGTGCATCATAGGTTCCTACCGTACCTCCAGTTGCTCCTGCTCCTGCTCCCACCACGATGACTCATCCTACGCAGAGTGCAGAGCTGGTGCGCAAAAGGACTAGCACGATAGCCACAAAACAACAAAAGGCCTCGGAGACTCCTTTTATCAAGAAGGCAAAACTGACAGAGGCCACAGCCCCCCTGAAGTACATGAAAAGCCCCTTGTCCTAACCTCGGAGACTCCTTTTGCCCAAAAAGGAAAGTCGGTACAGGCCACAAACACCTCTCAAGATTTTAAGGCTTACGTACATGGAAAGCCCCTTTTGGCTACCAACCAATTGAATGCTCTAGGCAAGTGGACTCGTGTAAGGACCCGAATCCACTGATTCGAACCAACTGTGTTTACTGCACTATTCCCAGGATCAACGCTAGTGCACACAGCTCAACATTGGTACATATCACATCATACTCCACGATAATAGAATAATAGTTCATTCATTGATATAACTAAAGGTATGATCTTATGACCAACTTACATTATTAAGCCACGCAGGGCAAGACTAAAAATATAACTAATGATTAAGCAGCAGAAAATAGAAAACGAGATAGCTCATCGGTTCACCACAGTGCAACCGACAAGGCTCGGACCCTAATGACTCGTGTCTTCCGGACTTCATCTTCCAACACAGTGTAGATTCCTCAACTGTTGATTATTGTTGTTTGGCAAGGGTGAGTACTTAAAGCACTCAACAAGTTGTGCATGAAATGCAATTCTATGTATCTATATGTAAGGCTTATTCCAATGGATAGGCTATCATGGCTATTTTGCAATAAGCGACATTTATGAACAAATACAGTAAATAGATTGTAAAGAATGTAAAACAAATAACAATAGTAAATAAATTCAGGATTTCTCAAGTAAACCAAGTTTCCAATCCTAAGTCAAATTTCATCTTCCATATGGCATTCCGCCATCCCAACCATGTTGTCCAATTAATTAAGCTAACCCTTAATCAGCTAATTCCGAGCATTGCTCAATACCATGCGAGCACGGCTATCCGAATAGTTTCACACTCTGCAGAGGTTATGCACTTTACCCACGTGATACAACCAAACACCACCAAGGCGAGTGATTATAACAAAGCCTTTACAAAGGCTCGCTTAACCCGATACTATCCGCTAAGGATTCAACACTGGTGGGACTGGTTACCACATCCAGGGCCCCCCTCTTGCGCCATGTGAATTACACCATAACTCGGGAACTCACACCGACCACGATAGTACCAAAATCAAGACATTGCAAATTACTCAGCTAGGCTGGCCCATACCAGACATGTGGTTGCATGATTGACTCAGGTCAAAGGCTTGCAAGGTTAAGTCCTTAGTGTGATCAAGGCAAGACATCCACATACCATCTGCCCATCGGGCCCACCTTGGCCTCCTCGCCCCTTGCCACTTGCCCCAATCCAAATTATCATCACCCAGTTGATTACCAAGCACCACGTGCCATCAACAATTCAACATCGTTGCGTGACATGACTCGCCACAACAACTCAATCTCATCGTGTGATCCCACATGACACACAAGTTCATAATATCGTTCCATATTCCATTAATCAAGATTAATTTATCAATGATTCTGATACATGTGATGACGTGGCAAAGCTAAGCAACTAATACGGTCTAAACCTCCAATGCTGATCATAATTACTAATCAACTATATTAAACCAATCTAGGGTGACAATGGATCATGGCATACAATGACAAGGTAGGGTATAGATCAATCTGTATATTAGCTAATCCCAATCTAATTTGAAACAATTGTATATTTGAAACATATGCAATAGGGTAAAACAAATATAGCAATTTTATAAACATGGGTTCAACATGATCAAAGCACAACTTGCCTTGGAATAGGTCCTGATCTTGATCTGAAGCTTGCTCTTGGGTTGCTTGATCTTCCTCCAAGCGCCACACAATTCAACGCCTCACGCTGCATCAAGGAGAAAAGCAAATAAATACCAAAACAGAGAGCAATTGAACTCCAAAAATCAAATAAAATTCACCATTAAATAGATCTCAATTTTACAAATTTTTAGAAATTTGAATCACTCAAATCGAGTTAAATTGCAAAAGATATAGCCTTTTGAAATTTGAAAAAATATCAAATTAGAAAATCGAAAATTCGAATTAACAGATTTATTTTTAAAACGAAAACTGATTTATTGCGTCATCATGACGTCAAGATGACATCAGCGCTGAACCGAACCAACCAGCTCGACACGCGTGGCCTCGGTGCATAGACACAGTCCACGACCTCATCCGTCCACCGTGAATCCGCGCCGCGACGCCTCGAAACCCGTAGTGCCACGCGTCTTGACCCGATTGGTTGCAGCGCCGCCCCGCCGATGCACGACACGCGGCACGCATCCACGGCCCGATCTAATCGAACGGCGACAGATGCGCGCAACGCGGCTCGATCCCCTCCGTTCATCCAGATCCGACGGCCACAAGCTTACCCGAGACTAATGGCGGCGGCGACGAAGAAAGTCACCGGAGACGAAGAAGAGGCTTCGGCGACGGCGTTCCGGCGCGTCCCCGACGAGAAGAACCGGCTTAGTCGACGCGGCACACCTCGGCGAACCCAGATCTGGGACCAAAACACCAAAAACCGACGATCTGGCGGCGCACTTGAGCAAAAACCGCGGCGGTCCCACGCTTCAACTCCGGCGAGCTTGCGGCGGCGTCCTCGATCGCTCTCGCGAAAACTCTTCGACCAAAAGATGCGGCGACACAGACGAACCTCGGCGCTACCCTCCTTTTATAGCCTCGCCAACGCGCTAAAAACGGAACCCTAGCTTCCCAAGGCGAAGTCGTGTCGGCGGGACTCGAGTCCTTCGGAGACGACAACCCCACCATCCGATTCGCTCCAACGGTCACGATCACATAGCCATGATCTAATCCTATCCACCCGCGATTTCTTTCCAACGGCGACGATCGATCCGAGACCCGAACCCAGACGCTTCATCCATGATCATCCGATCCGATCCAACGGCAGATTCAACCGCCTAGGTTTACCCGAGATGGGCCAAATGGGCCACGATTCTCCGCCGCGACGCGCCGCAAGACACGGGCGGGCCCATTCTCGCTCCGGATTTTTCAAAAGTTTTCTCAATTAAATTAATTCCAAAATTCATTTAATTTGTTTTAGGCAATAAAATAATCGGAAAAATCCAAAAAATCTCAAAAATACTTTGAGACATTCTCGACTCAAATAAAATATTTTACCAAAACTTTATTTTAACTTTGCACAGATTTAAATACTTTTGGATAAAAGCAATAAACTTGAAATAAGATTTAATTCAAATAAATCCAGAAAAATCTAAATAAATTCAGAAAATCACAAATGCACATTTAAGCAATAAAATAATATTTGGCAGATTTTGGGATGTTACAAACCTCCCCCTTAATGTAATCTCGGCAGAGAGATTCGGGGCTAACTAGAGAATAGGTTCTAAATTCGACTTCAAATCCTCTTCTCGCTCCCAAGTGGCTTCACTTTCGGAATGATTGCTCCACTGAACTCTGCAAAAGCGAGTAGACTTGTTTCTGGTCTTGCGTTCCATAACATCCAAAATTCTGACCGGTTGCTCTTTGTAAGTCAAATCTTCCTGCAGCTCTATTGCATCCAGCGAGGTTTGCTCGGTTGGCACTCTGAGACACTTCTTAAGCTGCGACACATGGAATACATCATGCACTCCTGCCAAGGACTGAGGCAATTCTAACTGATAAGCTACCTCTCCTCGACGGCTCAGAATCTTGAACGGACCAATATATCTTGGCGCAAGCTTCCCTTTAACATGAAATCTTTTAACGCCCTTAAGAGGGGTAACCCTGAGATACACATGATCTTCTGGTTCAAAACTCAAATCTCGACGACGGTTGTCTGCGTAACTCTTCTGTCTTGACTGTGCTATCTTCAACCTCTCTCTGATCATTGCAACTTGGCTTTCTGCCTCCTCGAGAATATCTGGCCCAAACACCAATCGCTCTCCTGTTTCATTCCAATTTAACGGAGTACGACAAGCACGTCCATACAACGCCTCAAACGGTGACATCTGCAGGCTAGCTTGATAACTATTATTGTAACTAAATTCCGCATATGGCAAACACTTATCCCATGTCGCAGTATAAGCTAAAGCACAAGCTCTCAACATATCCTCTAAAATCTGATTTACTCTTTCAGTCTGACCATCTGTCTGCGGGTGATATGTTGTACTAAAATTCAGACGAGTTCCCATTGCTTCGTGCAACTTATTCCAAAATCTCGAGGTAAATTGGGTCCCTCTGTCTGACACAATCTTCTTGGGCACTCCATGCAAACATACAATCCTGGACATGTACAACTCTGCTAAACGATCTCTTGAGTAAGTGGTCTTTACTGGGATAAAATGGGCGACCTTGGTTAGACGATCCACAATTACCCAAATGGAATCGTAACCTCTCTGAGTTTTAGGTAAACCGGTGATAAAGTCCATTCCGATTTCCTCCCACTTCCATTCCGAATTTTCAACTACGCAACAAACCAATGGTCTTTGATGCATAGCTTTTACCCTCGACATACGTCGCATAAAGCAACATGCTCAGCCACTTCACGCTTCATGTTAGGCCACCAAAATCTCTCTTTCAAATCTTGGTACATCTTGGCACTTCCTGGATGAATCGAGTACTTAGAATCATGAGCCTCCTCAAGAATCAATTGCTTTAGTTCCTTTTATCCCAAGCACACAAATTCGGCCTTTGAAGAACATGGTTCCTCGCTCATCCAGAGTGAAATCTACACTAGGCCTTCTTCCTTTTAGCCTTAATCTTAGAAATTTTATCGTCATCCTTCGGCCTTCTCTAATCGACCTTCCAAATGCTGGCTTTACTTCAAGTGCAGCTACCATTCCTTGCGGAACGACTTCCAACCTTAGTTTCTGAAATTCCTTGCATAATTCTGGTTGATCCTCCATTGTCAATGTATTTGCGCTATGGCTCTTTCGACTCAGAGCATCTGCCACCACATTGGCTTTTCCGGGATGATAATGGATTCCCACATTATAATCCTTAATTAGCTCAAGCCATCTTCGCTGTCTCATATTCAGATCTGCTTGAGTGAATATGTATTTCAGGCTCTTATGATCCGTATATACCTCACATCTATTTCCTATGAGATAATGACGCCATATCTTTAAAGCATGCACTACGGCAGCTAATTCCAAATCATGCGTTGGGTAGTTCACTTCATGCGGTCTTAACTGTCTCGACGCATAAGCAACGACTTTGCCTTCTTGCATTAACACGCATCCCAAGCCTTGCTTTGAAGCATCGCAATAAATGTCAAATCCATTACGCACATCCGCAACACTAATACGGGGTACATTGTTAAACGCTTCTTTAATTCCATGAAACTTGTCTCGCACTCTGGCGCCCATGCAAACTTCTTTTCTTTCTTCAACAAGCTGCGTAAGAGGTTTAGCAATCGTTGAGAATCCTCTATGAACCGACGGTAATATCCCGCCATTCCCGTAAAACTACGGATCTGGTAATGACTTTGGTTGCTCCCAATGCAACATCAAGTCCACTTTGCTTGGGTCAATCTACTCCTTTAGTAGTCATTACATGACCAAGAAATTCTACTTTCTCCTTCCAAAATTCACACTTGCTAAACTTAGCATACAAACATGCTCTCGCACCTCTCTAAAACCATTCGAGATGTTACGCATGCTCTTCCTCTATTTTCGAGTAAACCAAGATATCGTCTATGAAGACTACAACAAACTTATCCAAATATTCCATGAAAACCTTATTCATCATGTTCATGAAATATGCTGGGGCATTAGTCAATCCAAATGACATGACTGTGAACTCATAATGTCCATATCGCGTAGAAAACGCAGTCTTAGGCACATCCTCCGCTCGGATCTTCAACTGATGGTATCCCGAACGAAGATCTATCTTGGAGAAAACTCCAGCTCCTCTTAACTGATCAAATAAGTCATCGATCCTGGGCAACGGATACTTATTCTTGATCGTTACTTCATTCAGTGCACGATAATCGATGCACATTCTAAGACTTCCGTCCTTTTTGCGAACAAACAAAACCGGGCTCCCACGGTGATGAACTTGGTCTAATGAAACCTTTCTCTTGCGCCTCAATCGCTTCTTCATTTCCACTAACTCGCCGGTAGGCATCCGATATGGTCTCTTTGATATCGGTGCTGTCCTCGTGCTAATTCAATCACGAACTCGATATCACGGCCCGTGGCAATCCCGCAAATCTTCCGAAACACATCCGGTATTCCCAGCTCTCGCACATCTTCCATGCCGATGGCTTTCACGCTGTTGACCATTAACTGCCCATCTCGAACTGCGGTCGCTTGAAACTCTACTTTCTTGCCACTAGGGCCTTCCAAAGTCACGATCCGTCGGCCACAATCCAAGACGGCCTTATGCTTAGACAGCCAATCCATTCCAAGGATGACGTCTAGGATTGCGCATCTATCAAGATAAGATTCGCTAGGAATTCTATCCCATCCATAAGCAACTTAGCTCCCAAACACCCAAGGCTAGATCTAAGTTCAGATCCTGGGGCTTGGACTAAGAGCACACACTTAAGATTCACCACTTTAAATCCATTCTTGGTTGCAAAACTTTGAGAAACAAACGAATGCGAAGCTCGTAATCAAACAAAGCAGAAGGTGTAGTCGAGTTGACCGAAACTTACCCAAGACGACGTCCGTAGCTTCCTCGAGCTCCATCTGCGGTGATGTGGTTGATCCTTCCACGCATTTGTTGATTGCGGGTTGCTCGGCTTGACTGGCGCACGATTTCCTCCCGAGGTTGGTGCCTTGGCGGTGTTGTTCCCAAGTTGAAACGAATGGCGTGATGCCTCCTTACGTGGACACCTATTAGAAAAGTGCCTGGCTCGCTGCGGTATAGCATCTTTTCACCGCCGATCTTGATTCCCTCTGGCGCATTGTTGCCTGTCTTTGGGTTTGAAAATTTTGATTGGCGGGGCGAGTGCGAGGTTGATGTCTTGTTCACGGTGGTGGTTGGAATCTAGCAAATTGTTGTGGTGACATCCTCAAACGTAGATGGTTTGGGCGTCCACCCCGATTAGTCATCAAGCGCTATGGTTCTCACCCACTCTTTGCGCTTATCTTCTAGGATCAAAGCCTTATTGACTAACTCACGAAAATCTGAAAATTGTGGGTGATCACCCCACTGCAGTCCCGAATTCATCCCTTCATGAAACGAGATCGCCTAGCTTTATCTGTCGATCGTCTTGAGGGCATAGCGAGCTAATCGAGTAAACTTGTTCGGTACTCGCCACCGGTTGGCCTCCTTGTTTCAAAGCCCGAACTCTTCCTTCTTAAGGTCCATCATTCCCTCCGAACATGATATCGCGAAAAGCATTAGTAAACTCCTCCCGTGTGATCTCTTGTGGGGCTCCATGAGCGGCACGATAATTCTCCCACCATTCTCGGCGGTTCCTTCCAATTGATGAGAGGCGAGAGCACCTTCTCATTGCCCTCACACCGAGTGATGTGCGCTTCTTCTCAATTGTCCTAAGCCGCCATCGGCTTCCAAAGGGTTCACATTTCAAGAAAAAGTTGGCGGCCTAGTCCTCATAAAATCTGATAGCTTTGAGTGAGGTCGGGGTCCACCATGGTTGTTCTGAGCTACAGGGTTGTTGTTGTTGGCTACTGCGTTGGTCATCTGCTGCATCTGTTGCATCATAGTCTGCATTAGTTGAGTCTGCGCGGCAAGAAATGCTCCCAGATTCTGCATGTCTACTGACGGTGGTTGAGGGCTGCCTCCGTCATTGGGGTTGTCGTTGCGCACCCACTTCACAAGCTCCGTTGTTCCCTCGAGTATTCACCATCTGATGATTGCCTCTTAGGTTAGGAAAGGTAGATGTAGCATAGATAAGAAGTAAGAATTTCTAAAGCGGGGAAAATAGGTCATACCCAAACTGAAATAATTCTTTATTTAATCTTGGTATGGCTGCTTATTTAAGCCTACAAGCTTTGCAACACATACTGCACACTCAGCAATACTAAGAAGCAAACTAAACACGAAACCTTAACGTCAACTAGAAAGGTAAAGACTAACTTAAAGACGCGACTCACACTCGAGTCTCAACACAGCTCCAAGGCTGACACTCACTCATCCAGCCACCCTGGCTAAGGCTGATCCGGCGCATACACCGGCGGATGAGCTGGCATAGGAGCGAACCTATCATGATGACCTACTACTGGGTCCTCTGCAACCACGGGGTCTGCACTCCCCTCTGGCTCCCACTCTCGCTCCTCGGGATCCACCTCGGACTCCTCTGCTGGCTCCTGAACTTCTCGAGTCACGCGCTCCAGCTCGTCCTCGACCGCCTCTAGGGCCTCTCCCACCGAGAATCATCCCGATGGTCAAACACGGTCACCTCAAGCTCCTGCTCTGCTACTCTGAGTGCCTCGTACACAGTCTCCAGCTCCTGAGTAGTATCTCTCATATGATCCTCCTGGGCAAGGGCGAACTCCGCAAGGTGTACCGCAGTGGCACACTCGTTCTCCACGATCCGTCGGTGTCGGCATGCTTGAACGTCTGGGTGAAGGCGGAACACTGAGTCGTGAAGCTCGTCGGCGTAGTCGCGGCAGACACGGCGAAGAGCAAGTCGGGCAACCTCCTGAATTGCAACCTCGTACGAGAATCTTCTGGCAGAGATGTTGATTGGCCTGCTAGCTTCCTCGTTCTCCCGAGCGTAGATAATCAGCTTGCAAATAAATCCTCGGTGTACACCATTAACTGACCAGCTGCCTCCTCGGTAAAGCGGACGATAAAAGCCCCCAAGCGTCTGAAGTACTCTCCACAGCTCCATTGCGTAGCCACCAGCTGACTCCTCGAAGGTCGGAACAATCGGCATCTGCTCCACAAGAACTTTGAATAAGAGCTCCACCCAAAACGGCCAGTAAAACGGTAAATTCAGCAAAGGCGAGAAGTAGAGAATGAGATGAGTCGAGAGTGTTTTATTAGTCAAGTTTAGATTTTCTTTTAGAAAATAGTTTGGACACACACAAGACACCTCCATACTATCTAGGCCAAGACCTACAACAAGATGCTCGATACCACCTCTGTAAGGACCCGAATCCACTGATTCGAACCCACTGTGTTTACTGCACTATTCCCAGGATCAACGCTAGTGCACACAGCTCAACATTGGTACATATCACATCATACTCCACGATAATAGAATAATAGTTCATTCATTGATATAACTAAAGGTATGATCTTATGACCAACTTACATTATTAAGCCACGCAGGGCAAGACTGAAAATATAACTAATGATTAAGCGTGGAAAATAGAAAACGAGATAGCTCATCAGTTCACCACAGGCAACCGACAAGGCTCGGACCCTAATGACTCGTGTCTTCTGGACTTCATCTTCCAACACAGTGTAGATTCCTCAACCGTTGATTATTGTTGTTTGGCAAGGGTGAGTACTTAAAGCACTCAACAAGTTGTGCATGTAATGCAATTCTATGTATCTATATGTAAGGCTTATTCCAATGGATAGGCTATCATGGCTATTTTGCAATAAGCGGCATTTATGAACAAATACAAGAAATAGATTGTAAAGAATGTAAAACAAATAACAATAGTAAATAAATTCAGGATTTCTCAAGTAAACCAAGTTTCCAATCCTAAGTCAAATTTCATCTTCCATATGGCATTCCGCCATCCCAACCATGTTGTCCAATTAATTAAGCTAACCCTTAACTGTAATTCCCGAGCATTGCTCAATACCGCGAGCACGGCTATCCGAATAGTTTCACACTCTGCAGAGGTTATGCACTTTACCCACGTGATACAACCAAACACCACCAAGGCGAGTGATTATAACAAAGCCTTTACAGTGCTCTGGCTTAACCCGATACTATCCGCTAAGGATTCAACACTGGTGGGACTGGTTACCACATCCAGGGCCCCCCTCTTGCGCCATGTGAATTACTCCATAACTCGGGAACTCACACCGTCCACGATAGTACCAAAATCAAGACATTGCAAATTACTCGGCTAGGCTGGCCCATACCAGACATGTGGTTGCATGATTGACTCAGGTCAAAGGCTTGCAAGGTTAAGTCCTTAGTGTGATCAAGGCAAGACATCCACATACCATCTACCCATCGGGCCCACCTTGGCCTCCTCGCCCCTTGCCACTTGCCCCAATCCAAATTATCATCACCCAGTTGATTACCAAGCACCACGTGCCATCAACAATTCAACATCGTTGCGTGACATGACTCGCCACAACAACTCAATCTCATCGTGTGATCCCACATGACACACAAGTTCATAATATCGTTCCATATTCCATTAATCAAGATTAATTTATCAATGATTCTGATACATGTGATGACGTGGCAAAGCTAAGCAACTAATACGGTCTAAACCTCCAATGCTGATCATAATTACTAATCAACTATATTAAACCAATCTAGGGTGACAATGGATCATGGCATACAATGACAAGGTAGGGTATAGATCAATCTGGTATATTAGCTAATCCCAATCTAATTTGAAACAATTGTATATTTGAAACATATGCAATAGGGTAAAACAAATATAGCAATTTTATAAACATGGGTTCAACATGATCAAAGCACAACTTGCCTTGGAATAGGTCCTGATCTTGATCTGAAGCTTGCTCTTGGGTTGCTTGATCTTCCTCCGAAGCGTCACACAATTCAACGTCTACGCGTACCGAAGGAGAAAAGCAAATAAATACCAAAACAGAGAGCAATTGAACTCCAAAAATCAAATAAAATTCACCATTAAATAGATCTCAATTTTACAAATTTTTAGAAATTTGAATCACTCAAATCCGAGTTAAATTGCAAAAGATATAGCCTTTTGAAATTTGAAAAAAAATACTGAAATTAGAAAATCAGAAATTCGGAATTAACAGATTTATTTTTAAAACGAAAACTGATTTATTGCGTCATCATGACGTCAGCATGACATCAGCGCTGAACCGAACCAACCAGAGCTCGACACGTGGCCTCGGTGCATAGACCTGGTCCACGAGACCTCATCTGGTCCACCGTGAATCCGGCGCACGACGCCTCGAAACCCGTAGTGCCACGCGTCTTGACCCGATTGGTTGCAGCGCCGCCCGATGCGACGACACGCGCACGCATCCACGGCCCGATCTAATCGAACGGCGACGGATGCGCGCGCAACGCGCTCGATCCTCCGTTCATCCGCATCCGACGCCACAAGCTTACCCGAGACTAATGGCGAGGCGACGGTGAAGAAAGTCACCGGAGACGAAGAAGAGGCTTCGGCGACGGCGTTCCGGCGCGTCCCCGACGAGAAGAACCGGCTTAGTCGACGCGGCACACCTCGGCGAACCCAGATCTGGGACCAAAACACCAAAAACCGACGATCTGGCGGCGCACTTGAGCAAAAACCGCGGCGGTCCCACGCTTCAACTCCGGCGAGCTTGCGGCGGCGTCCTACGACTGCTCTCGCGAAAACTCTTCGACCAAAAGATGCGGCGCACACAGACGAACCTCGGGGCGCTACCCCCTCCTTTTATAGCCTCGGCCAACGCGCTAAAAACGGAACCCTAGCTTCCCCCGGCGGCGAAGTCGTGTCGGCGGCGGACTCCGAGTCCTTCGCGGAGACGACAACCCCCAGCCATCCGATTCCGCTCCAACGGTCACGATCACATAGCCATGATCTAATCCTATCCACCCGCGATTTCTTTCCAACGGCGACGATCAGTCCGAGACCCGAACCGGTACGCTTCATCCATGATCATCCGATCCAGATCCAACGGCGCAGATTCAACCGCCCTAGGGTTTACCCGAGATGGGCCAAATGGGCCGCGATTCTCCGGGCCGCACGCGCACAGTACACGGGCCGGGCCCATTACTGTTCCGGGATTTTTCAAAAGTTTTCTCAATTAAATTAATTCCAGAAATTCATTTAATTTGTTTTAGGCAATAAAATAATCAGGAAAAATCCAAAAAAAATCTCAAAAATACTTTGAGACATTCTGGACTCAAATAAAATATTTTTACCAAAACTTTATTTTAACTTTGCACAGATTTAAATACTTTTGGATAAAAAGCAATAAACTTGAAATAAGATTTAATTCAAATAAATCCAAAAAATCTAAATAAATTCCAGAAAATCACAAATGCACATTTAAGCAATAAAATAATATTTGGCAGATTTTTGGGATGTTACAACTCGTATACTCCATGGATGGTACATTGACATAGTGAATAAGGCCGAGCGTCGTGTCGATTTCAATGTGAGATACAGAAGGGGACATTTTCACCGCGACGACCATGGGACATTTCCAGTCAGTTTTGAGGATCTATTCCGTTTATACCAACTGATAACCATCGATATTTCTACTGTACGATCATGGACACTGTGAGTATCGCACCATACAGCATGAGTTTATGACTTTTATAGTATTTCACAATATATTTTTTGACATTCAACACGAGTTGCAGGGCAATGAGGCAGCGAGCTGTGACGAGTCAACAACTAGTTGTGTTCATTGATCCCGAGCTTGTGTCTGCGACCATGGCTAGGCTTCAACCGAAGTTCATTGCCGGCTACATCAAGGGGGCATTGCATGATGAGTCGAAGAAGGATTTCGTTCTATTCCCGTACCACGAGAAGTAAGTAGTACTTTACCCTTCAATTACTTGTACACACTTAAACCGTATGTGAACTTATTTTCTTGCATTGCATACCATTTAATAAGTAACCATTGGGTTCTACTCGTGCTCACTCTAAGTGAAATCAAAGTTTACACATTTAACTTGCTTGAGAAGAGACCGATGGCATACGTGATCAAGCCTGCTTTGGAGAAGTAAGTGCACTACTCTTACCTAACACTTTCTAAATTTAACTACGTTCATTTTTTTTACTCAATGGCATCCCTCCAATGTATATAGGGGTTTCTCCTCCTACGTCATTGAAGGAGGGACACACGATGACAAAAGGGGCGACAAGCTGGAGTATAAGCGCTTCAAGGTACAAGTGCCTATTATATATAGGATTAATTTTTTTGACATCTATTGTCGGGACAGGATCTCCGAATCCGAACCCTCTGTGTATAACCTGTGCTAGTCCCGGAAAAGCTAGCACACACAGTGGAAACAGTGATGACAACATATCCATATCACGAATCAAATAATATTAATTAAGCAAAAGAGTATTAGCCTTATGGCCAATTATTACAATTAAGGAGCATCATGGCTTGAGTTCAAAAAGAAACAGCGGAAACGGAATAACAGCAGCAAAGTAAGCCCATCCACTTGCCCAACAGGCAATCGACTGGGGTTCGCATCCTAGCATTCCGAATCACCTTCGTCGTATCCACAAGCGTAGAAATCGTAGTCACCTTCAGCTTCTGCGAACTCTTCTGTGGAAGGTTGGGGATGTTGCAAGGGTGAGCACAGAATGTACTCCGTAAGTCTTGGAAACATAATGCATGATAACTATATGCAAGGCTAAACAATTGAAGGCATAATATGGCTCTTTTATCATAAAGCAAAGTCTAACTGTAAATACCAATAATAACTTCACAAAGCATCATTTGACAAAAAGGTAATATCATAGTAATTGAATTTGATATGACAAATAAAGCAGGTTCCATCTACCTGACTGGCTCCATCTGCCAAACCATAACCCGAGAGTTCCATCTGCTCTCGGATTTCCAAAACCACCATTTTCCTTTAAAACCAAAACCATAAAATCTACAATGTGCAAGCGTACCTCGCCTGCCCTTGACCGTGGGCACGGCTACTTAAGTAGTTTTAACTCTGCAGAGTGTGTACACTTTACCCACAAGACATGATCGACTCTTGTTGCCATGCAATTAACACACTTCCTTTGGTGTGTCGGTAGAGAGATCATGACAAGGCCTTTACAATGCACAACCCCACTATTAACCTCGTACGCTAAGGTTTCACCGCAGTTAGGGTTCCAGTTGCCTAGTACAGAAGCCCCCTCTTGTGCCTACCAACATCTGGCACTCACCAATTGGCGAAGCTAATAATAAGACGCACAAATTATTTAGCCAGGTCGTACCCATATAGACTTGAGGTTGTACGGTAGTGCTCGGTCCATGGTAACACACGCTTCGGTCCTTAATTGACTAGGGCAGAACATTCACATACCAAGGTCTCGTGCTTTCTGCACCCGCCAAACATCCATCCGCCCCGGTCTAAACCATTTCCACTTTATTTTACTTAAATCACAGTAGCAACACCAATTGCCGCAATTTCACACATAAGTTTAAACAACATTTGAAATGATTCCCATAATGGCACAATATCGAAACGCTTAAGCTGGACTAAGCAATTCTACCGTTCCATGCTAATCTACTGGATATCACCAAATAAAATAGCTAGTACATATCATCTAGGGTGTCAAAGGTTCGACATGATCAATACCAATGAGGGTATAACAAACTAGAATTTAACTAAACCTTAAGACTACATTTAAAATTCTTTGTATAAAAGTAACCATGCATAATTTAAAAACAACATAACATTTTCATAAAATTTGGGATCAACATGTTCAAGGAAGACTTGCCTTCGTTGCTTCCTGCTGGATCTACCTCTGACTGTTGATTTGCTTGAGCTTCGACTGCGTCGTCTACACGCGAAACGAGAGCAAATAAATAAAAAAAATTAAAATAAAATTCAAAAATTGAAAATAATGGTACTGGAAGATATATCTTGAATTTAGATGAATTTAGAAATTTGAATCACTGGAATCGGAGCTCGAACGTAGGAGAACGGGCTCCTGGAAGATTGCGAGATCAGAAAAATCAGAGAGGCAGACACATGGCAACACGTGATTGGCTGGAATTTTTGGATTTTCGAAAAAGAATAAAAAGAAAAAGGATTTGGATGACAAGCGGGACCCGCGAGTCAGAGACCCGGTCCACGGTGAACTGTGTCCACAGAGGAGGAGATGTGCCGACGTGGCGAACCATGCTGACGCGGCGACCACGCGGCGGGCTAGGGCTGACGTCTCACGACACATGGCGGCAACGTGGGCGGTGTGTGGCGCGCGCCGCACGGAGCCAAAGCGACGCCGACCAAGGCAGAGGCGAGGCGACGCGGCGCGAACGCTGTGACACGCAATGACGCAGTGGCTACGCGAGCGGGTGACGCGGCGCGATCCGACGGCCGTGGGAATCGGACAATGGAAGGTGAGGCCGAGTCGGTGGCGGCGTGGCGCGATCCGATGCGCCGCTGAGATCGGACGCCACGGCTCACAGCGAGGGGCGATGGCGGCGGCGCTGGCGTGGGCAAGCACGGCGGCGGCGCGGGCACGCCGGAAATGAGGAAGGCGACCTTGGTCAAGCGCTAAAACTCAACGAGACGCGCTCGGATCTGGGCAAAAGAAAGAGGACGACGCGGGAACTCGACGAGACCAAAACCAACGGCGGAGGCTCACCGACGGGGAAGAAAAATGGCATTGAAAACCACGGGCACGGCGGAGAATAGCGGCGGCTAGGGTTTGGATTTTGGCGACGCACGGGCGACGAAACTCGGGAAAAGAGAGAGAAGCGGGCGCGGAGCTTTAAATAGGCGCGGACGTCGAAGGAGTCCGGCGCGGATACGGCGGCAACTGCCCAAAAATCGCGGTGGCGGGTGCGGGCGAAACGGACGGCGAGAGTCCAGCTCGGGGGACAGCGCCGGTCGCTGACAGGCGGGGCCCACGCGTCAGCGTTCGCGGTGCGACGTGGACTGGGCCGCTCGAGGCTGGGAATGGAGAAGGAAAGCGGGCCGAGAGGAGGGCGAAAGGAGCTGGGCCGCGGGGAGGAAACGGGCCGCGGAGTTGGATTCGTCCCGAAGGAATTTTCGGAATAGAAATCATTTTTCGAATTAGGAAATTTCCAGAAATTCAAATAAAAGCAAATAAATCCAAATAAATAGCAAATAAATTCAGAAAAATATCAAAAAATACGAAAAAATTCCTTGCAGCATAATGAACTCAGCTAAAACTGAAAATCTTTTGTTTGATGAATAGATTAGTCAAATTAAATCCTTTTACAAACAGAAAAATTCATATTAAGCTGAAATTAATTAAAAAATGCAAATGGTGAATTTTCAAATTTAAACATTCTAAAATCCAAATTTTTGGAATGTTACAAACCTCCCCTCCTTAATAGAAATCTCGACCCGAGATTTGGACAGACTAGGGAAAAAGGTTGGGGTACTCTGCTCTAAGATCTTCTTCTCGCTCCCAGGTTGCTTCTTTTTCTAAATGGTTGCTCTACTGAACCTTGAAAAACTTGATCGTCTTGTTTCTTGTTCTGCGTTCTACCTCATCCAAAATTATGATCGGATACTCTGGGTAGGTAAGGTCCTCCTGTAGCTCAACATTCTCAAACTGCATCTGCTCTTTTGGTACCCTGAAACACTTCTTCAGCTGTGACACATGGAACACATTGTGCACATTTGACAACTGCGGTGACAGCTCCAACTGATAAGCCACTTGTCCACTTCTAGCTAGGATTGGAAACGGTCCAATAAATCTTGGTGCTAACTTTCCACGAACTTGAAATCGACGCATCCCTCTAAGCATGGAGACTTTCAAGTACACATAGTCACCAGGAGCAAAGGTTAACTCTCTCCGACGATTATCAGCGTAGCTCTTTTGCCTAGACTGTGCTGTTCTCAATCTTTCTTGAATCATTTTTACTTTTTCTTCAGCTTTTTGCAAAATATCAGGACCAAAGACTTGGCGATCTCTTGTTTCATTCCAATAGAGAGGTGTTCTGCACTTTCTTCCATACAAGGCTTCAAATGGCGACATCTGCAAACTTGCTTGATAACTGTTGTTATATGAGAATTCTGCATAAGGTAAACTTTGATCCCAACTTGCCGCATTGGACAATGCACAAGACCTTAACATATCTTCAAGGATTTGGTTTACTCGCTCAGTTTGTCCATTAGTCTGAGGATGATAAGCTGTGCTGAAATTCAGATTGGTACCCAATGCTTCTTGCAACTTTTGCCAGAATCTTGAAGTGAATTGAGTGCCTCGATCTGATACAATTCTCTTTGGCACGCCATGCAAACACACGATTCTTGACATATACAACTCTGCAAGTTGATCTCCCTGGTAAGTCGTTCTCATAGGAATGAAATGTGCAACTTTTGTCAATCAATCCACTACAACCCATACTGAATCATAACCTGATCTGGTTCTCGGAAGTCCTGTAATGAAATCCATTCCAATTTCTTCCCACTTCCATTCAGGCACCTTTAACGGCTGTAGCAATCTGCGGGTCTTTGATGTTCAGCTTTAACTCGCTGGTATACATCACACATAGCTATGTACTCTGCGATTTCTTTTCTCATCCTTGGCCACCAATATATACCACGAAGATCCTGATACATCTTAGTATTGCCTGGATGAATTGAGTACGCTGACTCATGCGCCTTCTTTAGTATCAACTGCTTGATCTCTTTTTGATTCGGCACATAAATACTTTTTCCAAGCCAAACGGTCCCTTCTTTATCTTCCGAAAATCATGAGGCTTTACCTTCCTTTATTCTATCCTTGATCTTAGCAGCTTCTTTATCTGACTTTTGCATCTTTTTGATCTGATCCTCCAAGGTTGGTTGAATCTCCAATGCAGCGACGAAACCTTCATCCACTAATTCCAAATTCAAACGCTGAAATTCCTTATGAAGAGCAGGTTGACCTTCTTGAATCATCAAATTACTGCAATAGCTCTTCCGGCTTAAGGCATCGGCAACTACATTAGCCTTGCCAGGATGGTAATGTATTCCCACATCATAATCCTTTATTAACTCTAACCATCTTCTTTGTCTTAGGTTGAGGTCTGCTTGAGTGAAGATATACTTCAAACTCTTATGATCTGTGAAAATTTCGCATCGATTCCCGATGAGATAATGCCTCCACAACTTTAGTGCATGCACAATCGCAGCCATTTCAAGTCATGGGTTGGATAGTTTTCTCATGTGGTCAGAATGCGCCGTGAGGCATATGCAACTACTTTGCCTTCTTGCATCAAGACAGATCCAAGTCCCTGTCTTGAGGCCTCACAGAAAATCTCAAAGTTCTTCCGAATATCTGGTAAAATGAGCACTGGAGCTGAGGTCAGTCTTTTCTTTAATTCCTGAAAACTTTGCTCACAAGCTTGCACCATTCAAACTTCTTTTCCTTCTTCAAAGAATCGGGTAAGCGGTCTTGCAATCTTTGAAAATCCTTCTATGAATCTTC
Organism: Otatea glauca; assembly: GCA_036346275.1. Taxonomy (NCBI): domain Eukaryota; kingdom Viridiplantae; phylum Streptophyta; class Magnoliopsida; order Poales; family Poaceae; genus Otatea; species Otatea glauca. The sequence continues at coordinate 42,075,952 of CM070711.1, forward strand.
GGTAGTATCCCGCTAAACCAAGAAAACTTCTGATATCAGCCACTGACTTGGGTTGCCTCCAATCAAGTACACCTTTCACTTTTTCAGGGTCTACTGAGACACCTTCAGCAGAAATTATATGTCCTAAGAAAGCGACTTCTTTCAACCAAAATTCACATTTACTGAACTTAGCACATAATTGATGATTCCTGAGCTTTTCCAACACCATCCTCAAATGACCTTCATGTTCCGATTCATCTTTGGAGTAGATAAGAATGTCATCTATGAACACTACCACAAACTTGTCCAGGTATTCCATAAATACTTTATTCATCAGATTCATAAAATAAGCTGGTGCATTGGTCAGACCAAATAACATAACTGTGAACTCATACAGTCCATATCGGGTAGCAAAAGCTGTCTTCGGAATATCTTGTGACCTTATTTTCAACTGATGGTATCCAGATCGAAGATCGATCTTGGAGAAAATACATGCTCCTTTCAACTGATCAAACAGGTCATCAATCCTGGGCAATGGATACTTGTTCTTGATTGTGACTTTCATTCAGGGCTCTATAGTCCACGCACAAACGCAAACTATTATCCTTCTTCTTTACAAAAAGAACTGGTGCTCCCCAAGGTGACGAACTTGGACGAACGTATCCTTTTTCTTGCAACTCCTCAACTGCTTCTTCATCTCGCGAGTTCATTGGTGGCATGCGGTAGGGTCTCTTAGAAATTGGGCCGTACCGTGGACTAGCTCTATGACGAACTCTATATCTCGATCAAAGGCATACCGCAAATCTTCGTGAAATACATCCGATATTCTTGCACCACAGGCATACTTTCCAAAGTTGTTTCCTTCAAACTGTTCAAAGTGCACTTCTTACTTGCAGACTCATCAGGCATATACTCCACTCGAATGCCTTCTGAATTGGTAAGGGTGATGGCTCTACTGGCACAATCTATTTGACCTTTATACTTGGTTAACCAATCCATCCCTAGGATGACATCTATTCCTTTAGAATCCAAGATGATAAGATTCGCTAGGAATTATACCCCATTGATTTTTATGGTTGCACTTGGGCATACTGAACTAGTTCTCAATTCTTTTCCCGATGATTGAACTATCATAGGGCTCTTAAGGGTAAAGGTTTCCCAACCAAATTGTTCAACAAAATTCTTCGATATAAAAGAATGCGATGCTCCAGAATCAAATAATGCTGAGGCAGGTATTGAGTTAACAAAGAACTTACCCAAAACCACATCTGGTGCCTCCTGAGCTTCTTCGGCAGTCACATGGTTGACACGTCCTCTTCCAAAGGATTGCGGAGCTCTTGGTGTCTGAGGTGTTCCACGACCTTGTCCTTGCGTGGGAGCTCTGGCGGAATTGGATCCCAAGTTGAATGGCACTGGGGTCACTTGCTGACGCTTCTGAGGACAGTTATTGGCATAATGTCCCATCTGGTGACAGTAGAAACACTGAATTCCTGCAGCATTTGAATTCCCTTTCTGCGGTTGAGCAATGGCGCTGTTTTGCTAGGGTCCTTGAGCAACTGGGCGGGGTCCATAATTAGGAGTACGGGGTGCTCCTTGAACAGGTGTCCTGTTGGCTTGCTGAGGTTGAAAGCGCTGACGAGAACCACTTGCTCCATGCTGAGCCTGGAATGCCATCCTTCTCTTACGGGACTCTCGTTGTTGGCGCTGGGCATCTTCTTGCACTAGTGCCTTGTTCACCATATGTTGAAAGTTTGGAAAATCCAAAGCAACTAGCTGCACCTTGATATCCGGGTCTAGTCCTTCCATGAACCTCCAGATCTTGGCACTTTCAGTTGCCACATCTTCTGGTGCATACCTTGACAATTGAGTGAACCGGTAAAGATACTCAGAAACACTCTGGTTTCCCTGATGCAACTTGCGAAATTCTCTTTTCTTCATTTCAATAATGTCGGCAGGCACATGAGCAGTACGGAAGGCTTCAGAGAATTCCTCCCAAGTTATAGCTTGAGCATTCTGATGGGCAGCACGGAAATTATCCCACCAAGTAGCAGCTACCACTTTTAGCTGATGACTCGCGTAGAGAACCTTTTCACGGTCATCACACTGAGCTAACTGGAGCTTTTTCTCCACATCTCTCAACCAATCATCTGCCTCCAAGGGTTTACCTGCTCCCGTGAAGGTAGGCGGTCTAATTCTCATGAATTCTCCAAGCTTAGACTGGGGCGGCATCACTGGTGCAGTGGCTGGGGCTGGCTGAGGATTATTTACCATATTCTGAGCAAGGGCCTGCAACAACTGAAGCTGCATTTCCATCATCTGCTGGATATCTGGGACTGGGGGTTGGACTGGCGGCGGCGGCACTTGCTGCTCTTGCTGACCTTGAACATCCTGCTGCTCTTGTGGCTCTGCCTGACCACGACCACAACCTCCAACACGACCTCCTCTGCGACCAGCTCCACGACCTCTTCCTGGACCTTCCATCTGAAGCAACGGCCAGGGATAGGTTAGCAATAGATGAGAGGGAAAGAGCAAAAGATGAGAATACTAGGGAGGTAGCCATTCCAAGACCAAACAAGCTATAAAACTCCAAATGAAAGGTGGCTGCAACACAGAGCTAGGGCAAGTGTACATCACAACCAACAAACAAGCAACAAAAATTCTAATACACTCGAACTACACGTTGCTAAACTAGAAAGGGTGACCTTGAGCACTATCAACCTATCCTATATGGTAGTCTTCTCGGATATACTCTTTGATAGCTTGATTATCTTCTTCCTTGATTTGGATTCTTACAGAAGACTCGAGGCTTTGAGAAGTTTCAAGAGATAAGATCAAATTAAAATTTTAAAATAATATTTCAGCAAAGGAAAGGAGTAAGAACCTAAGAATAAGATGAGATGAGATAATCTATTCACAGCAATTCGTTGATTTGATTTAGAAAATAATTTTGAAGTTCTTGCTAAGAAGACCAGACTAACTAGGGATGCGACCTACAGTCGATATGGCTCTGATACCACCTCTGTCGGGACCGGATCTCTGAATCCGAACCCTCTGTGTATAACCTGTGCTAGTCCCAGAAAAGCTAGCACACACAGTGGAAACAGTGATGACAACACATCCATATCACGAATCAAATAATATTAATTAAGCAAAAGAGTATTAGCCTTATGGACAATTATTACAATTAAGCAGCATCATGGCTTGAGTTCAAAAAGAAACAGCAAAAACGGAATAACAGCAGCAAAGTAAGCCCATCCACTTGCCCAACAGGCAATCGACTGGGTTCGCGTCCTAGCATTCCGGATCACCTTCGTCGTATCCACAAGCGTAGAAATCATAGTCACCTTCAGCTTCTGCGAACTCTTCTGTGGAAGGTTGGGGATGTTGCAAGGGTGAGCACAGAATGTACTCCGCAAGTCTTGGAAACATAATGCATGATAACTATATGCAAGGCTAAACAATTGAAGGCATAATATGGCTCTTTTAGCATAAAGCAAAGTTTAACTGTAAATACCAATAGTAATTTCACAAAGCATCATTTGACAAAAAGGTAATAGCATAGTAATTGAATTTGATATGACAAATAAAGCAGGTTCCATCTACCTGACTGGCTCCATCTGCCAAACCATAACCCGAGAGTTCCATCTGCTCTCGGATTTCCAAAACCACCATTTTCCTTTAAAACCAAAACCATAAAATCTACAATGTGCAAGCGTACCTCGCCTGCCCTTGACCGTGGGCACGGCTACTTAAGTAGTTTTAACTCTGCAGAGTGTGTACACTTTACCCACAAGACATGATCGACTATTGTTGCCATGCAATTAACACACCTCCTTTGGTGTGTCGGCAGAGAGATCATGACAAGGCCTTTACAATGCACAACCCCACTATTAACCTCGCCCGCTAAGGTTTCACCGCTGTTAGGGTTCTAGCTGCCCAGTACAGAAGCCCCCTCTTGCGCCTGCCAACATCTGGCACTCACCAACTAGCGAAGCTAATAATGAGACGCACAAATTATTTAGCCAGGTCATACCCATATAGACTTGTAGTTGTACGGTAGTGCTCGGTCCATGGTAACACACGCTTCGATCCTTAATTGACTAGGGCAGAACATTCACATACCAAGGTCTCGTGCTTTCTGCACCCGCCAAACATCCATCTGCCCCGGTCTAAACCATTTCCACTTTATTTTACTTAAATCAAAGCAGCAACACCAATTGCCGCAATTTCACACATAAGTTTAAACAACATTTGAAATGATTCCCATAATGGCACAATATCGAAACGCTTAAGTTGGACTAAGCAATTCTATCGTTCCATGCTAATCTACTGGATATCACAAAATAAAATAGCTAGTACATATCATCTAGGGTGTCAAAGGTTCGACATGATCAATACCAATGAGGGTATAACAAACTGCAATTTAACTAAACCTTAAGACTACATTTAAAGTTCTTTGCATAAAAGTAACCATGCATAATTTAAAAACAACATAACATTTTCATAAAATTTGGGATCAACATGTTCAAGGAAGACTTGCCTTCGTTGCTTCCTACTGGATCTACCGCTGACTGTTGATTTGCTTGAGCTTCGACTGCGTCGTCTACACGCGAAACGAGAGCAAATAAATAAAACAAATTCAAATAAAATTCAAAAATTGAAAAGAATGGTACTGGAAGATATATCTTGAATTTATATGAATTTAGAAATTTGAATCACTGGAATCGGAGCTCGAACGAAGGAGAACGGGCTCCTGGAAGATTGCCATATCAGAAAAATCAGAGAGGCAGACACGTGGTAACACGTGATTGGCTGGAATTTTTGTATTTTCCGGAAAAGAATAAAAAGAAAAAGGATTTGGATGACAAGCGGGACCCGCGAGTCAGAGACCCGGTCCATGGTGAACTGCGTCCACAGAGGAGGAGATGTGCCGACGTGGCGAACCATGCTGACGCGGCGACCACGCGGCGGGCTAGGGCTGACGTGGCATGACACATGGCGGCAACGCGGGCAGGTGACGCGGCGCTGCACGGGAGCCAAAGCGACGCTGACCGGGCAGGAGGCGAGGCGACGCGGCGCGAACGCACCGACACGCGGCGACGCAGTGCCACGCGGCGGTGACGCGGCGCGCATCCGACGGTCTTCCGCGGAATCGGACAATGGAAGGCGAGGCCAAGACGGTGGCGACGTGGCACGATCTAATGCGCACGCGGGAGATCGGACGGCCACGGCTCACGGCGAGGGGCGATGGTGGCGGCGCTGGCGTGGGCAAGCACGGTGGCGGCACGGGCACGCCTGAGGCGGGCAAGATGACCTCGGTCGCGCGCAAAAACTCAACGAGACGCGCTCGGATCTGGGGCAAAAGAAAGAGGACGAGGCGGGGAACTCGACGAGACCAAAACCAACGGCGGAGACTCACCGACGGGGAAGAAAAATGGCATTGAAGACCACGGGCATGGCGGAGAATATAGGCGGCTAGGGTTTGGATTTTGGCGGCGCACGGGCGACGAAACTCGGGAAAAGAGAGAGAAGCGGGCGTGGCGCTTTAAATAGGCGCGGACGCCGAAGGAGTCCGGCGCGGATACGGCAGCAACTGCCCAGAAATCACGGCGGCAGGTGAGGGCGAAATGGACGGCGAAGTCCAATCGGGGCGACAATACGGTCGGCCGACAAAGGGGCCACGCGTCGTCGTCCATGGCCGCAACCTGCGACGGACCACGCGAGGTCGGGCGGAGAAGGAAAGCGGCCGAGCGGAGGGCGAAAGGAGCTGGGCCGCAGGGAGGAAACGGGCCGCGAAGTTGGATTCGGCTCGAAGGAATTTTCGGAATAGAAATCATTTTTCGAATTAGGAAATTTCTGGAAATTCAAATAAAAGAAAATAAATAACAAATGAATTCAGAAAAATATCCAAAAATACAGAAAAATTCCTTGCAGCATAATGAACCCAGCTAAAACTGAAAATCTTTTGTTTGATGAATAGATTAGTCAAATTAAATCCTTTTTCAAACAGAAAATTCATATTAAGCTGAAATTAATTCAAGAAAAATGCAAATGGTGAATTTCAAATTTAAACATTCTAAAATCCAAATTTTTGGAATGTTACATCTATTCTTCGTCTCTTAATTTCTTTTTCTTTCTTCATAGTTTCATCAACAGGGCAGCAACAACCTGTGCGGCTTCTATGACATGCATCACATGCTGCTTGTGGTCGGCGACACAGACATTTTCCCTAAGGTATATGTACATGCATAATAATACACTTAGCCTTTTACATTTAAATTTCAAAACTTAAATTAGTGCACTCATTTCTATTTTGCAGAGGATCGATATCCCTCAAAAGAGCATACAAAGCAAAGAACTCAACAAATTACGAGACCACTCATGCCGGTGGTACTGGGTAGAAGTTATATAGGAGGACGATAGGTTTAGAGATCCTGAAGGCCCCTACTAGTCCATATGTAAACAATATTATATATGTCAATGCGATATGCATGTGTACTGATTGTTAAGCATGTTTGTGTTCTATATTGTGAACGAATGTGATATGCGTGTTGTAATAAAGTGTTTGCGTTCTGCGAATGTGATATGTGTATACTGTATGTAATATGTGCTGTGTGAATGTGATATGTGCATACTGTGTGTAATATGTGTTGTTTTTGGGAAGGTGCACAAATGGGAAACAACAAACCCCTCATCACTATCGCTTCTTTCTAAGAATCGATAGTGATGAGGCACTCATCACTATCGGTTTTGAGCAATAACCGATTGTGATGATGCATTTATCACAATAGGGCGAAAACTGACAGTGATGGCGCCACCTCATCACTGTCTAATGACTTTGTATCGCCACCAGAACCAATTGTGATGACGAAAAAGAACCGATTGTGATGTACATTCCTGTAGTAGTGCGAGATAACAATAAGAGCATGTCAAACTAAATATGAGCCTAACATGCACTGAACCATAGTAATTTTTTGCAATGTGTCATGCTCATTGGGTAGCATTGTATTTCACATTTTGCGAAACAATTTATTGGCATAGTAGTTCCTCAATAAACAGAGAGAGAGAGAGGATGGGTGACAGTTTTATTACGTGATATAGATGTCACATACGGTTTTATTAAGAAAACCATTTATGATGTTATTGAAATCACAGACAGTTTTTTGATAAAACCGTCTGTGATGTGTATTGACATCATCACATACGGTTTTAGCAACCAACCGTCTGTGATGTAACATTTTCACAGACGGTTCTTCTGAAACCGTTTATGATTAGGTTTATCATAGACAGTTTTTGAAAGCTATTTTTGATGAGGTATCTAATAGTCCTTTTTGTAGTAGTGCTAGTTTTTGAAAGGCATGCAATATATGCTACAAGGCACCATATATTTATCATGTACCATAGAATTCTTTTCCAACACTAGATGGTGTCTATCTACTGTATACTAATTAGAGGCTCTCGTCTTAATTCTAGAAATAAAAAGACTATAAATTCCTACATTAAATAAAAGACTAGAAATTAAAAGAGTATATCTTTACTATATGGAGAATCTCCTACAAGCCCCCAAATTAATCCTAATACGTAAAAAAGATAGAGATTACCACATTAATCAGAGAAAAGTAAAAATAGATATAAATTGCCATATTAATCTAAAAAAATAAAATATAAGCCATCGTATCTATCTATACCTATACTAATTGGAGGGTCTTATAGAAGTTCTCACATTAATCGTACGATATAAAAGTCTAGAAATTCCTACATTAATCAAGAAAAAATAAAAAATGCTACAAATTCCCACATTAATCGACAAAAAGGAAAACATATATGGCTTAAATTACAATATATATATATATATATATATATATATATATATACTAATTAAAGGCCATCCTACAAGCTCGCACATTAATCCTAGGACATAATTAGCTAGAAATTACCACATTAATAGGAGAAAAGAAAAAATAGGTAGAAATTCCCATATTAATCTAAAACGATAAAATCTAAGCCATCATATCAATATCTATACTAATTGGATACCCTCTATAACACCCCAAAATTTCCTAAAAGTTATTTAAATGATTTTTTAATCTTTTTCATGTATTATCATGTATTTTCCAAAAAAATTTGCTTTTTAGAACATGTTTTTCTAATTTGTAGATGCAGTTTTTAAATTTAAGAGTTAAGTAAAACTTTAACAGAGCTTGAAAATATTTTATCTAGGTTCTAAATAATCTAAAGTACATCTCCAAAAATTTTCATAATTTTTGGAGTTGGTTTACTAATTTTAAAAATTCAAAATAAATTTTAGAGTTAAATCAATTGGAAAAAAATTAAAAAACATTCTGTCGCTGTGGGCCGGATTTGGCACTACTGGGCTAGCTATCACTATTTGTCCTAGCACTGACCCACGTACCGTTCTCCTGAAGCTGCCGGCCAAATTATGTTTCCTTAACACAAAATCGTAATCTCGCCGACCCCCTTCTCTCTTGCTAACAACTGGTCCCACATATCAGAACCCTTCGTCCACTTTGCATCCATGCTGCTCTCTACTTTGCACCGCCATTAAATGGACTAGCAAGACCCTGCTACAGGCTTTGCCCTACACATCACCGCCCCCCGTTCAGCCATCGAATCCGTTCGTTGCTCGCCCCACGTAGCCGTGTCGAATGCCGCTTGAACAAGCCAACTATACCGGTCAACCTTGCTCCTACTCCCTCCGACCCTTCCTGTCACCATGTAGCATCTCTGTAAGGACCCGAATCCACTGATTCGAACTCACTGTGTTTACTGCACTATTCCCAGGATCAACGCTAGTGCACACAGCTCAACATTGGTACATATCACATCATACTCCACGATAATAGAATAATAGTTCATTCATTGATATAACTAAAGGTATGATCTTATGACCAACTTACATTATTAAGCCACGCAGGGCAAGACTGAAAATATAACTAATGATTAAGCAAATGAAAATAGAAAACGAGATAGCTCATCACCACCACAGCAACCAACAAGGCTCGGACTCTAATGACTCGTGTCTTCTGGACTTCATCTTCCAACACAGTGTAGATTCCTCAACTGTTGATTATTGTTGTTTGGCAAGGTGAGTACTTAAAGCACTCAACAAGTTGTGCATGTAATGCAATTCTATGTATCTATATGTAAGGCTTATTCCAATGGATAGGCTATCCTGGCTATTTTGCAATAAGCGACATTTATGAACAAATACAAGAAATAGATTGTAAAGAATGTAAAACAAATAACAATAGTAAATAAATTCAGATTTCTCAAGTAAACCAAGTTTCCAATCCTAAGTCAAATTTCATCTTCCATATGGCATTCCGCCATCCCAACCATGTTGTCCAATTAATTAAGCTAACCCTTAATCAGTAATTCCCGAGCATTGCTCAATACCATGAGCACGGCTATCCGAATAGTTTCACACTCTGCAGAGGTTATGCACTTTACCCACGTGATACAACCAAACACCACCAAGGCGAGTGATTATAACAAAGCCTTTACAATGCTCGCTTAACCCGATACTATCCGCTAAGGATTCAACATCGTGGATGGTTACCACATCCGGGGCCCCTCTTGCGCCATGTGAATTACTCCATAACTCGGAACTCACACCGTCCACGATAGTACCAAAATCAAGACATTGCAAATTACTCGGCTAGGCTGGCCCATACCAAACATGTGGTTGCATGATTGACTCAGGTCAAAGGCTTGCAAGGTTAAGTCCTTAGTGTGATCAAGGCAAGACATCCACATACCATCTGCCCATCGGGCCCACCTTGGCCTCCTCGCCCCTTGCCACTTGCCCCAATCCAAATTATCATCACCCGCTTGATTACCAAGCACCACGTGCCATCAACAATTCAACATCGCTATGCGTGACATGACTCGCCACAACAACTCAATCTCATCGTGTGATCCCACATGACACACAAGTTCATAATATCGTTCCATATTCCATTAATCAAGATTAATTTATCAATGATTCTGATACATGTGATGACGTGGCAAAGCTAAGCAACTAATACGGTCTAAACCTCCAATGCTGATCATAATTACTAATCAACTATATTAAACCAATCTAGGGTGACAATGGATCATGGCATACAATGACAAGGTAGGGTATAGATCAATCTGGTATATTAGCTAATCCCAATCTAATTTGAAACAATTGTATATTTGAAACATATGCAATAGGGTAAAACAAATATAGCAATTTTATAAACATGGGTTCAACATGATCAAAGCACAACTTGCCTTGGAATAGGTCCTGATCTTGATCTGAAGCTTGCTCTTGGGTTGCTTGATCTTCCTCCGAAGCGCCACACAATTCAACGCTCACGCTGCATCAAGGAGAAAAAGCAAATAAATACCAAAACAGAGAGCAATTGAACTCCAAAATCAAATAAAATTCACCATTAAATAGATCTCAATTTTACAAATTTTTAGAAATTTGAATCACTCAAATCCGAGTTAAATTGCAAAAGATATAGCCTTTTGAAGTTTGAAATAAATCTCAAATTAGAAAATCGAAATTCGAATTAACAGATTTATTTTTAAAACGAAAACGATTTATTGCGCCATCATGACGTCAAGATGACATCAACGCTGAACCGAACCAACCAGAGCTCGACACGTGGCCTCGGTGCATAGACACAGTCCACGAGACTTCATCCGTCCACCGTGAATCCGCCAGACGACGCCAAACCCGTAGTGCCACGCGCCTTGACCCGATTGGTTGCGGCGCCGCCCGCCGATGCGCGACATGCGGCGCGCATCCACGGCCCGATCTAATCGAACGGCGACAGATGCGCGCAACGCGCTCGATCCTCCGCTCATCCGGATCCGACGGCCACAAGCTTACCCGAGACTAATGGCGGGCGACGGTGAAGAAAGTCACCGGAGACGAAGAAGAGGCTTCGGCGACGGCGTTCGCGCCCCCGACGAAAGAACCGGCTTAGTCGACGCGCACACCTCGGCGAACCCAGATCTGGGACCAAAACACCAAAACCGACGATCCGGCGGCAGACTTGAGCAAAACCGCGGCGGTCCCACGCTTCAACTCCGGCGAGCTTGCGGCGGCGTCCTCGATCGCTCGCGAAAACTCTTCGACCAAAAGATGCGGCGACACAGACGAACCTCGGGCGCTACCCCTCCTTTTATAGCCTCGCCAACGCGCTAAAAACGGAACCCTAGCTTCCTCGCGGCGAAGTCGTGTTTGGCGGCGGACTCGAGTCCTTCATGGAGACGACAACCCCACCCATCCGATTCCGCTCCAACGGTCACGATCACATAGCCATGATCTAATCCTATCCACCCGCGATTTCTTTCCAACGGCGACGATCACCGAGACCAACCCAGACGCTTCATCCATGATCATCCGATCCGGATCCAACGCCGCAGATTCAACCGCCTAGGGTTTACCCGAGATGGGCCAAATGGGTCGCGATTCTCCGGCCGCACGCAAGACAAGATACGGGCCGGGCCCATTCATCGTTCCGGATTTTTCAAAAGTTTTCAATTAAATTAATTCTAAATTCATTTAATTTTTTTAGGCAATAAAATAATCAGAAAAATCCAAAAAATCTCAAAAATACTTTGAGACATTCGGACTCAAATAAAATATTTTTACCAAAACTTTATTTTAACTTTGCACAGATTTAAATACTTTTGGATAAAAAGCAATAAACTTGAAATAAGATTTAATTCAAATAAATCCGAAAAATCTAAATAAATTCCAGAAAATCACAAATGCACATTTAAGCAATAAAATAATATTTGGCAGATTTTGGGATGTTACAAACCTCCCCTTAATGTAATCTCGGCCGAGATTCGGGCTAACTAGAGAATAGGTTCTAAATTCGACTTCAAATCCTCTTCTCGCTCCCAAGTGGCTTCACTTTCTAATGATTGCTCCATCAACTCGCAAAGCGAGTAGACTTGTTTACGGTCTTGCGCTCCATAACATCCAAAATTCGACCGGTTGCTCTTTGTAAGTCAAATCTTCCGCAGCTCTATTGCATCCAATGAGGTTTGCTCGGTTGGCACTCTGAGACACTTCTTAAGTGCGACACATGGAATACATCATGCACTCCTGCCAAGGACTGAGGCAATTCTAACTGATAAGCTACCTCTCCTCGACGGCTCAGAATCTTGAACGGACTAATATATCTTGGCGCAAGCTTCCTTTAACATGAAATCTTTAACGCCTTAAGAGGGGTAACCACGAGATACACATGATCTTCTCGTTCAAAACTCAAATCTCGACGATCGTTGTCTGCGTAAATCTTCTTGTCTTTGACGTGCTATCTTCAACCTCTCTCGATCATTGCAACTTGGCTTTCGCCTCCTCGAGAATATCTCGCCCAAACACCAATCGCTCTCTGTTTCATTCCAATTTAACTGAGTACGACAAGCACGCCCATACAACGCCTCAAACGGTGACATCTGCGAGCTAGCTTGATAACTATTATTGTAACTAAATTCCGATATGGCAAACACTTATCCCATGTCGCAAAGATAAGCTAAAGCACAAGCTCTCAACATATCCTCTAAAATCTGATTTACTCTTTCACCGACCATCCGTCATGCATGTGATATGTTGTACTAAAATTCGAGACGAGTTCCCATTGCTTCGCAACTTATTCCAAAATCTCGAGGTAAATTGGGTCCTCTGTCGACACAATCTTCTTGGGCACTCCATGCAAACATACAATCTCGACATGTACAACTCGCTAAACGATCTCTTGAGTAAGTGGTCTTTCTCGATAAAATGGGCGACCTTGGTTAGACGATCCACAATTACCCAAATGGAATCGTAACCTCTCCGAGTTTTAGGTAAACCGTGATAAAGTCCATTCCGATTTCCTCCCACTTCCATTCCGAATTTTCAACTACCGCAACAAACCAATGGTCTTTGATGCATAGCTTTTACCCTCGACATACGTCGATAAAGCAACATGCTCACCACTTCACGCTTCATGTTAGGCCACCAAAATCTCTTTTCAAATCTTGGTACATCTTGGCACTTCTGGATGAATCGAGTACTTAGAATCATGAGCCTCCTCAAGAATCAATTGCTTTAGTTCCTTTTATCCCAAGCACACAAATTCGGCCTTTGAAGAACATGGTTCCTGCTCATCCAGAGAAAATCTACACTAGGCCTTCTTCCTTTTTAGCCTTAATCTTAGAAATTTTATCGTCATCCTTCGGCCTTCTCTAACGACCTTCCAAATGTTGGCTTTACTTCAAGTGCAAATACCATTCCTTGCGAACGACTTCCAACCTTAGTTTCAAATTCCTTGCATAATTCGTTGATCCTCCATTGTCAATGTATTTGCGCTATGGCTCTTTCGACTCGAGCATCCGCCACCACATTGGCTTTTCCGGATGATAATGGATTCCCACATTATAATCCTTAATTAGCTCAAGCCATCTTCGCTGTCTCATATTCAGATCTGCTTGAGTGAATATGTATTTCAGGCTCTTATGATCCGTATATACCTCACATCTATTTACTATGAGATAATGACGCCATATCTTTAAAGCATGCACTACGGCAGCTAATTCCAAATCATGCGTTGGGTAGTTCACTTCATGCGGTCTTAACTGTCTCGACGCATAAGCAACGACTTTGCCTTCTTGCATTAACACGCATCCCAAGCCTTGCTTTGAAGCATCGCAATAAATGTCAAATCCATTCTGCACATCTGGCAACACTAATACGGGGGCTGTTGTTAAACGCTTCTTTAATTCCATGAAACTTGTCTCGCACTCAAGCGCCCATGCAAACTTCTTTTCTTTCTTCAACAAGCTGCGTAAGGGTTTAGCAATCGTTGAGAATCCTCTATGAACCGACGGTAATATCCCGCCATTCCCGTAAAACTACGGATCCGGGTAATGGACTTTGGTTGCTCCTAATGCAACATCAAGGCCCACTTTGCTTGGGTCAATCTACTCCTTTAGTAGTCATTACATGACCAAGAAATTCTACTTTCTCCTTCCAAAATTCACACTTGCTAAACTTAGCATACAAATGATGCTCTCGCACCTCTCTAAAACCATTCTCGAGATGTTCGCATGCTCTTCCTCTGCTTTCGAGTAAACCAAGATATCGCCTATGAAGACTACAACAAACTTATCCAAATATTCCATGAAAACCTTATTCATCATGTTCATGAAATATGTCGGGCATTAGTCAATCCAAATGACATGATTGTGAACTCATAATGTCCATATCGCGTAGAAAACGCAGCCTTAGGCACATCCTCCGCCGGATCTTCAATCGATGGTATCCCGAACGAAGATCTATCTTGGAGAAAACTCCAGCTCCTCTTAATCGATCAAATAAGTCATCGATCCCGGGCAACGGATACTTATTCTTGATCGTTATTTCATTCAATGGCACGATAATCGATGCACATTCTAAGACTTCCGCCCTTTTTGCGAACAAACAAAACCGGGGCTCCCACGGTGATGAACTTGGTCCGATGAAACCTTTCTCTTGCGGTTCCTCAATCGCTTCTTCATTTCCACTAACTCGCCGGTAGGCATCCGATATGGTCTCTTTGATATCGGTGCTGTCCCAGTGCTAATTCAATCACGAACTCGATATCACGGTCCGTGGCAATCTGGCAAATCTTCCGAAACACATCCGGTATTCCTGCTCATCGCACATCTTCCATGCTGATGGCTTTCACGCTGTTGACCATTAACTGCCCATCTCGAACTGCGGTCGCTTGAAACTCTACTTTCTTGCCACTAGGGCCTTCCAAAGTCACGATCCGTCGACCACAATCCAAGACGGCCTTATGCTTAGACAGCCAATCCATTCCAAGGATGACGTCTAGGGATTGCGCATCTATCAAGATAAGATTCGCTAGGAATTCTATCCCATCCATAAGCAACTTAGCTCCCAAACACCCAAGGTTAGATCTAAGTTCAAATCCTGGGGCTTGGACTAAGAGCACACACTTAAGATTCACCACTTTAAATCCATTCTTGGTTGCAAAACTTTGAGAAACAAACGAATGCGAAGCTCCAGAATCAAACAAAGCTGTAGCAGGTACTGACTTGACCAGAAACTTACCCTGAATCAAACTTACCCTGAATCAAACGTCTGTAGCTTCTTGAGCTCCATCTGCGGTGATGTGGTTGATCCTTCCACGCACTGTTGATTGCGGGGTTGCTCCAGCTTGACCTGGCGCACGATTTCCTCCTGAGGTTGGTGTCTTGGCCGGTGTTGTTCCCAAGTTGAAACGAACTGGCGTGATGCCTCCCTTCTGTGGACACCTATTAGAAAAGTGCCCTAGCTCGTTGCAGGTATAGCATCTTTTCACTGCCGACTGCTGATTCCCTCCTGGCGCATTGTTGCCCTGTGCTGGGGTTTGAAAATTTTGATTGGCAGGGCGAGGTACAGGGGTTGATGTCTTGTTCACAGCTGGTGGTTGGAATCTAGCAAATTGTTGTGGTGACATCCTCAAACGTAGATGGTTTGGACGTCCACCCTGATTAGTCATCAAGCGCTTGCGGTTCTCACCCAGCTCTTTGCGCTTATCTTCTAGGATCAAAGCCTTATTGACTAATTCCTGAAAATCTGGAAAATTGTGGGTGATCACCCCACTGCGATCTGAATTCAGTCCCTTCATGAAACGAGACTGCCTAGCTTTATCTGTCGATACGTCTTCAGGGGCATAGCGAGCTAACTGAGTAAACTTGTTCAGGTACTCGGCCACTGGTTGGCCTCCTTGTTTCAAAGCCCTGAACTCTTCCTTCTTAAGGTCCATCATTCCCTCCGGAACATGATACTGGCGAAAAGCATTAGTAAACTCCTCCCAGGTGATCTCTTGTGGGGCTCCATGAGCGGCATGTAATTCTCCCACCATTCTCGCGGCGGTTCCTTCCAATTGATGAGAGGCGTAGAGCACCTTCTCATTGCCCTCACACTGAGTGATGTGCAGCTTCTTCTCAATTGTCCTAAGCCAGTCATCGGCTTCCAAAGGGTTCACATTTCCTGAAAAAGTTGGCGGCCTAGTCCTCATAAAATCTGATAGCTTTGAGTGAGGTCGGGGTCCACCATGGTTGTTCTGAGCTACAGGGTTGTTGTTGTTGGCTGCTGCGTTGGTCATCTGCTGCATCTGTTGCATCATAGTCTGCATTAGTTGAGTCTGCGCGGCAAGAAATGCTCCCAGATTCTGCATGTCTACTGACGGTGGTTGAGGGCTGCCTCCGTCATTGGGGTTGTCATTCTGGCGCAGTCCACTTCCTGAAGCTCCGTTGTTCCCTCGAGTATTCACCATCTGATGATTGCCTCTTAGGTTAGGAAAGGTAGATGTAGCATAGATAAGAAGTAAGAATTTCTAAAGCGGGGAAAATAGGTCATACCCAAACTGAAATAATTCTTTATTTAATCTTGGTATGGCTGCTTATTTAAGCCTACAAGCTTTTCAACACAATACTGCACACTCAGCAATACTAAGAAGCAAACTAAACACGAAACCTTAACGCCAACTAGAAAGGTAAAGACTAACTTAAAGACGCGACTCACACTCGAGTCTCAACACAGCTCCAAGGTCGACACTCACTCATCCACCCACCACGGCTAGGCCGATCCGGCGCATACACCGCGGATGAGTGGCATAGGAGCGAACCTATCATGATGACCTACTCTCGGGTCCTCTGCAACCACGGTCTCCACTCCCTCCGCTCCCACTCGCTCCTCGGGATCCTCCTCGGACTCCTCTGCTGGCTCTGAACTCTCGAGTCACGCGCCCACTCGCCCTCGACCGCCTCTAGGGCCTCTCCACCAAGAATCATCCCGATGGTCAAACACGGTCACCTCAAGCTCTGCTCGCTACTCGAGTGCCTCGTACACAGTCTCCAGCTCCTGAGTAGTATCTCTCATATGATCCTCCTGGGCAAGGGCGAACTCCGCAAGGTGTACCGCAGTGGCACACTCGTTCTCCACGATCCGTCGGCGTCGGCATGCTTGAACGTCTGGGTGAAGGCGGAACACTGAGTCGTGAAGCTCGTCGGCGTAGTCGCGGCAGACACGGCGAAGAGCAAGTCGGGCAACCTCCTGAATTGCAACCTCGTACGAGAATCTTCTGGCAGAGATGTTGATTGGCCTGCTAGCTTCCTCGTTCTCCCGAGCGTAGATAATCAGCTTGCAAATAAATCCTCGGTGTACACCATTAACTGACCAGCTGCCTCCTCGGTAAAGCGGACGATAAAAGCCCCCAAGCGTCTGAAGTACTCTCCACACCCATCCATTGCGTAGCCACCAGCTGACTCCTCGAAGGTCGAACAATCGGCATCTGCTCCACAAGAACTTTGAATAAGAGCTCCACCCAAAACGGCCAGTAAAACGGTAAATTCAGCAAAGGCGAGAAGTAGAGAATGAGATGAGTCGAGAGTGTTTTATTAGTCAAGTTTAGATTTTCTTTTAGAAAATAGTTTGGACACACACAAGACACCTCCATACTATCTAGGCCAAGACCTACAACAAGATGCTCGATACCACCTCAGTAAGGACCCGAATCCATCGATTCGAACCCACTGTGTTTATCTTGCACTATTCCTGTGATCAACGCTAGTGCACACACTCAACATTGGTACATATCACATCATACTCCACTATAATAGAATAATAGTTCATTCATTGATATAACTAAAGGTATGATCTTATGACCAACTTACATTATTAAGCCACGCAGGCAAGACCGAAATATAACTAATGATTAAGCAATGAAAATAGAAAACGAGATAGCTCATCGGTTCACCACAGGCAACCGACAAGGCTCTAACCCTAATGACTCGTGTCTTCCGGACTTCATCTTCCAACACAGTGTAGATTCCTCAACTGTTGATTATTGTTGTTTGGCAAGGGTGAGTACTTAAAGCACTCAACAAGTTGTGCATGTAATGCAATTCTATGTATCTATATGTAAGGCTTATTCCAATGGATAGGCTATCATGGCTATTTTGCAATAAGCAAGATTTATGAACAAATACAAGAAATAGATTGTAAAGAATGTAAAACAAATAACAATAGTAAATAAATTCAGATTTCTCAAGTAAACCAAGTTTCCAATCCTAAGTCAAATTTCATCTTCCATATGGCATTCCGCCATCCCAACCATGTTGTCCAATTAATTAAGCTAACCCTTAATCAGTAATTCCGAGCATTGCTCAATACCGCGAGCACGGCTATCCGAATAGTTTCACACTCTGCAGAGGTTATGCACTTTACCCACGTGATACAACCAAACACCACCAAGGCGAGTGATTATAACAAAGCCTTTACAGTGCTCTGGCTTAACCCGATACTATCCGCTAAGGATTCAACACTGGTGGGACTGGTTACCACATCCAGGGCCCCCCTCTTGCGCCATGTGA
Source organism: Otatea glauca (assembly GCA_036346275.1). Taxonomy (NCBI): domain Eukaryota; kingdom Viridiplantae; phylum Streptophyta; class Magnoliopsida; order Poales; family Poaceae; genus Otatea; species Otatea glauca. The sequence continues at coordinate 42,094,348 of CM070711.1, forward strand.
ATTACACCATAACTCGGGAACTCACACCGACCACGATAGTACCAAAATCAAGACATTGCAAATTACTCAGCTAGGCTGGCCCATACCAGACATGTGGTTGCATGATTGACTCAGGTCAAAGGCTTGCAAGGTTAAGTCCTTAGTGTGATCAAGGCAAGACATCCACATACCATCTGCCCATCGGCCCACCTTGGCCTCCTCGCCCCTTGCCACTTGCCCCAATCCAAATTATCATCACCCGCTTGATTACTAAGCACCACGTGCCATCAACAATTCAACATCGTTGCGTGACATGACTCGCCACAACAACTCAATCTCATCGTGTGATCCCACATGACACACAAGTTCATAATATCGTTCCATATTCCATTAATCAAGATTAATTTATCAATGATTCTGATACATGTGATGACGTGGCAAAGCTAAGCAACTAATACGGTCTAAACCTCCAATGCTGATCATAATTACTAATCAACTATATTAAACCAATCTAGGGTGACAATGGATCATGGCATACAATGACAAGGTAGGGTATAGATCAATCTGGTATATTAGCTAATCCCAATCTAATTTGAAACAATTGTATATTTGAAACATATGCATAGGGTAAAACAAATATAGCAATTTTATAAACATGGGTTCAACATGATCAAAGCACAACTTGCCTTGGAATAGGTCCTGATCTTGATCTGAAGCTTGCTCTTGGGTTGCTTGATCTTCCTCCGAAGCGTCACACAATTCAACGTCTACGCGTACCGAAGGAGAAAAGCAAATAAATACCAAAATAGAGAGCAAATGAACTGCAAACATCAAATAAAATTCACCATTAAATAGATCTCAATTTTACAAATTTTTAGAAATTTGAATCACTCAAATCCGAGTTAAATTGCAAAAGATATAGCCTTTTGAAATTTGAAAAAAAATAATGAAATTAGAAAATCAGAAATTCGGAATTAACAGATTTATTTTTAAAACGAAAACTGATTTATTGCGTCATCATGACGTCAGCATGACATCAGCGCTGAACCGAACCAACCAGAGCTCGACACGTGGCCTCGGTGCATAGACCTGGTCCACGAGACCTCATCTGGTCCACCGTGAATCCGGCGCACGACGCCTCGAAACCCGTAGTGCCACGCGTCTTGACCCGATTGGTTGCAGCGCCGCCCCGCCGATGCACGACATGCGGCACGCATCCACGGCCCGATCTAATCGAACGGCGACAGATGCGCGCAACGCGGCTCGATCCCCTCCGTTCATCCAGATCCGACGGCCACAAGCTTACCCGAGACTAATGGCGGCGGCGGTGAAGAAAGTCACCGGAGACGAAGAAGAGGCTTCGGCGACGGCGTTCGGCCGCGTCCCGGACGAAGAACCGGCTTAGTCGACGCGCACACCTCGGCGAACCCAGATCTGGGACCAAAACACCAAAACCGACGATCCGGCGGCGACTTGAGCAAAACCGCGGCGGTCCCATCGCTTCAACTCCGGCGAGCTTGCGGCGGCGTCCTACGACTGCTCTCGCGAAAACTCTTCGACCAAAAGGTGCGGCGCACACAGACGAACCTCGGGCGCTACCCCCTCCTTTTATAGCCTCGGCCAACGCGCTAAAAACGGAACCCTAGCTTCCCGACGGCGAAGTCGTGTTTGGCGGACTCGAGTCCTTCATGGAGACGACAACCCCACCATCCGATTCGCTCCAACGGTCACGATCACATAGCCATGATCTAATCCTATCCACCCGCGATTTCTTTCCAACGGCGACGATCAGTCCGAGACCCGAACCGGTACACTTCATCCATGATCATCCGATCCAGATCCAACGGCGCAGATTCAACCGTCCTAGGGTTTACCCGAGATGGGCCAAATGGGCCGCGATTCTCCGGCAAAGACGCGCAAGACAAGACACGGGCGGGCCCATTACTGTTCCGGGATTTTTCAAAAAGTTTTCTCAATTAAATTAATTCCAGAAATTCATTTAATTTGTTTTAGGCAATAAAATAATCAAGAAAAATCCAAAAAAAATCTCAAAAATACTTTGAGACATTCTGGACTCAAATAAAATATTTTTACCAAAACTTTATTTTAACTTTGCACAGATTTAAATACTTTTGGATAAAAAGCAATAAACTTGAAATAAGATTTAATTCAAATAAATCCAGAAAAATCTAAATAAATTCCAGAAAATCACAAATGCACATTTAAGCAATAAAATAATATTTGGCAGATTTTTGGGATGTTACAATCTCCCTCTCCATGTCCTCTTCCACGCGTTGCCAATGGAGGAGAGAACCCAAGTGCAACACTCGTTGCCTATCACGCCGTGCACCCACAAGAACTCACGAGCTCTCCCCGAGCTGATCATCCATACTTAAGCCACATTGAGCATGTCATCTTGCTCAGCTCGCCATTATGTGCTTCCCTCTCAAGGGCCAAAGCACTTGGTCTTGTGGATCGTCGGGAACAACGTTGTCTTCTTCGACGCCAGTGAGCATGCCACCACACAGTTGCCGCCTTGGTGAGTTTCTTTGCTTGACACCTACGTCATCTTGTTTATTCAGTCCGGTTCTCACATCTCCTATGCTTGACATTGTAGCTGGAGCCGAAAAGAGTAGTGTTGCCCTCGTCTCCATCGGCTTCGATCGACACACCCAATCCAAGTCACCGCATTTCTTTCATTTTGGTGAGCCTCACTCCCCTCCTTTCGTGTCACTTCATGCCACTTAACCCCAACTTCATTTTCCCATGCTTAATGCTACCTTGTTCACAGTGAATCCTTGACACCCTGCTCTTACTATGATTTCCACCACCGCCACCATTACCGCGGATTCCTGCTACCCCGATGAGCTCCTCATGATTCCTTGCTCCTGAACCATCTCCTGCATGCCACAAGCTAATGCATATAATCTTGTAGCTCGCTTTCACCAAGGACCCTATCATTATTGTTGTTGTTCTGCACCATCCAGCCACCTTCGACCACCTTTGGTGCCAACAAAATCATCCATGTGTTCGTGGTGAGCTCCTGTTCCTCAGGCATGGTTTTTTATTTTGAGGTAGTGCCTTTAGTGGGTATCACCATAGTCGTCCATGGCACCGCCGCTACGCTGATGATCATTGGTCTCTGTGTTGACCACTGTAGCATCACCCATGTTCCAAGTAGCCAATGTGATGACCCACTTGACCTGAGCTACTCTCTTTCACCTAGTGCCTTGACCCAAAAACCTTTGCCACCTCTCGTCGTTGCGCTGCCGCCTCGGTCCACATCTCCAACCACTATCGCCACCAATAGCTCCGCCGTGATGCACTCATTCCATTTTCGCACGAGCACACTGAGCCAGCGCCACAGTGCTGGGCCATGTTCCCTTCTCTCTCTCAATTCTGTCTCTTTGACAAGTGGGCCCCAATGCTTAGTACTAATGATGGTAATTAAGATTTGTTAGTTTAATTAATCCCATTTAAAGCTTGTGAGTCTATGACATGTGGGCCTAGGTAGGATAAATAGATAGTTTTATATTTCAAACTAGCATTTGATTATGTGTCAGTTACATGTGGACCACATCTGTTAGTTTCCACAAAAATAATAAAAATCAGACATGTAGACCCCCTCCCTATGAGTCTCTCCGAGGGAAAAGTCCCTTAAAAAATACGCCTTCTCTATGGGAAAGTTTAATATATGAAAATTCACCTTCGATGTCATCTCTTTCTTTGTTTTTCTTTATTTAGGATTTTCTCAGTCGAGCTAAATTCAAATACTTATAACTTTGCATACAAATTCCAAATTGAGTGAAACTAGTTGCTAATTTTTATCAAATCATGAACCTCTATAATTTGCAAAAATATTTGAATTTTGTCACTATTTGCATTCTTTTGGCTCTTATTTGTGCTTTTTGGTGTTTCACGTATAGATACTGACTTTTCAGAAAACACCGTCGACGACCTCGAGCAAGACCAAGAGTTCAACGAGCAAGGCAAGCACCGTCTTTTAATCATATTTGATTTCATATTTCGCTGTTATGTATGTTGTGTTTAAAAGTTGTGTATGCACGTAATTTTGTTACAAATAGCTATATTGTTAGGATTGGTAAATATGTTCAATCGTTGCATGCACCCTACCTTGTTAAATTGTTGCCCTCGCTGTTGTCTCCCTAGTATCACTATCCACTTGTTATACTAATAATTGGGGAATCCCAAATGAAACGATACAGTGGATGCTTAGTCATGATTATACTAATATTACACATATTAGCTTGGATAACAATCAAAATGTTAAAATGAGAAATATTTATGATATGGTCCAAAGGAGGTACCCCTGATATATTTGGTTATAAATGAAATAAAAAACTTGGTTTAGACTTGGGCAAATGGTTGTTGAGACCGGTGCAGTTGCACGATATGTGGGATTGTGATAGTCTCGCTTGGATCGCTAAGGACAAATCTATTGTGCCTTAGACCCAAGCATAATTGTACCACCACATGTGCCTTTATGGGAAGGCCTAGCACAATAAGTTGTCGAATTCTTGCGATTTAACCGCATGTGGTAGTTGATATGTGAAATTTGGGCTAGCACGGGCATGGTAAATGGACCTCCATGTTCGTAGGGGCTTTGTGAGTACGCAAAGCCTACCAACACAACTATAAGCTATTGACCTTGGAGGGCACTCCACTCCTTAAGATGTAGATCATAGGGTGGTGGTTGTTAGAATAGGCAGTGCAAAAATTTGTCATGAACTCTCAAACGGTGTGGCATGTCTGACACCGGTTACTTCTATGCCGAAGGTTTCATCGATGATGACATCAGCTGCTAAAGATCCTACCCCAGTCAGTTGCTTGTGGATGGGTAGAGGCATACTAATTGGACCTTGTTGCCTCTTATTGCTTCCACTAGTCTCTTTTGTAATGTGAAACTATTTGGTCCACTAGCCCTTCCACTGCAAAAACTAGTCATGTATGCCTTAACTTCAGTTGCCTACTATTAAGGTTTGATTTGCTCTCTTGCAAGTACGGATGATATGACAATGTTAATGTGTGTGCTAGCTAATGATCGTTGGACTAGTACAGTATACACATAGTGGGTCGGAATTCAAATTCTCTGTCCCGGCAGCGTTGGTATCAGAGGAATATTGATTGTAGGTTGGAACCTTAGTGAGAAATGGCTGATACTCTAAGGACTTGTGGTTTAAAAAAATTTATTTCCAAATCTTACGAATGGATGTGAAAAATATAAGTTGATACACTGCTGCATATTTCCTTAGCATCTTTTCAACTGTTACAAGAGTCGGGAGGGTATTGAATATGATTACAACTGCTGTGATCTGGTGTTTTTGGAAAGAGAGAAATGATATATGTTTCCAAATCAATCTCTGGTCTGGTTTACAGGGTATCTGGAGGAGGATTGCATCGACTTTAAGGAGCTGGAAGCTGCTCTTGCAGATGATAGATCACTACATTGGACTGCAGGAGGACAAAATGAAGAAGCCCCTACTTCTGACCTGGAGATAAAGATGAAGACAAGAACTGCAACAGATCAACTGATCTCCAGTCTGAAGCCGGGAGGGAAGAGATGCCTGGAAGAATTGATGAAATAGGATAGAGTTTAATTAGCTTCTCTGAATTTTATGTTTCCTGTGGACAGTGCCGGTGATGCCGGTTTCACTGTCCCAGTTTTGTTTGTGTGAACCTAAACGACTTGTGGTGCCAGATGGTGAACAGTTATCAAGCCAAGGTTTCACTCTAATAAAATGGAGCTGGGACAATGCCCTCTGTTCCTAAAAAGAATTGTAAAACTATAAAGTTGTCGGTACCCTTCCGTTTCAAAATACAGGGCATAAACTAGGTTTTGCGAATTTGTCTTAAACTATGAGACATGTATGCAAATTTGTTAATGTTTTTTCTTGTCCGCCCTTATTTATCATATCTTCTCTCTTCTGCGTTTATAAGTGTGAGAACCGCCCAAATTGCACTTGGTTTAATCGAGCGGCCGGCCGCTCATTTAGATGAGAGCTAACAAACGCTCGCACAAGAGCTAGGCACATGTTAATTCACATCTATATGACAAACAACGCAGCCACAATCTCAATTAAAATAAAAGCAACTCCGGTAGTCCCCGGTATGTGTCTCAAGGCAATGCCCAAGATCAACACACATACCGTTGCACAACATCTCTATCATCACACAATACATAGAGAGTGCAAGTTTTAATGTGAATTACAAGTCTTCAACATATTACAAGTCTTATACATCGAGTGTACCAAATCTGAAATTAAAACTTGAGAAGCATACAAGGACAAGTCTATATGCTCTCAACCAAAGGTCACTAGCTAGAAACTATCCATGGTTTAACTAGCGAATTAGACATAGAGTACGCAGCGGATATAATCATCATAAAAGCAAAATAATAGTGGCGCCATTGCCCATAAGGTACCACTTCCGCTATCTTGGTCAACCACCGACTACTCATTCCCTTCGTCGACATCAGCGGGGTAAAAATAGCCATGCACGGCCTCATTCTCACCTGCAAAACTCCAACAACAAACACATGAGTACGAAGGTACTCGCAAGTCTTACACGGACCATAGAGTACAAGGATAATGCATATGGTTGTAGTAAGGACATGAAAGGCCACAAGTTAAGTAGTATTTGCGAAAAAGCATAGCTTAACAACTAAAGAGTAATGTATAAGCAACCTTAGTCCTATTTGACTTCTATGGACAGCTAGCACATACCCAAACATCCCTTATGAGGCCATCATGTTTCACCTTCCAAGCTCATCATAAAACAACACGTGACACTACGATGATGTCCAATGAACATTAAGCTTTGTCATAACTGAGAGTGCGGCTATTCGAATAGTTCTTACACCCTGCAGGAGGTACATCTTTACCCACACGATACGAGACCACCGGCCATACCACCCGTCGGTAGCAAGCGATGATTCACATGACAACCTTTCGCATACTCACCCCAAACATTTGTGCTCATGTCTAATGTGTGGAGATGACTAGGTCCACCGGGGACACCCCTAGGCATCTCACCCACACACCAAACCCACAAGTCAAATGATCCGGGTAACTTATAGTACTTAGCTCATCCATCCCATATATGGATATGTGGTTAGTACGAAAAGTGTTTAAGACAACGGCACCAACGATCGGTCCTTAATTGACTCAAGCGGTCCTATGGCATCCGAGACTCCATTCTTGAATAACCCCAACTACCCGCCCAAGTCTCGCACTTTCACCTTTTAAACAAGTCCTTCAAATTATCATGAATAAACCAACATTCTTTCCAATTACCATGTTTCAAGCCCATACCATCCTGCGATAACTACCAATTGCTACAAAGAAAAGACCCTCACAATTCCCGGATTCCATACCAAGACCTAGAGTATGGCTAAGCATCTAACGCGACCATTAGCATAAGACAAACTACCCATGCTAAGAGTTATCAAGGTGTATGGTAAACAATATCAAGGGAGGGGAAATGCAACAATTAGGAGCTATTCGCGACATAGATATATAACATAAAAACCCACATGCATAATATCATAATATAAGTCACATTGATCTAAAATATAGGAGAAATATGCTCAATGCTTGCCTTGTGTAGCAGCTGGTTCCTCCTCAAAGTTCTCTTCACTCACGGTCACCTAGTCAACCTCGTTGCTCTCCGGTATGTCGGGCTCTAAACGAATGCAATGATGCAAAATTAGAATGATGCCATTGATGTAAATGCTCATGTATGAGCATGAGAAATGAACGAGATGAACTTCAAGAAATTACATACAAAGTTCAGCAATAAAGGAGTTTATCGGAGTTCATTTATTTGGAAGGACATCATTCAATTGAGTTATACACAATTATTAATTTGCTGAAAATTACACTTTAAGAAGCGTGCAACTCAAACCACAAATCAAAAGAACGAACACTTAATAAAAGGGAAACAATATTTTTCATATAAATGATCATTAGGGCTTAATATGGCCTAACTCAAAATTGTTCAAAATGATATCATTTTTGCACAGCAAGCAACGATATAACATTCTAAGGTCATAAGATTTGGTTTCGTTGAGTTTGAGATTCGTTTTCGAAAGTTACGACCATTTGAACATTTTGTCGATTGCATGTTCGGACAACGAGTAAATAGTGCAAACCCACGTAAAATATAAATATTTTTATATATCTATGATCCTTGCAATCCAAGGAGTGCAGCTAAACTGGTTTCACAACATTTTGAGCTCATTTGACCCATAATTTAACCATTTGAATCTTGCATGTTAGTAAGGTTTTAAACAATCAATTTTTGATGAAAAATACATTCAATTCAAAATATTTTTACAGAAATGGAGCATCTATGGTTTCAGGAACCTATGTGATTTATTTCATGATTTATGGAACTATGAATTATATAGTTACTTCATATCACCTACAAGGGGACTTTACTTCAAAATCTAATTAAAATATTTTTCTGCAAGTAAAATATGAAATTTTATTGTAGATTCTAATTCCTTATTTTATAACTCAAATTTATAAACTAAGTTTGTTCCATTTGGATGCTCCTAGCAAAATATATGAAGGTTTGATTGCAAGAGGCAAAAAGGAGAAATCTAATGCTAGACTTGGGTTCGAACTCAAGATCTGCCGGTTAGAACCGAGTACTACAGCCACTAAGCCAAGGTGTTTCTTGTGACTGATTTGCATGCACAAATACTTGAGGCTTACCTTCACAAGCCCTAGACCTTGACCCGGTTGGCAATGGCGATGGCGAGGCTGGCTATTTTGGCTTGGCTCGCGCGGAAAGGATGCTGCAGCAAGTGAGGCACAGCTGGGGGAAGTCCTTGGCAACGACGGCCGGCGAAGCAAGCTCCCACTGTGCACAGCTACTAGGAAATGAGAACCACAACGAGGTTGTTCGGCAAAACTACATGCAAATGCATTAAGCATTTCAGGCGTTTGAATGGTAGTTGAGAGTGCACGAGATGAGAAGGCGAGCTCACCCAAGGTCTCTTCCTGCGGACGGATAGCTCGCTGCCTGGCTTCAGCTCCGGCAAGCTTGCAGCAGGAGGAGTGTTGGACTAAACTTGCTGCTGGAGAGTCCTAGGTAACTAAGTTTATGCGTCGTTTGTTGAATAGTTTCTCTGTTCTGTTTAGATATTTGCAGAGTCCAGCTTTTACTTTGTCGTAATTGAGTTGGTTTAATTGGTGGTTGAGTTGATTGCTGGTTTAGCTACAGTATGTCGCGTTAGTTATAGATATATCTGTTTCAGGTAACAGAGTCTGTTTAGATTATGAAGTTGTTTGGGAGATCTCCAAAAACATATCTGTAATTTTTCTATATAAGGGTATTGAGAAATCAGAAAACGCTGCGGCGGCATTGCAGCACAAAACTCTGTAATCTGTTCTTTGCTATTTTGCCGTTTGTTCGTGTGTTCCCAGGTTGCTGTCTTGCGCTATTTTCTGAACTTTCATCCATCAGGTTCGGTTTAGTAGCAAGCGAACAGCAACAAAGGTGAACAACAAGTCAAGATTGAATCGGTGGAATATAACATTTGGTATCAGAGCCTGTTGGCTTAGAAACCATGGTACCACCGCCAGGCACGTCGGGAAATAGCGATCAGTCTGGGAATGGCGCAGAATCATCTTCCTCAGCAAGAACGCTATCAAGAATTGGGACTGTGCCGATTCAATACCCAACCTCACAGATTCCAACTACAGCCTATGGGCAGTAAAGATGAAGATCATCTTGCGATCTCTTGGCGTTTGGGCAGCAATTGAAGGAGACTCACCTATTGAAGAAGAGAAGGATCAGGGAGCTCTGGCTGCAATTTCTCAAGCAGTGCCAGATTTTGTAATGTTGTCCATTGCATAAAAAGAAACGGCAAGAGAGGCTTGGGAAGCTATCAAGGAGATGCGCGTTGGAGAGGATCGGGTGAAGAAGGCTAGGGTGCAGATGCTGAAACGGCAGCTTGATCGGCTGATAATGCAAGAATCTGAATGCATTACCGATTTCTCACAAAAGCTCACTGGTTTGGTGGGCGAGATGCGTGCTCTGGGGGCGGAGATGAAAGATGGTGCTGTGGTGGAAAAATTGTTTAGTGCAGTGCCAGACAAATTCCTTCCTATTGTTGGCACGATTGAACAATGGGGAGATCTGTCCAGCATGTCGCTCACAGAAGCAATCGGTAGGCTCCAGTTATTTGAAGAGAGCATCAAGGGGAGGAGAAACCGTAAAGATGAGGGAGAGCAGCTGATGCTGTCACGAACTCAGTGGGAGAAGAAAGGCAAAGATGTCACGAGAAGCGGCATGAGAAGAGGAGGTGGCCGAAACAATTTTCGTGGAAGAGGCCGTGGTCATGTAAACGGCCGGGGAGATGAATCTGAAGGAAGATATGATGAAGCTGAAAGAAGGCCTTACCGTGCTGATGATACTGAAGGACTGAGATGGCGAACAGAGGGGGGGTGAATGGTTGCAAATAAAATTTCCCCCAAAATACTCCAACAAAAACCTCGACAAGATCGCTCAAAGGAGATCGTGAAAAACCTGAAAAACTAGACAACTATGTGTACCCCAAGCTTGCATGGATAAGTACCATAAAATATGTCAGGATTTTTGAGTCACAATACTAGTTGTCTAGTGTCCAAGATAAAGAGGAATCAATTCAAACTCTTGCTTTTAGAAAGGACATCAATTCAAATCACAAAAGTCACTTTCAGAAAAGCAAAAGCAGAATTTCCAGAACTTGTCCTCAATTTGCACAGGAGGTTGGTGGGTTTCTGCAGCTCACAAAATTTTGAGACTTTTTATCCCTATGGGAATCAGAGTCGTGAATAACTCCAGCACATTTCTCCTCAAAAAGCCTTACAGAAAAAACAGGAAAAATCTAAGAACACAGTCTGGTCAAGAACTTCGAGCAGAAATTTTGGGGCTCGGTTTTCACCTCATGTCGCCCAAACGGTGCAACAAATGAACTCAAAAATTTTTCTGCAAGTGGATATCAGAGTCCCTCACCTCCTCCAACAAGAATCACTTGAAAAAGATTTTTTAGATTTTTATAGAAATCAAACACAGACTGCTGCGCGAAGAACAAGTTCTGAACAAAGTTGGAACTTGAAAGAAAAGATGTTCTCTACTCAATCCAAGAGTGCAAAAGAGATGTAAAACCATATGAACACACTCAAAACATCCAAGATCAGCAGCATTTAGAAGGAGGGGAGGCAAATCCAAATTACATGAAAGTAAATTGCGAGAAAGTAATTGTGGGAAAGTAAATGTTGAATTTAAATTGCGTAAATAAAGACATAATGTAAATGCGCAAAATAAATTCAGAGGTGGATGGATAAAACTTTCATTTCTGGAAGGAGAGGTTACAAAGCCTCACTTTCATGTGGGCAAAGCTCAAAGGAGCATTCACAAACCTCAAAACCTTCAAGGGAAGGAGGCTACCCCTCCACCCCTATTTATACTACTCTTGGGCCACCTACCACCCTTGGATGAGTCCCTCAACCCTAGAGCACTCATCTAAGGGCTAGGATTAACCCACACACACAGCCATGCAAGGGCTAACCCAAAACCCACACACATACCGGGTTTTCTTGCACGGTTTTCAAAGCATACTACCTAGACCCGCTAACCTATCAACTAGACCTCAATCCAACGGCCCTCATTGATCCACGCGGCATCTAGCTAGCATCATCTCCTTTCCTTGTCTTCTTGACTTGCCCGGACTCCGTCTCCGATCATCTTCCGGCGATCTCCCAACCGTCTGGACCTCCGACGCTCCTCGCCTAGTCCCGGTCATCCTCCGCCTCACCATGACCTAGCACCGTCGCCCTGCAACCATCAAAGACAAGGAAAAACCTCACATAGCAATGCCCACAATGATATGCAATAAACCATCCAACTCATCACTACCGCGCCCATATGGCCAGTACTGCCACTCCTGGCAGAGACAACTCAAATTGCTTCAATTTGAAAATCAATCCAAATCAAACTCAAACTTGAGCACACCTTGCTCAAATAAAGTCAAATACTCATCACAAACATGGATGGACCTCCACATGGTCCTTCAGATACAGAAAGAAGACCTCACCAAAAATTTGATAAAGGAAAAATCAAGTGTTTTAATTGTTCCAATATGGGTCATTTTGCATCAGAATGTACAAAACCGAGAAAAGAGAAGTTTCACTATGTGGAGAAGGTTAAAGATGAAGAACCTGCCCTACTTATGATGGAGGCATGTGAGCTTCCCGGTGGAGTAGATCACGGTGCAGAAGTGATAATGCTCAATGAAGAAAATGTTAAACCTAACCTGGAACTTGGAGGTGAGGTCTCTAGTGATCTGTGGTATCTGGATACAGGAGCAACCAACCATATAACAGGATGTGCAAAGGTGTTCTCTGATCTGGATACTTCAGTTAAAGGAACAGTAAAATTTGGCGATGGATCAATTGTTGATATTCATGGCCAAGGGTCTGTGCTCTTGAAGGGTTTAGCTGATGAACACAGATTGCTCACTGGAGTGTATTTTATTCTAAGGCTTAGAAGTAATGTGATTAGCCTTGGACAGCTTGATAGTTCTGGTTGCAGAATCAAGATTGAAGATGGTTGGTTGAGCGTCAGTGATCCTGATGGTGAGCTTTTAATCAAGGTAAAAAAATCTTGGAACCAGCTCTATGTTCATCGGTTAAAACAAGCTCAGCCCATATGTATGTTGACAAGGTATGATGAAGAGCAGTGGCTATGGCATGCGAGGTTTGGGCACATCAGTTTCCGAGCTTTGAAGAGTCTGTCTCAGGAGGGTATGGTCAGTGGATTGCCGGAGATAGAGCATAAGGAGCAGCTGTGTGAAGCTTGCTTGCTAGGCAAACAGAGAAGAAAACCATTCCCTCAGAAATCTCAGTTTCGGGCAAAATCTCCTCTGGACCTTGTACATGCAGACTTGTGCGGTCCAATAACTCCACCAACACCAGCAGGTAACAAATACTTCTTGCTGATGGTTGACGACTATTCCCATTTCATGTGGGTGGTGTTAATCAAAAGAAAAGATGAGGCCTTGGCCGGGTTCAAAAAAATCATAGCAGCGGCAGAAGTGGAGACTGAAAGAAAAGTGAAAGCCCTTCGCACTGATCATGGAGGAGAGTTTGTTTCACATAAATTTGAAGATTTCAGTGCACAAGAAGAGTTCCGGCGACTCTTAACAACTCCTTACTCACCACAGCAGAATGGGGTTGCGGAACGCCGGAATCAGACAATTGTAGACACAGCAAGATGTCTTCTCAAGAACAAATGCATGCCGGGTTGGTTTTGGGGAGAGGCAGTGGCAACCGCTGTATATTTGTTGAATCGAGCTCCAACTCGCAGCAATGAAGCCGGAACGCCTTATGAACTATGGTATAAAAAGAAACCAAATGTTAATCATTTGCGTGTTTTTGGATGTATTGCCCACATAAAAGTTACAGCTCCATATTTGAAGAAACTTGAAGACAGAAGTATGAAGGTAATCTTTATTGGGTATGAGCCCAGCTCAAAAGCTTATAGGTTTTATAACCCTAAAACTGACAGGCTAATTATCAGTAGAGATGTTTTTGAGGAAGCAATGCAATGGAGCTGGGACCCCAAAACTGCAGCAGGGTCTGATGATTCCGGAGAAGCAATCTTCTCGGTAGATTATGATCTTGTGGATGCACCAGGCTCTGATGGTCAAACTGCAGAGGCAGCGCCAATTGATCAAGTGCAGAGTGATGCTGAGAATAGCCAAGGTGCAGGGGAAGCGGTAGAACCAATAGCAGAATATTCTTCTCCAGAACCAACAGTTGGTGGAGGAACAGTAGATGAGTCAATACAAAGTACACCAGGTTCGGTTTCTTCATCAGTATGCCCAGTGCGTTTTCGCTCATTAGAAGACATATATAATGCTACGTCAGAGATAGAAACACAAGATTGTGGTTTATTGATGTTGGCATTACAAGAACCAACTAGTTTTCTTGAAGCAATGAAGGAAAACAGTTGGAAGAGTGCAATGAAAGAAGAAATGAAGTCTATTCAGGAGAACCAAACGTGGGAGCTTGTACCTTTACCAGAAAAACAGAAAGCAATCGGTTTGAAATGGGTATTTAAAGTCAAGAAGGACTCATCTGGGAGAGTGGTAAAGCATAAAGCTCGTCTCGTCGCAAAAGGTTATGTACAAAAGCAGGGAATTGACTTTGAAGAGGTTTTTGCTCCAGTAGCTCGCATTGAGACGGTAAGACTCCTCATTGCAATGGCAGCCCAAGGAAAGTGGGAGGTGCATCACATGGATGTTAAGTCCGCTTTTCTGAATGGGGAATTAAAAGAGGAGGTATATGTATCACAACCACCTGGGTTTGTTGATAATCATAAACCTCATTTTGTGCTGAGGTTGAGGAAAGCTTTATATGGTCTTCGGCAAGCGCCGAGAGCATGGAACACTAAGCTTGATGAGAGTCTAACATCATTAGGCTTTGTGAAAAGTCCATATGAGCATGCAGTCTACCGGAAGGAAAACAAAAAGTCTGTTATACTGATTGGAGTATATGTGGATGATTTAATCATCACATCCTCATCCCATGAAGACATTGTCGACTTCAAGAATCACATGAAGAAGCTATTTAATATGAGTGATCTTGAACTCTTAAGCTATTATTTGGGAATTGAAGTCAAGCAATCAACCAGAGGAATTTCCCTGTGTCAAGCCGGATATGCTGCAAGAGTGCTTGAGCAATTTGGCATGAAGAACTGCAATTCCTATCAAACACCTATGGAGATCCGGTTAAAACTATACAAGCAAAGTGATGATCCAAAGGTTGATGCAACAATGTATCGAAGCATAGTTGGATGTTTGCGGTATCTGGTAAATACCCGACTTGACATCGCTTTTGCTGTTGGGTATGTTAGCCGGTTCATGGAAGCTCCGACAACTCAACATCTTGCTGCTGTGAAACATATTCTGAGGTATGTAAGTGGGACTTTGAGTTATGGGTGTTTTTACAGGAGGGGAGGTAGTGAAGAGATGAAGTTAATTGGTTATTGTGATAGTGATCTGGCTGGAGATCTGAGTGACCGAAAGAGCACCACTGGAATTGTATATTTTTTGGGACCATGTCTGATCACTTGGATGTCACAAAAACAAAGAATTGTTGCCCTTTCATCATGTGAAGCAGAGTATATAGCAGCTACAAGTGCTGCTTGTCAGGGAGTCTGGTTAGCACGGCTAATTGGAAGCCTTCAAAAAAAAACACGCAAAGAAGTTTGAGTTGAAGATTGATAATAAGGCAGCAATTTCCTTGAGCAAAAATCCTGTATATCATGAGAGGAGCACATAGATACAAGGTATCATTTCATAAGGGAATGTGTTGAAGAAGATGTGATTGAAATAACTCATGTCAGGACAGAAGAACAGAGGGCCGACATATTGACAAAAGCACTTGGACGGGCAAAATTCCTTGAAGCACGACAGAAGCTGGGAGTGATGGATGTGGGGACTGAACATCAAGTTTAGGGAGGTGATTGTTGGACTAAACTTGCTGCTGGAGAGTCCTAGGTAACTAAGTTTATGCGTCGTTTGTTGAATAGTTTCTCTGTTCTGTTTAGATATTTGCAGAGTCCAGCTTTTACTTTGTCGTAATTGAGTTGGTTTAATTGGTGGTTGAGTTGATTGCTGGTTTAGCTACAGTATGTCGCGTTAGTTATAGATATATCTGTTTCAGGTAACAGAGTCTGTTTAGATTATGAAGTTGTTTGGGAGATCTCCAAAAACATATCTGTAATTTTTCTATATAAGGGTATTGAGAAATCAGAAAACGCTGCGGCGGCATTGCAGCACAAAACTCTGTAATCTGTTCTTTGCTATTTTGTCGTTTGTTCGTGTGTTCCCAGGTTGCTGTCTTGCGCTATTTTCTGAACTTTCATCCATCAGGTTCGGTTTAGTAGCAAGCGAACAGCAACAAAGGTGAACAACAAGTCAAGATTGAATCGGTGGAATATAACAAGGAGCAATGGCGTAGCGAGCGAAAGGAGAGGAGGAAGGCTCGCGTGGCTTTATGGAAGCGCAGTGAAGCAGGCGAGGCAGAAGCATGGGAACGCGGCTCAGTGCAGTGGTGACGAGATGGAGCTCGCGAAGTCTGGCGCCTGCGGCCGCGTGGCAGCAACCGTGGTAGCAGTTGGGCAGCAGCGCGGTGCCTGCTTCGCATGAGCTAGGACAGAGAGGAGGTGAGGGATGACAGGTGGGACCAAGAACAGAGAAACTTTTGAATGGATGCATCTTTGGTTTTGGAGCTGTGACAATAAGTAACGTTTTCATCTCACATTTCCAAGGTAATTTATTGCATGATCATTTTCTCATGTCTTTCTCTTGGTTTTACAACCTTCTTATTAATTCCCGTACCTATCCAAAATATACACACTCCGTCCAAGTTTACAGGATGTATTTTCTCTTGGCGAACATACCAAGGAGATATTGAAAATGACTAGATTATCCTTAATTATTATCTCTAAGCACTATATTCAATACATACATAGTAAATAATATAAGTAAAACTGAATATTTATTATAGGTATAAAGATAACATCACACTAATTTTGCAAGGAATATAAAATATGTTCTATATTTATAGACACGATTATTAAAAAATACTCTCTATAAACTTGGATGGAGGGTATAAACTTGGATGGAGGGAATACCTTGTAAAAAGAAACAGAGGGAATACTACCTACAATCAAGTACGATTACTAATACACACTTGGTGCTTATATAGGCACCGCTCGAGCCAAACTGCAGCTAGCTGCCTGGGCTAGGATCACAGTAGGTATTCAGCCTATTTAGGCCAATTGCAAATTAAGCCCTATTGGACTTCAACGACTAGGGGTGGGCATTTTTTAACCGAACCGAACCGAATTAACCGAAAATTTTGGTTTTTTTGGTTTTCGATTTTCGGTTCAGTTTTAATTTTGATGTAATTCGATTTACGGTATTCAGTTCGGTTTTTGAATTCTGGAAACCGAAATAGCCATAAAACCGAATAAGAAGTGCAAGTGTTAGGCTTTTAGCAATTCCCCATTCACATCTCCCTGACCAGCGAGCTCCCAACCATACGGTCCATACCCTATTCCCGCCGCATCCTTTGCCACCTCCTCCGATGAGCCTCCCATCCTGGCATCCCCTAGGCTGCCTCGCCTCTGACCGCTCCCCATCCACGGCCTCGACTCTCCCCAATCCCAGATCCAGTGG
This sequence comes from Otatea glauca, assembly GCA_036346275.1. Lineage (NCBI taxonomy): Eukaryota > Viridiplantae > Streptophyta > Magnoliopsida > Poales > Poaceae > Otatea > Otatea glauca. Next base: position 42,111,587 of record CM070711.1, read on the forward strand.
AGTGGGGAGAAGAAGAGGTGGAAATCCCAGATCTGGCCTGCTGTGCGGTACTAAACCAACTGCTGTGCTGTTGCGCGCGAAGAGCTTCCAAGGGGCGTGCTCCTCCGATCGTCCTTGATGACAACGTCGTTGAATGGGATTGGCTGACCCAGCAAGTTGGGGAGCAAGAACTCGACAAGCCCGAAGCCAGGAGAGAGGACCACCTTGTCGCCGGCCATTGAAGCGAAGAGCAAAAGAAAACCGCGAAGATGCTCATGATTTCCATAACGTGTGAAAGGATTCGACTGGGAAGTGGTCCTTGCTGGCCTGCGTTACCACTGGATATGGTCCATGTGAGCTGGGGAAGGCCGATCCTCGTCGGCCACCACCACCAGATCCAGCCGGAGGTGAGTGCTACTTTGATGCTACTGCTTCAATCTTCAGTTCTTCTACACGATTTGAATGTATTTTGATGTGTGTAGTGTGCTAGTTACATGGTTACATGAAATTTGATTAACCAAAAAACCGAATTAACTTAACTGAATTTTTCGGTTAATTTGTTTTGGTTTTGGATTTGATTCGGTTTGGTTCGGTTGTCAGTTTTCAAAAACCGAAATAATTTAAAACCAAACAAACCGAAGAAACCGAATACCCACCCCTATTAATGACCCATTGACTGGAATTCCGGTACTGGTCTGAGCTACAAAGCCCAAAACAAAGAGTTGGACACAGATTCCACATGGACAATGTTCAATCAGAACATCAAGCGTACATGTCACCACTAGTACACAAAATCATACCACAAACGGTTCAAAAATGTCATCACAGATAATTTATAAATTGTCTGTAATTATGTGTCAGTGATAACAACAGCACATTATAGACGGTTCTCAAAACGTCTGTGAAAGTCACATCATTGACGGTTCTTAAAAGAAACCATCTGTAATGTTATATCTTTCACAGACGGTTTCAATTTGGATGGTTCCAAATTGAAATCATCTATGATACTACTCTCATCACAGATGGTTCCAATTTAGAACCATCTGTGATGTCCTACACATCACACATGGTTTCCAATAATAACCATCTATGATGTTATATTATCACAGACATTTTTATAAAAATTGTCTATGATGTTATATTAAATTGATGATGTTTTTTTTGTTTATTGGCTAGCCTCAAGAAATGCTAGCCATGCCCTCTGAAACAACAAGATTACAGATTACATCACAAGCATATTATCACATCCATTTCAGACATTAACTCAGATTACATATTAAACCACGTAGAGCACATTCAATTCAGAAATCAACTCATATATATTAACCAATTGAATGCATAACTTCAATTCACAAATTTCGAGCACGATGTTCACAAATTAACCTAAGTGGTAATTCACAAATTCACAACTCAGGCACGTGGCACTTGCCTTCTGGATTTATGACCTCACGTAGCAAGAAGAATAGAGTTGTCCTCGAATTCCTAACAGATCGGCATGAACAATGCAGTTGTAGCGCATTTCCAAACCTATCGATGGGAAGACTAAGGTCTTACATGTATATAAATTGATAAGTACGAAACAATTATTACAAGATTGACAAACCTTCAGGTCATTGGTAGTTTTTTACCCATAATGAGTTGCATGTGGTGGCAAATGTAGAATCCACATTGGTTAGTGCCCTTTGGCTACTGCTGGCACTGTCCAAATAGAATTGGTTAGTTACATAAGCATTATTACGGAGTGTGATATAAGATTATTGTGTACTAGCGAATACGAGGAACTTATAATTGTGCTTCAGCTTTGACCCGTACTTGGATGGCCCTCCATGAGTTTTGTACACTTTGAAGGACCTGTCGAGTAAATTTTTGACAAGCTTCAAGTCGTGGATACCGTCCTTTGAAGAATCAAGGTACATTACCCGGTTCTTTCTTGGTATAATTATAATTAGAACCCAGTGAAACCTAAACAGGTATGTTGCCATGGTCATTCAACATAACTTCGAGTTGTGTGTAAAGTACAAATCAACAAGTATAGCAACTAGTGAAGCACTTACCCTGGGTTGTAGGGTAAAAGTATGTAATCTGTATCACGTTGAGCATATAATGCATTTTCCACGTACTCCTGGATGGCATGTAAATTGTCATCCATGATTTGCTTGGACACCACGTGTGGGTCGAGGAAACCCACCGGTTGTTTCTCTTTTTTTGCTTCAAGGATCATGTATCTATATATACAAAAGCAAGGATCATATATATATGGCATTTATTGGTATTACACGAATGTAGACCGTGATTGCATATACTTACAATGTCCAACATCTCATGAGTGAGGCATCGAGGGTATCGAGGTTGTAGAGATCGAACAAGTCATTGAAGCCGACCACGAAGAAGCCCCCGATGACTGGTGTGAGAAATGCTCCTCCTTGAATCTAACCGAGATACTCGATATCCGTTCTGCCACCGGTTTGTTGGCTTTTTCCATGTACCAATTTTGCAATCTAATGCAAGCTATTGAAAGCATTCGCTGGCGCTCTTTCGGTATGAACCGCTATCCTATCTTGAATTTTCGGGCCAACGAGGCCAACGGAAAGTCGAAGGCCTCCATGGTCCGCTTCAATTTACCCTTGTTTCCGCCTCGCCGCCTATCATAGGTCGTCTTCACAAGAGATGACTGGGCCCGAAGTGAAGTACTAGCCTATGCCACATGGGGCATCGTAGCCGATTTGGTTGCCTACTTTGGTGCAGCATGTGACTTCATTAGTGCTGGTAGCTCCGGCACAAGAGGTGACTTATGTTGTACGTGTAGCTCCGGTGCTAGACGACGGTCATTGAAGGAGATGTTGGGGAATGGGTAGGCTAATCTAGTGAAAAATCAAAATTTTCTACCACGTAACCAATGAACCACTGCAAGTTATAGATCATAGAATTACCACTAGATGCGCAGACCCGTAGCAAAAGTAGAGTCGATGTAGCGCGGTGGTGCAGATGTAGTCGTACTAGCCTCGCACCTCCTCCAACAGCTCCTTGTGACCGTCGTAGGTTGCGGATCGTCCTAGCGTTGAAGCTTCGTAGCAATGCCTCCAAGGTATCCACACGTACGGGGTAGGATCACCACGCGTCGGAGTGCTAGCGCCAGTTACATGGTTTTGGGCGAAGGAGGGGTGGCGGCTAGGGTTTCGAGAATTCCAAATTCCTATTGTGTCTCTTCACCCTAAAGCCAGCATCCCCTCCTTTTAAATAGACACCACATAATGGGCTTTACTTTAGATGCCCATTAAGAACTTAAAACCCATCAGAATTCAGATCACCATTCGAAATAAGTCCCAACCCTTTAAGTGCGCGACCCTATAGGTTCACGTATACCTAGACATGGCTCGAGTACTCTTACTCGACCATTAATCAATAGCGGTCTCTAGCAGGATGTGCCGACTCCCGAGTATATGTAAAAATCACATCAAACGAACCTAAATAATGCTTAGTTATATGCATTTCCCTTTACCTCATGATATCGGTCAAACTCAAGGCGAGTACATGCCATCCTTGTTTAGTTAGATCGATCACTCTTTCTCGATCACGTGACTCGGAATCTCTAACTACGGTTAACTCTTTAACCACGAATAGCATAGCCATGCATTTATGAAATCTGACCACTCGAGAGGCCTAGATATCTCTCCCCGTTGAATGGAGGGGTAAATTCCATCTTGATCGACCATGCTTCGCATCATACTTCATGACAAATCTGAAAGCCACTTTTATAACTACCCGGTTACGGAGTAGCATTTGGCAACCCCTAAGTAAGTCTTTACACATCTCGAGTACCTACGCCAAGCTCAAGTCTAAGGATATAGCATACATATTGTGTATAAGATCAACTGATGACAAGAAGATTACAACGTTCTCGCAGTGTCTCAAGGTGGGTCGATCCAACTCCATGTTCTCCAAATCTATGACCCGTGAAAATGGTCATCAACCAATACATATGCTAGTCTATTCATATGTGTCCTCATATGTTTATCGACTAGGGATCACTTTAGAATAATCATCACAAAGTCATATATAGAGTTTACAAACAAGTCACATACTTGATAATAAATAATGATGATAATATTCAATGAACAAAAATATTAATCATGAATATAAGGAAATACAATCATCTCTATGATTGCCTCTGGGGCATATCTCCAACAGCATCCCCTAGTGTCATGATCTCGTCATTTGGGTGCATCTCCAGCGTGACGGTCTTGCAAATTTTATGTTGAAAGACCATGTGGAGGTCTACCCATGTTTGTGATGAGTATTTGACTAAATTTGATCTTGGTATGCTCTGATTTGAATTGGATTTTTAAATTGAAGCAATTTGAGTTGTGTCTGCCAGGAGCGGCACTACCGGCCTCAGGAGGACAGTACTGCCAGCCAGGGGGTGGCACTACCGGCCTGGGAGCGGTAGTTATATTCCAGAGAGGGTCTTCGCTGGGAATTCAGGCGAGCGGCACTACCGACCATGTTGGAGTGGTAGTGCCGACCGAGCGGTACTACCGACCCCAAGGGGTGGTAGTGCCGACTTTTGAGCGATTGTTGAGATTTGAATTTTGAAATTGCGTGAGATTTATTGCATATCATCTTGGGCAATGCTATGTGATGGGTTTTCCTTGCTTTTTATGGTTGCAGGACGACGGTACAAGGTTATGGTGAGGCGAAGGATAACCGGGACTAGGCAAGGTGTGCCGGAGGTCCAAACATTCGAGGATCGCCGGAAGATGATCAGAGATGGAGTCGCTGAGAACCTAGAAGAAAAGGAATGGATTAGATGCTAGCTAGGAGCTGCTCGGATCAAGGAGGGCCGTTGGATCGCAGTCTAGAAAATAGAGTAGTGGGTCTAGTTAGTATGCTTTGAGAAGTGTGCAAAACCCATTATGGTTGTGGGTTTTGCGTTAGCCCATGTATGAGTGAGTGAGTCAATCCTAGCCCTTGATGGTGATCCTTAGGGTAGAAAGAACTCATCCAAGGGTGGAGGATGACTCAAGAGTAGTATAAATAGAGGGGTAGAGGTAGCCTTCCTCCTCTTAACAGTTTTGAGGTTTTTGTGCTCCTTTGAGCTTTGTCCACTTTGTTGTGAGGCTTTGTAAACCTCCCTTCCAGAAATGAAAACTTCATTTACTCATCTCTGAATTTATTTTACGCATTTACATTATGCTTTAAATTCAGCCTTTAAATTTCACAATTTACATTCTTGCAATTTAAATTCTGCACATTTGGATTTGCCACCCCTCCTTCTAAATGCTTGTGAATTTTGTGCCAAGGATATATGATTGATGGATGAGTCTTCTTCAGACCATATCCCAATTATCTAGGAAAATCTTGTGCTCTTCTTTGCAAGATATCGATCTTTTGCTCTTAAAGAAATCATTGTTGGAAGAACGTGTTTTTGAGGTTTTTCTCTGGGGTTCTAGCTTGCTATGACATGTGGGATACCATCTAGGATCATCTTGAACATCAAGAACCCACAAGCAAGTTTAGGGCTCAGTTTTTGTTCTTGAACCCGTTCTTGTGCACTCTTCCTTCAATTAGAAAAAGATCAGAACTTTGAGATCAATCCTTGTGATTGAAGGTTGTAATAGATTCCTGACATCCTTAGGAATGTGCACACAAAGTTTCACGAGTTTTGGATCATTCAACCAAAAGTTACATCAATTTTTGATTTCAACTTATGCTGAAAATACTGTTCATATGCCTGATTTTACTGTTTATTACGATAGTGCTAGCCCTACATTGGCGGTAGTGCCGGCCTCGGGTGAAAACTTCAAAAACTGATTCTTCCACTTCCATTTGATATCTAAGGGTTTTGACTTGGTTTCTTTGGGGGTAAAATTTAATTTGTGGTCATTCACCCCCTCCCTGATCGCTATCTTGGTCCTTCACATGTACACTGTCGACATTCACCTTCACGTAACTCGACGCTACCGGGCGACCATGAATAATTGCCCCTGGACCAGATGGATACACGCGCCCCTAAGTAGCCTGCAGGGGAACGGAGCAATTGGCAAGACTCACTTGGAGATTGCACAGTGTGGCCAGCTACATAACGGTACACAATTAGCTAAGACTTCCAACAGGTATATCTATAGAGCATTCGAGAGATATATATTACCTTTACATCATCGACAAGAAATTTGGCATCGTCCACGTCTGTCTTAGGGGCAAACGTGCAGTTGCTCCAATTGTTAGTTGGGCTGAATTGCGTTGGTGCTTCTTGGGCTGACAAGATCCATACGTGCCTCTCCGCAACCACCCTTCGCTCTATCCTTTCCTCAAGACTTCTTATCTGATCATAGAATTGCGCTCTCAGCCTTTCCTCAATGATTGCTAGTAGCCATTCCTTGTGCTCAGCTTTAGATCTTTTCCTACTCTGCTACTTGTCGGTGTCCTGTGGGAATCCTATTTTTTAGGGAATGAAAACACCTTTGCCTTGCGTGTGACCCGGATGCTCCTTGTTTCCCAAGGTCGTTGATAATATATCTTTCTCCCTAACCCTGGAAAGAGCCTTCCGAAGATTTTGTACTGAACGCTTCCTGCAAGAACCCGGCATGTCATCTCACTTATAATACGAAGTTATGGAGTAATTTCAAACTAGGTAGTTCGATATCTTACCAAGTGTCGGACACTTCCTCGTCTGTGGGGTTCCTGAAGGACACGGTGCCCAAAGACATGGGATTCGACCTTGCTCTTAGCCAGTTTCAGGCACACGGGTCTATGATCGAGGCAAATGGCGGAGACGCCTTTGTCAGGATTGCCTCCTTATCCTCCCTCCTCCATTTTGGGCTATTAACTGCATACCCAACGGTGCCAAGTCTATGGGGGTGAGTGTTCTTTGCCTGGAGAGCCTTGTGCGCTTCACTTTGACGCACAAAGTCTTCTGTCATCTTCATCTCAACAAATGTTTGCCATACGTCATCATCGATGGACTCGTACTTAGTGAAGAGAGTCCTATCCTTCTTGACGTATTCTGTGACAAGCGTGCTCTTGAAGTTCTTCCATGCCTTTGCCACCACTAGTAGTGCATACTGTCACACTAGGCACATGGAGTCGAACGATGCAAAAATTTATGTCAGTAGGTTGTTGCGCTCCTCGTCGATCATTGACTTCTAGGCTAGACGGGTGATGGGGACCTGTTTCCTTCCAACTATCCCGCACAATGGCCGAAATGTTGTCGCTGCCTTCCTCGGTTCAGTAGGGCCCCATCCTACAGATTGACCGTCGTGATGGTATATTGGTTTGTAGGCCTTTTATTTGCTCCTCTTAGACCATGAGTCGATTTTCCTTTCGTCAGCACATCACATCACATCCTTTCGGTGATGAAGAATGAGGGGATATCATCTTCTTTTAACTAGACTATGTTAAGTATTCAAATATCAGGCTAGTTGGTAAATCAACAATTCAATTGAAGTAGGTTTCGATGCACTAGAATTAATAGGAGAAACACATGAGGAAGGGAAATCTAATTAAATTCAAAAGCACATTATCTTAAGAGATCATAGATCTATTGGCCTACTTTAGTGACATCTAGGAAGCTTCTTTCTCTGTTTATAAACCAAGAGTCAAGCAAGGACTAGCATATAAAAGTAGGGACTACAATAAGCACATAGCACATAGTATATTCACTGAAATTGAGATAATTTGATGAACACATCAAGCATTAACCATGACAACATAGCACATAAGAACCTAGCACATCCACTGGTTCACATAGCACATAGCATATCAGAGAGAGAGAGAGAGCAAAAGAGCTCAGAATGTTTCAGACCAAGGTCACTGGAGGTGAAGCCGGTCGCTGGAGGTAAAGCCGGTGGTGTGGGGAGTTGGCACCGACGGACCAGGGGGAGTCAGGGAAAGGTGGCTCCGGACCGAGGTGAGTCTACCCTAGAGGTGGCGAAGCCGACGGCACGGGGAGGAGGCGGGAAGGAAGTGGCGAGGAGGTGGAGTAGGGCCGGCGGGGTGGTGGGGAGGAGCCACGCGATGTGGGGAGGAGCCACCGCCACCGACTAGGGTTTGAGGGCGGCGAGGGAGAGGGTGTGCATCGGGTGAGGAGGAGGTTGCCGCTAGGGTTTAGGGGATTCGAGAGGAGGCCGCCGATAGGGTTTGCTCAGATGGAATCGATCAGTTTATATAGCCTGACTAATTACAGACGGTTCAAAGACAGAACCATCTGTGATATGAATATATCTCAGACAGTCATATATTATAATCATATGTGATACATAGATATCATAAATGGTTATATTAAAGAACCGTCTATGATGTCAATGTATCACAGACGATTCTTTAATAGAATCGTATGTGATATCTCCAACTTAAAACATTATTATTCATTAATCTAATCCCTTCTACATGTAGAATTTACACTCAAAATTGGCAATCAATTTACACTCAAAATTTGTATCACAGACGGTTCTACATTACATACTAGCCATACTAGCAAAAAATGTATCATATTCGTATTCATCCTGACATGCTTACCTCGAGCCATCAGATACACATTTTGAAATCTAAATGCATGAATCGTTACTACCTTTGCAATATTTTCAAAATGGTTGAGCACTCATAGACTTAATTACAAAGTGATCAAGACCACTCAAGACCACTCTTACAGAGATCATGACCACTCCCTTAGAGGTCATGACCTCTTCCTTAGTGGTCAAGACCACTCCAGAACTCTCTTACAAAGGTCATGACCACTCCCTAGAGGTCATGACCACTTCTTTAGTGGTCAAGATCACTATAGACCTCTCTTAAAAAGGTCATGATCACTCCTCAAGAGGTCGTAGCCACTTAAGACCACTCTTACAGAGGTCAAGACCACTCCCTTAGAGGTCATGACCACTTTAGACCTCTCTTATAGAGATCATGACCACTCTCTTAGAGGTCACGACCACTTCCTTAGCGGTCAAGACCCTAAGAGGTCACGACCACTCCCTAAGAGGTCCCAAGTGGTCATGACTACTCCATAAGAGGTCACTCTAGAGGTCACAAAGGTCACGACCACTCAAGGCAACGACCTCTCTATGGAACAACCACCCAAAAGACACAAAGGTCACGACCACTCTAGGCAAGGCCAAGACCACTCAAGGGGTCTACGACCACTCAAACCAAATTACTCAAGACAAAGCAAGCTCATATCAAACTTAAACTTGAGCACCACAGGCTCAACCACAATCAATTACTCATCACAAACATAGATAGGCCATCACATGGTCTCTCAGTTGTACACTCAGTAAACATGACGACCCCATCATAACTCTACTTGCTTATCTTTTGTATAAAAATTAGCCCTTCATGATGATCGACGCGTGTGTAGCTAGCTTCCTCAGGTTGTTCTTCCTCGACTGTTATACCGTTTTCGATAGGAGGCAACTTGTCAAATTGATTGTAGTCTTCTTCATCTATTACATTCTTAACTCCGACAATCCTTCTTTTTCCCTGAAGAATTACGTGGCACTTCTTGTTGGACAGGTCGGTCACATAGAATACTTGAACAACTTGGTTAGTGAGTACGAATGACTCATCTTAGTATCCAACACGTTCGAAGTTCACAGTAGTGACGTTGTACTTGTCAACCTTCACCTGCTAGAGGTGGACCCAACTCTCACGCATATAACAATTAGTGTTAAATATTGAATTACACTAGGAGTGCACATGCACACATTCTTAAATTGGAGCACAAATTAACTAGCTAAACCCTACCATAAATCATAAACTGTAACACCCAAATTTTGCATTTCTTAAATTTAATATGCCTTTTATATTTTTATGAACTTTCTGGGATTATATTTAAATTATTTGGTATTTATGAAAATAAGCCTCTTGCTATCTTTTAATTTTTAAATGGAAAATGTTAATAAAATTTTGTTGGAATATTTTATTTAAGCTCTAAATGCCTTGAAATATTTTCTGGAATTTTTCTGGATTTTTCCTGGTATTTTTGCTATTTTATTTGGTTGAATCTATTTTCTCGTATTTATTTTTTTTAACATGTTTTAAATTTCTGTGAGCAGTTCTGGGCCGAGCCCGCTATTCCGGCCCATCTCCCTGCACTGCCAGCTCACGTAGCCCGGCGCCCGGCTAAACCCTAGCCGCATCGCGTAGCCACCGTTGGATCTTGATCCGATCGCCTCTGCTTGGCCGTGTCGCCGTGCTTCGTCGCCCAAGTGGATCCGCGTGGACGACTGCAATTGCACCATGTCAGCTCCGTCGGATCTCTCCGAATCCACCGCGCCGCTGTAATCCCGAAGGACTCAGGATCGGTTTCCATCTCGTGCACGCTCGTCGAGGCCGCTATTTAATGCGCCTCTTAGCGCATCGTGCAGCCCACCTCGAGACGCACCCGTAACCCTAGCGCACGCTTGCCGAGTCACTGCCATTCGTTCGTGCAAGCTCGTTAGAGTTCATCGCCCCTGCCGTGGTGGTTTTTTCCTTGCCCCGCTGCCGTTGCCATCAGTGCCTGTGAGTTCGTCGTGTCAAGACGCTTCGGACGCGCCAGTTAATGTCGCTAGAGGTGCCCCAGAACACCATCAGCCACGCCTTCGTCTTCGTCTTCGGTGAACCCGCTCCGCCGCACCATCGCCGCCATTGCAAGCTTCGTCAGTCGTTGGATCTGGTAACCGCCGTCAAATGCTCGCCACGCGTTGCACACCGGGGTAGCCGCGTTGTCGCTTGCGCCATGTAGATCCTAGCCTTCCGATCTTTCATGGATGGTTGCGATATAGCCGTGTGGCCACATCCGCAGTACACCGCGTGTCACGCATGTCTCGAACAATCATGCCATCCTAACCATCAGATCTGCGTTCTGCGTCCTAGATTGCGCCGTGTCGCGACGCTGTTCATCCGCATAGCTGAGCCGTTGGATCGGATCTAAAGGGTTGAGATATAGCCACGTGTCAGCACCGTAGTAAGCCGTCGTTTCACGTGTTTGTGCTAATCTTGGCCGTCCATTTTGAACCGGATGGGCACGATTGCGTCGAGCCCTGCGCCAGTCGTATGCCACCGCGTGTCGCGCTCGTGCTTCGCCGTGTGTCCACTGGTGTCAGCCTTTGCATTAGTAGGCGCACAGGCACAATGCCGCCGGTCCATCGTGGACCATCGCCGGCCATAGACCAAGTCCATACGCCGGTGAAACGTGTGGCACTGTGGTTACGCCGCGTGTCAGCATCTGATTAGGCCACATGTCGCATGACGTCACAATTCGGTTTTTCTTTAGAAAAATAATTAGCCAAAATCATATCCAGTGCTGACGTCAGCATGATGTCATAAATGCTATTTTCTAGTATAAAAATAATTCGGTTTTTCCAATTTTCTGATTTATCTTTTATTTCAAACTTTGAATAGCTATATCTTTTGCATTTGAGTTCCGATTGAGGTGATTCTAATTTCTAAAAATTTTAAAATCAAGCGCTATTTAATGGTGAATTTTATTTAATTTTTGGAGTTGATATTGCTCTCTGTTTTTGATATTTATTGCTTTCTCTTTCATTACGCATAGAAGTTGAGTTGACCGGTGAGTTTGTGGTTGAGGAGCCAGCGCCTAAGCAAGGTCTAGAGCAGTAGTCAGAGCTATTTGAAGGCAAGTTGTACTTTGATTATGTTGAACCCATGCTTTAAATATTATATTGTTTCAAAGTATTGCATGTTAATTTAATTATCGCTTGTTTCAAATATGTTGGGAATAGTTATATGTCTACTTTGAATTACATCCACCTTACCATATTGTATGTCGTATTTCATTTGTCACCCTAGAATGGTTCTGTACTAGTTGGTAGCTATAATTGCCAATATGTGTAGTTAGAATGCAAGTAGTATGCTTAGCCGTGCAACGAGTCATCAATCTATGTAAAATGATTAATCTTGCTTAATGATTATGGAACATGTTTACTAACTTGTGTGTCGGGTGTTGTCACACAATGTTGTTGTGGTTGTGGCACGTGGTGCATGGTAAATCAATCGGGGTGGTAAAATGATTTAGACTGAGGCAAGTGGCATGTATTTGTGGTGGGCCAATGTGGCTCTTGGGCGGTCGCATTGCTTTTTATGATAATTGTTGGTTCATGTTTATGATGATTTTTAGTTAGTCTTGCCTTGGTCAATTAAGGACTTAACCTTGCAAAAATTTGAACTGAGTCATTCATACAACCACAAGTCTGGTATGGGACAGACTTAGCTGACTTGTTATGTCTAAGCTTTGGTACTACTAGTGGTGGTGTGAGACCCGGGTAGTGGTAACCAGTCCTCGCACGGGTAGTCTCACCTGGCGCAAGAGGGGGGCCCTGGATGTAGTAACCAGTCCTATCAGTGTTGAAACCTTAGTGAGTAGTACTGAGTTTAGATAGGCACTGGAAAGGCTTTGTTATAATCACTCGCATTTGTGGTGTATGGTTGTATCTTGTGGGAAAAGTGTATAACCTCTGCAGAGTGTAAAACCTATTTGAATAGTCGTGCTCGCGGTATTGAGCATTGCTCGGTGATTACAGTCAAGGGTTAGATTTTATCAAAACGAATGTGGGTATGGATGTTGGATTACGGTTTAAGATTATGAGTTGGTTATTTGGAAAAATAAATGAGAAATGTATTATTGTTATTATTTGTTTTACTGTCTTTCAATATATTTATGCTATTCCTTTACAAATATTGTTTTACGCAAGTCAACCAAGTCAACTATTCCTTTGTAATAAACCATGCATATAGTATATTAGACTTGCATTCTGTGCACAACTTGTTGAGTGCTTTAAGTACTCACCCCCTTGCAACAAAACATCACCAGTTGGAGAAGAAGCAACACCTGCTTTTGAGCAAGAGTATCAGGAAGAGGCGAATAACTAGAGTGTGAACCTTGTCAATTGCCTGTGGAAGATTGAAGGGTTTCTACGCTTATGTTTATTTTCGCTGCTGTTTATTTACTTTTTAGTCTTAGCCCTGCGAGGCATACTCATGTAAGGTTGACCATAAGGTTGTTCAACAGTTATATTTTATATTGATGAGTCTTTATTATGTTACCATTGAGTATGATTGTGATATTCATCAATGTTGAGCCTATGTGCACTAGCGTGATTCTAAACTAGTGCAGAATACACAGAGGGTCTGGATTTGCATATTCGGATCCCGACATAAACCACGCTAGATCCATAAAATCTTCTCTTTGTACCAAGCTAGCTAGATCCATCTAAACCAAGCATCTTCAATTCTCCCTTTACCAAGCTAGCCACATCTTCAATATAATACAATTTAAACTAATTACTACATTAGATCACAAAGAACAGATCTAAACAATATTCAATTCTCTCTTTACCAAGCTAGATCTTGAATATAATACAATTAGAACCAATTACTAACGTTAGATCACCAAGAACAATTGGATCTACAAGTTAGATCTAAACAATATTCAACTCTCTCTTTACCAAGTTAGATTTTGAATATAATGCAATTAGAACTAATTACTAACCTTAGATCACCAAGAAACAAGTGGATCTACAATCACCTTTCCAAATCAATGGTCTCCTTTCACCAGATCGCCTCACAACCACAACCACCTCAAAGTTTATCCCGAAACCCTAAAAACACTAAGTGAGGTGGTGCTCTATGTTATATATACATGGTAGGTCACATCACTAACGGTTTTAAACAAAAACCGTCAATGATATGGTGGCTATCACTAACGGTTTTTCTATCACTAGCGGTATTTTTTAAAACCGTCAGTGATGACACGGTTTTAAAAAAACCATCAGTGATAGAGTGTATATAACTCTTTTTGTAGTAGTGCACAGAATGATCAGATCAAAACTCGTAGGCGCAGTGCCTTCTTCCCATGCATCTTCCGATCTCTAGAACGGTTTGGAGGTGTGCAATGCAAAGAGAGGGGTGTGCAATAGCTAGTCATAGATAGATGGAGCGACCAAGCAGCGATAGCCTGGAGGCGCGCACAAGGTCGAAGAGGAGACATGCATGTGAGGCTAAGAGTCCTCCCTCCGAGGCGTACGTACTTGTCGGAGGCAGGAAGAAGATGGTGGCTTCGATGGCCGACGGCAACAGAGACGGCGAGAAATAGGGCGGAGGACTCACCTCGGCATTTACGGCCGTGGCGAGCCCGTGATAGCCAAAGATCGACCTCGCCACGCATCCATGCAGCGGTGGATTTAGAACAAAAATGACCGGGGCCACTCACTACACTGGAAAAGGTCATCAGTGGCGGTTCATAACTGCCATCAGTGACGGTTATTGAACCGCCACAGATATAGTGCCACTGATAATCGAGGATTATCGCGGCGGTTTTCTAACCGCCATAGATAAGTGTTATCTGTGACGGTTCTACACACTAACCGCCACAGATAACAATACTATCTGGCGGTTCTATCCACCAACCGCCACAGATAACTACACTACCGTGACGGTTCTTTCCTACAACCGCCACAGATAACTATATTATCTCGTGGCGGTTCTATACACCAACCGCCACAGATAACTATATTATCTCGTGGCGGTTCTATCCACCAACCGCCACAGATAGTACCGATCGAAAAATAAAATCGCATTTTGGGCTAGCCTCGGTGTCGCTAGCCATGCCCTCTCAAACATATAATACATCAATCACAGATTTTGCATATACACAGCTACAATGTACAACAATCACAGATTTCGCATATACACAACTACAATATAATACATCAATCACAATTGCAATTTTGCATATACACAATTATAATGTACAACAATCACAGATTTTGCATATACACAACTACAATATAATACATCAATCACAATTACATATAATACATCAATCACAATTACAATCACAGATTTTGCATATACACAATTACAATGTACAATTAAAGTGTCTCATGCATGAGGCGCTCGATCATGGTGATGGTGTAGGGCATGCCTCCCACTGGACTCGCTTCCTTCTCCAGTTCAGTATCTTTGCATCAATATTTCTCAGAGTATGTAAATGAAGTCATTATATATCATACTATGGAAAGCTAAATAGATCACTTTAGTTGTATCACAAATCTAGCCGATCCATTGCCGTCTTATTCCATGTGAATGCCGTGGCATCCTCCAGATGTTGTACATGCATTAGCTAGTTTATACTCCTCTATTTTTGAATATGTGACATTCTATTTTTCAATTTTTATTCCTAAATACATATCATTCTACAATTTTGATCCTACTTTTTACTATTTTTCCTTCTATAATCTCCATTTAGCTATTTTTAATGGCATTTACTATCATACATTAGAGTAAAACACACCATCTAAAAATATAAGGACCATGTAATCAAATCTCTTATGAATGGACGGTAAAGATGCAAAAGGAAACTTCGGCAACTAAATCAAGCAATCAAATAAACCTGCTGTAATGGTGCAGTTTTGGGGCTGAGCTCTTTCCGTATTCATCCATCACCCACGTCTATAAAAAGCTCTACTAGCCATCATGAAAGGGCACGGAGAAAAGCAATAGAGGGAGAGCTCCTCGTCTAGAGCGCACGCACACACACACACCACCCATCAACACACACACACGCACGGGAGAAGGGCAACAACACAAGCGCAGATCAATCACAACTTCTTAAATGAAATGACAGAAATTAGAACATGTGCAAGCCATGCCATCCAATACTAAACTTGACATTCAATGAAACATCAATTTACACCACCGTAAGAAAAAAATTAACTAGTTTTGTGAACTATAAGCCTACGAGTCTTCACTCATTGGTAGGGGCCTCGGAGGTGGCGGATGAGTATGGAAGACTTCATCGTTATTATCCGGGTCATGAAACTCGCCGTTCTTGTTGAGTACTTCCTTCATGATGAAGTAGGCGAGCTGTCCTCGAATGCCTTGGATTTCATTTGGAACCAGGTCCTCCCGTAGGCAACTTCAAACGCTATAGATAGAAAAAGTTTGTCTTAAGAGCTTATATAGAGAATGAGATGTGCAAATCAATGTGTGATGTTAGCGTGACAAACCTCTACGTCATTGTTTACTATTGTAGAGCCTAAGATTTCGCGCATGTATTGGCACACGAAGTACCCACATAAATTTGTTCTGGCGGTTTGCTGTGGCAATCGCAAAAATTGAATAAACTTATACGACATTGAAGGAGTTATTGACTACGAGGTGCGATATAGGAAAATTGTTTTTGTGCGTACCGGAAATTTAGTACGGATTGTCAGTGATTTATAGAAAGGACGGTGTCTCGAGCACTTTTTACAATATGCTTTGAAGGCCCTATTTACTAGACTTGTCATATCTTTGTAGTCTTTTGGATCTTTGTCCCGTGGGTCCAAGATCAGCATCTTGCTTTTATCTGGAGTAATTACTACGAGAATCCAAAGAAACTACATACACATGTATGATGCCGTAGTCATTAGTCCTAACCTGAGCAAAGAACGAGATCAACAAGTAGTTGAACTAGCTAGTGAGCCACTTACTTGAAATTGTATGGTAAAAGTATGAACTCCTTGTCTTGGAGTTTGATGAGAGCGTTATATACGTAGTCCTCGACCTCCTTTGGTACTCTTTTGATTTCGGTGGCAAACCGCTCCGGATCGAGGAACGCCATCGCCCTTTGGTTCTTTTAGTTCGATCAACTCGTATCTACATAACAAATGATTTAGACATCACATTTATCGGTATTACATGAATGTAGACAATGATTTTTATATTGACACTTACAAAGACCAAAGATCTCATAAGAGACACGCCGAGGGCATCTTGATAGTACATGTTGTGCAACTCATTGAATTCTATCATGAAGCACCAATCCCTCATGGTGGAAATGTTCCTCTCAAAATGGCGTGATCACCTTCGGAGTACATGTTGGTTCGATCGCTCCATATACCATTCATGTAATCGCTTTAGCCTTTCATTAGACTATCAAGCTTTGAAGGGTGACAAACGGCTTCCCATTTCAGATTTCGCCTTTCTTCACAGCTTGTCCTTTGGAGACCGCTTTACCCTTACTTTTCTCGCACACAACATCATACTGCTCGCTTCGCCGACCTCGTGATATGGCTTGTCTATTCGCCATGCCTTCAGAGGATGGTTTTAAGTCGGTCAACCGAAGTTGTCGCACTAACTTTTGTACTGATGTGTTGGTGACGATCATGCGAGGTTTATCAGAGGACAGTGGCGTGTTCACTGCGCAGAGAGGCCGATGTGTTCACCGCAGAGAGGTTGGCGTGGTCACCTCAAGAGGGGTGGCGAGTTCACCTCGGGAGGAACAGCACTTCATGATGGTCCAAATTGATGTCACGCTTGCGCCATCGATGAATGAGTGGACGGCACTTCCTAGAGTTGTAACCTCGCTGCTCGGGGCATTTCTAGCCCGAGGTTGGCAAGCCGGGATTAACCGTGTCCACCGGACCTTTGCATATCCCGGCGCTTATCGCAGAGTTGTGCAATACACCTCCTTCTTGGCATGGGTACGCTATGCCCGCATCACCTGAATGAATATGTTCATGACGGGCAAAGTGAGTCGCACGGTGTGGGGTCATGTATGTCGTCCACGTGATAATGACCCATGTCCCGTTCTACAAGTGGGCGGATGCACAACCGCCGCGACGATTCGGAGGGTTGGTCGTAACAATGTTCTCGGCTTGCGGCGCTCATGGCTTGTTGTACTTGTCGTTGTACTTGTTGTTCTATTGTGCCTTGTAATTCTCAAGCATCTTTTCCTTCATCATTTCTATTTCGCAAACGCTTCTCTAGCTCTCTTCGACTCTTGTAAGTGTGAAGGTGCTCTGCGAATCTCGCCTTCCACGGAACCTTAACCCCGACACCTCGTGTCCGTCCGTGATGCTCCTTGTTTCCCGTGGCACGTGTTAGTTCGCCGTTCTCCTATCCGTTGGAATGTTCCTTGGGAAGACTCGACGTCTGACTCTGGACCCTTTGCGATATTGCTTCGTCATCGCTATTTCGAAGGATAAGCCCCACCAGACGTGACACTTGCCCTCGCTAGCACATAGTGCTTGACTCGGTCCGTAGTCCGCCAATTGACTTGTACCAATCATCAGTAATGATTATGCTTCCCGCCTCTCCATTGAGGGATTTTACGGCGCACCCACCCGCACCAAGTCCGTGTGGATGGATGTTCCTTCTTCCGATGTTTATGTGATCCTCGCCGGACTTCTTTGTCGCTTCACTTTGCTTCATCGACACGAAATCATCCCAATATGGTTCTAAGTTTGGGTAGTCCCGATGGCCGATCGGTTTTTCTTCACATAAGTAGTATTCACTTGGCCTTGAAGTTCCTCCATGCCGCATCCATGGTCATCAACGCATCCCGACGCGCGCGTGTTCATCTTCTTCGGGAATTCAAGGTTTGTTTGAGCTCCGCCCATAGATCCGCTTTGATGGTCTCGGGCACTTTGTGCCAATCCAAAAGGTGATTGGCACTCTCTCCTGCGATATACCCGCAGTTGTTCTGCACTTTGCTACGAACTTTGGCGGTGCAATAGGGGCCCCACTTCCGAGACCTCCGAGATGGTATACCGCCTTGGGCTTCTTATTTCTTCCTCGCCACGAGGTCTTGCCACGGTATGTCAAGATCGGCGGCAACAATGGTGGTTGGGTGGAGGTTGAGGAACCTGCTAGGGCTAGGGCTCTCGGGCTCGGGTGGATTGCTCCTCCATATCGCCTTGGATGTGCGAATCAAAGAGGTAAAGTATGGAACCATTAGAATTTGGCGGTCATTTGGGTTAAGTGCGAAGTTTAACTCAAAACTGAAAGAGGTAAAGTATGGAAATCTGTTTTTCATTTCATATTTCGTAAATTCTTACATGCCATGTTTAGATACGCTGGGATGTGCGAACTATGTTGGTGGAAAAGTTGTGCACATGCACCTTTACGACGATGTTCTTCCTAGATAACGTTGGAAAAAGCCTAGCAATCGACCTTTTCTATCTAACACAAGAATTTTCCTTATACCGATAGCCAATTAGTATTTGTAAGTATGCAAAACCGTAATATATATGATGATACTCCCTCCACTACAAATATATAATGATACCAATTGATGACCGCTTTATTTGATGGGTACAAATAATTAAGTACTTGTGTTTGCGGATCCGGATGGATGGATGCTTAACTTAATTTGGATTTCATAGCATTTTGTGTGTTGTGTTTGAGGTAATGAACTAAGAGAGAGAATAAAGATGGCTAACAAAAGAGCCTCTCTTGATAGCCAATTAGTATTGGTAAGTATGCAAAACCGTAAGCAAGTAATCCGAATATAAATTACCACTTAATGTAGTAGATTTATTCCTAAGCAAAGACTAAGTCAAATTTGTTGCTAAGTATGCAAAATAGTAAGCAATTTATTCTTAAGCAACACAAAGTCAAATGTAGCACAAGCAACAAGATAATCGCACAACTATCACACTACTATTTCTAATTTGATACTTGTTTATTGATAGATTATGCGGATGAATATGATATGGTTTTCAAGATTTTAATGGTCTAAAGAAGACACTAGTCAACATAAGCAAATTTAGGACCTTGATTATATTAAATTACCCATCCGGATGTTTAACTACAACGAACCTGATGTTAAAAGGAAATCAAGGTAGTCAACTTAAAAGTCGATGGAATTAATATCAAGGCACCAACTTAAAAGTAAATAGTGGCAATGAAAATGTTTTAACCTTGGAGCAATAAGCCAACAATCGATTCCTAATCTCTTGCTACTAACACAAACAGTGTTCTCACTACTCTTATAAATTTTCGAATATTAAGCTTATCAAGAAAAATGCATATGTATAATTACAACAAAAGATTAGAAAGTTGAGTAAACAATTACGCTTATACTTTACGAATGAATGGATTTTGCTCATGTGCATACATGAGAAAATTAAAGATCACATCAATGCAAGAATACACAAGATTTCTCTTTTCTTTCTAGCTAACCTATTTAAAAATAGCTAACCTATTTAAAATTAACCTATTTAAAATTAAAGATCAATTGAATGCAAGAATACACAAATATTTATTGTAGTGGAACAATAATTCAGATCAAGATAAGCATATAAGTCTCATTGTTAGCAGGACCTTGTAAAGTGCAATTCAAGTATCAGATCCATTTCATTGCCTCTCGAAAATAACAAGTAATGCAACAAGATGGTTGTAACACCTAAAGGCTAGCCTATAGGAATATTGCTATGAATATTGCCATTTCAGAGCCCTCTTTGTTTGGCAAAAGCAAATGAATCATTCATGCACTCACTCGGCTGTCATGAATCATATGTCCGTAGTTCTATACAAAAATGGCAAAAGCAAAAGAAGTTAAACTGAGATTGACCACATTTCGTTGGCCCGCTACAAGCCTACAATAGCTATTGCAAGATGAGCACTAGCAAAACCCAATCAACATGGCCAAATATTGGCCAACATCTCGCAAGTTACGGCTACAAACCAAACAAGCGGCGGGGGTCGGGGCGTAGGCGGCGTCCCGGGCGGCGTCGGGGGCGGCGTCCGGGGCGGAGTAGGGGGCGGCGTCGGGGGTGGCGTCCGGGGCGGAGTAGGGAACGGCGTCGCGGGCGGGCGTCGGGCGGCGTCGGGCTCGGTGAGAAGAGTGAAGCGGCGGGAGTTTGTGTGAAAAGTGAAGTGGCGGGAGTCTAAGGGTTTAGGGCAACGGTGCGAAAAGCGACATTTCATATGTGGGTTATCTGTGGCGGTTCTTAACAATAACCGCCACTGATACTATCTGTGGCGGTTCTTTATACGAACCGCCACTGATACATTAATCTGTGGCGGTTCTTAATAAGAACCGCCACTGATACATATATTATCTGTGGCGGTTCTTTATACGAACCGCCATCGATAATGTATCTGTGGCGGTTCTTCACAAGAACCGCCATCAAACATATATTATCTGGTGGCGGTTCTTTGTACTAACCGCCATTGATAAGATATCAGTGGCGGTTCTTTTGAAGAACCGCCACTGATAAAATTATCCTAACATAATTCTAATACAGTAATATACCCTACATAATCCTAATATATTAATGACCTTATATAATCCTAATAAATTTTATATTCCCTATGTAATCCTGCTAAATATTACATACCCTATATAATCCTAATATAGTAATGACCCTACATAATCCTAATGTATTAATGACCTTATATAATCCTAATAAATATTATATACCCTATATAATCCTAATATATTAATGACCCTATATAATCCTAATATATTAATGACCCCATAATCCTAATACAGTAATGACAATATATAATTCTAATATAGTACTATACCCTATGTAATCCAAATATATTAATGACCCACATTTCCATTACTCCACACAAATGCATAACACCATATTTCCATTACTCCATACAAATGCATATTGTTTACATCACATTGCCATTACTCGTATATAGCTAATTATTTTCTTTCACAATTTGCCCTTCTTCATGATCGTCGCGATGATAGGTAGCTTCTGAGTGGTTTCTTCCTCGAGCCCGATGTTGCCATCTACGAAAGGAGGCAACTCGTCAAACCGGTTGTACTCATCCTCATCCACGACATTCTCAACTCCGACGATCCTTCTTTTCCTCAAGAACTACATGCCGCTTCTTATCTGTGGGTCGATTACATAGAAGACTTGTGCTACTTGCTTCGCAAGTACGAATGGTTCGTCTCAGATCCGACATGTTCGATGTCCAAAGTAGTGAAGCCGCATTTGTCCACCTTGACACCCTTTGGGAGTTGTACCCAACGACACCAAACATCGGGATCTTAAAAATACAATAGTCGAGCTCCCAAATCTCTTCTATGAACCCATAGAAGCTAGTCTTCTTCTTGCTGTGTTGTCATAGGCATCTATGCGACACCACTATTTTGGTAAGTGCTTTTCCTATCCCGAGATCTCGTAAAAGGTATATCCATTTATGTCGTATCCTTGCCATGTCAAGATTGTACCTGATGGCCCTTTTGCCAACCACCTCAACATAACACTCGTTTCTTTCCTAGTCATATGCTCTTTGAACCAATGATTGAACAAACGGTTATGCTCTTTCGTTACCCAAGCCTCTGATCGTCCACGATTTTCCTCTCGTAGCTTATCCTTGTGCATGTCCATATACGAGGACACCTCAACTGACCTGTTGCAAGACTGTGAAATGAGCTTTTCGAACAATCCATGATCGTAAGAATTTGTTGATTTCCTTCCAATCGTCCCTTTCCCAGCTAGCCTACCCTCATGGCGAGATACAGGCACTCCTACCGGTTCCACCCCCTCCATGTAATCCACGCAAAACTCGATAACCTCCTCAGTTGCATAACCTTCCACAATGCAGCCCTCCGTGAGATCGATTGCGTACATACTTCTTCAGAATACCCATGTACCTTTCGAACGGGTACATCGATGCAGAATACGGGCCACATACATTTATCTCATTCACAAGGTGAACAATGAGATGAACCATTATATTGAAAAATGATGGAGGGAAATACATCTCTAGTGGCATAGTGTCTTCACCACATCATTCTCAGCAGTCGAAAGTCCTATGGGATCGATGACCTTCTGTGAAATCGTGTTGAAGAAGAAACACAACCTCATGATTGCCTCTCGGACCTTTTCAGGCAAAATACCTCTAATTGCAATAGGAAGCATTTGTGTCATCATCACATGACAATCATGAGACTTCATGCCAGTTAACTTCAAATCTTTCATCGACACGGTTTCTTGATGCTTACGGAGTAACCGGATGGAACTTTCACACCATGTAAGCATTTGCAGAGGTCTGTTCTCTCTTTCTTGGATAGAGTGTAGCAAGCTGGGGGAAGGTAAAGTCGGCCTTTCCCGTTGTCTCGAGGATGTAGCTCAGCTCTGATTTTCATATCTTCCAGGTCCCTTCGTGCCTTTAGTCCGTCCTTAGTTTTGCTAGGAATATTCAGAAAAATACCAATCAAGCTATCACATACATTTTTCTCTACATGCATGACGTCTATGCAAAGGTCGAACTTCTAAGTCCTTCCAATAGGTAAGTTCCAAAATATCGATCTCTTCTTCCACGTGATATTCTCAAGACGAGACCTCGATTTATTATTACTCTCTCCTTTCCAAGTACAACATTAATATCCTTAACCATATCATATACCTCTTCCCACGAGGAGGCCTTGAGCTATACCATCCTCTTTTGTCCCGTCGAATTGTTTCTTCATATTGCGGTAGGGGTGATTCTGCGAAGGAACTCGCGGTGATGCATGTACACAGCTTTCCTCGAGTTATTGAGCCACACACTTGCGGTTTCATCCATGCAATGGGGGCATGCTTTGGCCCTTTACAAGATGCGACCGGATAGGTTACCAAGGGCGGGAAATCATTGATGGTGCAAAACAACAATGCGCGTAGGGTGAAGTACTCTCGCTTGTACTCATCCCATACCAGTACACCTTCGCTCCACAAGATCACAAGATCTTCCACCAATGGTTGTAGGTATACATCAATATCATTGCCAGTTGTCTCGGCCCTTGGATAAGCAAATGACATCATAATGTACTTTCGTTTCATACACAACCAAGGAGGAAGGTTATAGATACAGAGAGTCACGAGCCAAGTGCTATGAATACTACTCATGTTACCGAAAGGATTCATTCCATCCGTACTCAACCCAAACCTTACATTCCTCGGTTCATTCCTCAAGTCCATCCTAAAGAGCCTATCGATGGTTCTCCATCGGCGTAATCGGCAGGTGTCTCGACTTTCCATCCTTTTACGCTCTTCCGAGTGCCATCGCATCGATTGGGCATGTTTTTGTTTCCAAATAAACGCTTCAACCGAGGTATTACCGTAAATACCACACCACTTTAGCGGAGCTCCTTTCTTCACCACGGTGCCCTCATTGTCATGGCCTTTACGCTTGTATCGCGATGATTTGCACACGGACATACATGCATGTCTCAGATACTCTTTGCGATAGAGTATACAATCGTTTGGACATGCATGTATTCTTTCTACTTCCAATCCCAATGGACATACAACCTTCTTAGCTAAATAAGTGGTTATCGGCAATACGTTTCCATCTGGAAGCATGTCCGCTAAGAGATGTAATAGCGCCGTGAAACTTTTATCGGACCAACCATTGCTTGCCTTCAATTTTAGAAGTGAAAGCACGGTGTGCAGCTTTGTGTATTCCTCCTTGCAACCCGGGAACAAAGGTGTGTCCGAGTCGTCCAACAAACCGTTGAATTGATTAAACTCTCTCTGACTAGTGTAGTTCCCTTCTACATCGTGCAACATCTGAGCAAGATTATTATCGTCATCAATGTCCAACCTATCCTCATCAGATCCATAACTGATGTCAGCTGTCATAATGCCTTCTCCATCATCCAATACGTTATCACCTTCATGTATGTTTTCCTCTTCACCGTGACTTGTCCAACGTGTATAGCCAAGTACAAAACCTCTTCGAATCAAGTGCAAGTGGATGTGCTCTTTGTCCAAAACATTTTCTCATTCTTGCAATCAATGCATGGACAATGTATGTACTCCGTCTTCTTGTGCAACTTGTTCTCCTCAGTGCTCTTAGAAAAACAGATACCCCATCGATGTAATCTCTACTGAATGTGGTTCGCATTGTACATCCATCTCCGGTCCATCTAAAATTAATTAACATATAAAAATTGATTAAAAACTAATCTAATTACTTATCATCTAAATGAGCTAGATAATAAATTCATCATCTAAAAATGATGAGCACCCACCTACCAAATTAACTAAAATTTCATTTATATTAATACCCAATAATCTTAATTAAATAAATTTATTATATGCAAGATGTATATGTCCGTATACTAATGGAACCAAATTAATAGTAATTAAAAAACTAATCTAATTACTTATCATCTAAAGGAGCTAGATAATAAATTCATATATATGCAAGATGTATATGTCCGTACACTAATAGAACCCAATTAATAGTAATTAAAAAACCAATCTAATTACTTATCATCTAAAGGAGCTAGATAATAAATTCATCATGTATCAAATTAACTTAAAATGCAATTAAATTAAATATATGCTTAATCATAATTCATCATCTATAAAAGGAACACAACATCATCTAATGAACCTAGCTAGGAAATAAATTCATCAACTACAAAATGGTAGCTAAATAAAAATAAACAAAATCTAAACTTTTCATCTCATCTACATATAAACCCTAATTAAACTTGGGTTAAAAATTAAATTGCAACAAGATTAACACAAATCAAGAGAGGAGAAAAAATAACTCACCAAGGAACAACTAGAGGAAGTACAAGCACAAGAATTGGAGAAAACGAAATCTGAAATTTAGAAGTTTTGGTTTGCTCTCGGGAGGAAGAAGACCGGTCTTTGCTCTCGACCACCTATTTATAGGCAATATTATCGATGGCGGTTTTAACTAGAACCGCCATCGATAACATATCTCGTGGCGGTTCTATCCTCGAACCGCCATCGATAATCATTATAAGTGGCGATTCGAGGATAGAACCGCCACGGATAATCAATAGAATCGATGGCGGTTGGAAGATAGCACCGCCATCGATAACCTAGTTATCGCGATGGCGGTTCTAGCCTCCAACCGCCATCGATAATGTATTTGTTATCGATGGCGGTTCTATCCTCGAACCGTCATCGATAATTCATTATCAGTGGCGGTTCGAGGATAGAACCGCCACTGATATTTTTCACGCTATTTTTGAAATAGAACCGCCACTAATAATTATCTTTGTGGCGGTTCAAAAACCGTCACAAATAGACCGTCACCTATTGCAGGTTTTGGCGTAGTGACTGTAACTTGTCACCACATAGGTACAGATCGAGTCGGTGAGCTTGGGCTGCAGGGATACGTGGACACCTATACAAATTAATGCGGGCTTTTGTTACAGTAAAATGGAATCACCACCCCGTGTGCCGTGCACCCCCAAAGCATCTCGTGGATCTGCCCCTGTGTCCATGGCCGCACCGATGATCGCGTCACCCGGAGTTGAAGATCACGTTGCCGGCTATCCAAGGGAGCGAGTGTTGCCAGCCGGCCCGGGGGGTGTTGACGGCTGCGATCTGATGGCCACGATGACAATATAGTTCAATCAACAACTAACATTCGACATATGTGTTGCTTGCAAAAATTAATAACTTGTAATGTCTACATAGACAACATAAGAAACAACACATCTGAGTGGTTTCTGTGGATGAGATGGAACGCTCTCTCCTCTTCAAGATAATCTAGGAGCAAGTCCATTAGACGTGCCGTTTGATGTTTGAACGGAGAATCAGATCGACCAGCTGTTCATGCGAGCAATGCATTAATTGATCGGTATGCACATACATACGTGTATCGTGAAGTAGCTTGTGGTCTGGCACTAAACTACAAGGATTGAGCCTGTTGCGATGAGTTATTCTAACAACCATGTGTTTGACAGGATGTGGTTTCATTCATAAAGCAATCGCTATCTTAGCCTTAGGCCCGGGTGCAAGCATGCATAACAAGATTTAACAAAGAGCCACCTTGATCACTCAATCGTGTGCATTTCGATCACGTGATGCGGTGGTAAACTTTTAAGAAGGGGGCAAGATAGAGGAGGACGCGCATCAGGTGTAAAACTCATCTTTAGATGCAAATGTGCAATCTTTTTTCATATGGACCATGAGATGAGAGGGATGGATAAAGACAGATTATCCAGGAGAGCTACGGAGAAAGGGCCACACGATTGTACAACCTTCTGAATATGTTAGACAATTGTTTGTGAGGGCTCCTTCCTTCTCATGGTCAACTAGATACCATCATTCGTCCAATGGACCACATAGAAGTTTACATCTATCTCCAAATATATATAGTTTCACATAGAAATTTACATGTTTCCACATAACTTTGGATTTGCGCCTGACACATCCCCTTGACAAAGAATTGATTAACGCGAGAGGGATTCATGGTAAAAATATATAGGGGTTGTGCACCTATTACATGCATGGTTTTTCCTATTCTACTGAACACACTACTACAGAAAAGGTTATCACAGACGGTTTTCCGAACCGTCTGTAACCATGTGTCAGTGATGTTACGGCATATACAGACGATTTCTGAACCGTCTGTGATAGAAGATATTACAGACGGTTTCAAACTAAAACCGTCTGTAATATACAAACATCACAAACGGTTTTAGTTTGAAACCGTCTGTTACATCATTACATCATAGACGGTTTTTAATTAAAAATCGTCTATGATAAGTCTTCCCACAAACAACCATTTTTCTATTTATTGGCTAGCCTCAGGAAATGCTAGCTATGCCCTCTGGAAAAAGCAGATTACAGATTAACTAAACTCACATTACAAGCATTACATCCATTTCAGATTACAAGCATTACATCCATTTCAGCAATCAACTTAGATTACATCACAGAGCAAAGCAGATTACGTATAGATTAATATTGCACGGCACATCTATTTCAAAAATGAACTCAGATTTATTAACCAAATGGAACTCAATACTATTAACTAATTAATTGAACACACAACTACAATTCACAAATCCACAGCACAAGTTTGATAATTAACCTAAATGGTAATTCATAAAAAATACAACTCCTAAAGTTATAAGGCAGCGTGGAATTCGCCTTTTGGATTTAAGACTTCACTGAGCAAGAAGGCACAAATCTGTCCTCGAATTCGCTCCAGATCGGCCTCTTCCAACGTAGTTGTTACCTGAAGCCTTCCATCAAGCCCCGGAATTTACCATGTTCTCTGTCACCACGGTTCCCTTCTGTGTCGCGCAGCATCTGGTTCAGATTATCGTCCTGCAACCTATCCTCATCGGAACCACAATCGATATGATCATTCGGCATATCATTGACTTCATCGACGATGTTAATACTACTTGCTTCCTGTATATCCTGCTCTTCACCGTGATTGGTCCAACTTGTATACCTCCTTTTGAAACCCCTCATAATCAAGTGTGCTTCGATCTGCGTAGAGTTTCAAAACATCTTCAGATTCTCATAGTCAATGTACGGACAAGACATAAACTGCACCCCCTTATTAAACATATCCTCCTCTGCAGCTCTTCTAAAAGCGGAGATGCCATTAATGTACTCGGTACTTGCACGGTTCTCAGCGTACATCTAACTTCGATCCATCTACGCTAAGCATATATATAACATTTAGTGTTAAATATTAAAGTACACTAGGTGTCCGTATGCACACATTACCAAATATCTAAACACAATCTTTAAATTAATTCTCTCTTCACCAAACTAGCTACTTAAATCTTATATATAATAATGCAGTTAGATTAACCAATTACTAACCTTTGATCACTAACAACATGCACATGCATAGAACTACAAGCTAGATGTAAACAATCTTCAAATTCTCTCTTTACCAAACTAGATCTTGAATATAATGTAATTACCTATTACTAAACCATAGATCAACAAGATCAAACATGGATCTACAAGCTAGATCTAAACAATCTTCAAATTCTATTCCAAGTAATATCTTGAATATAAAGCAATTAACTAGAACCTAAGACATTACTAACCTTAAATCACCAAGAAAACATGGATCTAGAAGCTAGATCTATATACAATCTTCAAATTCTCTCACTACCAAGCTAGATCATGAATATAATGCAATTAGAACCCATTACTACCCTTATGTTGAAAACACATGGATCTACAAGCTAGATCTAAAAAATCATCAAATTCTCTCCATACCAAGCTAGATCTTGAATATAATGCAATTAGACCCCATGACTAACCTTAGATCACCAAAATCAAATGGATCTTCAATCACCCTTCAAAATCAATTGTCTTCTTTTACCAAATCACCTCACAGCCGCATCCAATAAAAGATAGATCCCGAAACCCTAAAATGCACCAAGTGGCTCGGGTCTCTGTATTATATATTGCTGAGAGATATCACAAATGGTACTATTCATAAACCATAAGTGATAAACATAGAATCACAGACGGTTTTATAATAAAACCGTCAGTGATCTATCACATACGATTTTTATAATAAAATCGTCTATGATATTGATGTATATCACTGACAGTTTATAAAGAGTATCGTCTATGATGATGTCACTAACAGTTGCACTATAGAATCGTCTGTGATGAGGCGTCTAATATAAGCCTTTCTGTAGTAGTGACATTTTCACCTAAGAATATTGCCCTAGAATTCTTGTCCCAACACGTACCTTGACCCACCTCCCCTTGCTACCATCATATGTAGCAATGATTGTTAGTGATATGCCCATGAGGTAATCATGGAGATGATTATATCACATCTATGTTTATGGAATAATATGATTATTTTGTCCCTTGAATAAATATCTTTAGTATCGATCAATAATTATGGGACTTATTCGTGAAACTCCTTATTCATGTTCTGATATTATTCTGAATTATCCCTAACCTTATATCATCATGTGTAACAATCGTGATTTATAGGTTAGCACATGTATCAATTGATGATCATGTTTCGCGGATCATGAATATAGGGATATCAAATCAATAATGTGGACACATATTGGAGAATATGGTGTTGAGTGACCCACCATAAGACACTGTGGGAATTGTTATATTCTTAAGTGTCACCGATTGGTCTCATACATAGTGTATGTGGGATCCTTAGGCCTGAGATCATCATGGTTTCCTATATGTATAATAGTATACTTAGGAGTTGCTAAACGCTACTCCGTAACTAGGTAGTCATAAAGATAGCTTTTAGAATTACTACGAAACATGTGGAGGAATGTAAGCGATCAAGATAAAATCTGCCCCTCCTATATAACAAGAGAGATACCTCTGGACCCCTCGATGTAGTTAGATTAAGGAAGTGCATGACCTTGCCGAATATGATTGAGTCAATTGCACCTAAGTAATCTTCTACGGAACAAGTAAAGGATCAAGCTATCATAGATAGCACATTTCTCACATTGAGTTCGATCTAGTATTGTGAGGCAAAGGGATCGATACATGAGCACTATATAGGTTCTCCGATATGATCTTTGTGTTTTGGGAGTCTCTATGCCCTGCTAGGGGGCCGCTACTGACTTATGGACTGAAAGGGGTTTTCGGGCTATGGCCAAATATGCATGAACCTACAGGGTCACACACTTAACTGGTTCAAATACATTGGTTCAGATTGGATCAATTACTAATGGGCCAAGTGGGCTTTGCACCTTGGTTAGGCCTTTAATATAGAGTTCCACCGAGGGACTATATAAAGGGAGTACGTGATAGCTAGGGTAAGGCAATTATTGTATTACCGTACCCACCGAAACCCTAGCTGTTACTACTCAAGCCCTGCCTTGTGCTAGCACACCGACGCACGGCGGTCCTTCCCCGAATATGTGGACTTTGGTAGAGACGTTTTTGCTACTACGGCTCTGATCAGGATGACTATTCATTATGCTTGACAACCGCTAGAGGACGATCGACCACCACTCGAGGATGATCGACCACTGTTCGAGGATGCGCGCTACATTGAATCAGGCTACTTCAACTCTCCTTCCGCTGCACTGCGTGTCTAGTGGTAACGATCCATAGTTCCTTACTTACTTGGCATCCTAGTTCACACGGTAGAATTTTTAATTCGTGCTAGTGTAGCCTACCCGTAAACCATTAGTGGTATCAGAGCCATCTCGTATAGTATTTGATCTAGATGGAACGCATATATGTGATATGCGACGGTAGTAGATTGGATCTATTGCTATTCTGGTATGATGCCTTAGGTCGATTCATATGGATGGATTGGTTTGGGTGGTTGATTGAAGAGATCAATCTATCTTGGCATTCATGATGGGTTCGAAGATCAATCTAGTTCGGTTGTGTCGACCGTTTGTAGCCACATCGCTCGTTCACCCTTACCGTTGGAGTTCCGCCATCAGGGTAAACTAAGATGTGCAGCTATAAGGGACCAAGCCGACCAATATGATTTTTAATGGAAAACCGAGAAGATAAATATGGTTCAGTTGTGTCGGCTGTTTGTAGCCGCATCGCTCGTTCACCCTTACTAGTTGTAAACCGAGAAGATCAATCTGGTTCAGTTGTGTCGGCTGTTTGTAGCCGCATCACTCGTTTGCTCGTTCACCAACCAGTGTGATCAGATTGGTTTGGAATTGGGTTAATATGATTAATCCGTAGAGGTGGTGTGTAGTATTATGTGTTCTCATCGCGCGATAGAATTGGATTTTATGTGTAACTTGTTTTTGCATATATTGATGTGAATAGTATAACCCTTTTGTGTATGTGATGCATGTATAATCTTATCATGGCCTATGAGTCATGTCAAAATTATAGCCATGGGCTAAATTTTATTGTATAACAACCTGCGTGTCGACTTGTGATGCTTGATACTCTTGAATGTAATTCGTTGATAGCTATTAGGAGTAATAGCTAGATAGATGAATGTAGTGACTTCAAGCATGATGATCCGGTGGGCACGAAGCGTAGTAATAGAGATTGCTATGTTTAAGGGCCATACTATTTCATAGTTTAATATGATTATAAGTGATCTTGTTTATATTTCTTTCATACTATTTTTTCATGTGATTATATTAGATGTTGTAACATGATATAATAGTATCCCTAAGAAAAATTAGGTAAAACTTGATGCCCTTTCAAATTGTTGCACCTATCAAAATTTTGATCGTTAATTGGTAGGTCTACAAAGTAGAGTGCCATTAATTATCTTAATAAAATAGGGTAAGTGTCGGACACATACACGTATAACAATTGGTTTAACTTAACTAGGCATCAAAACTTTTTTGGGCCTAGGGGCATGTTGTTGAGGCTGGGGTATGTGATGCCACTTAACAAACAAGAGTTATATATGATGTAATTAGCAAGTGGTTGCTTACCTGCGTCATTAGTTTCTAACAGTGATGCCAAAGCTTACTAGGACTTAATGAAATATAGGTATTGACTCACTATATGTCATTAAAGGGACCTTGTTTACATATAGTGAGAGTATCTTTTGTTAAATTGTTTAATGAAATATTTTACATAAATATAGTGCTAAAACTTTGCATATTTTATGTTGTAGACTATGGCACCATCTACTTCTTCCGCACCTAGTTTTAGCTTGTGTTCAATTCTTGAGAAAGATGAACTTAATGGAACAAACTTTATAGACTGGTATCGCAACTTGAGAATTATTCTCAAATAAGAAAAGAAGGAATATGTTCTAGAAGGACCATATCTCAATGAACCAACTAAAAATGCTACTCACACTAAAAAGAATGATTATGACAAGCACTGCAAATGATTATGAAAAGCACTGCAATGAATCAGTTGATGTTAACTATCTCATGCTTGTAACTATGAACTCTGAGCTTCAGAAGCAATATGAGAATATGGATGCCTACAATATGATTGTGGGTCTTAAGGGAATGTTAGGCAAGGGCTAAAAGATACAATACCTCTAAGTCATTGTTTGCATGCAAGCTAGTTGTTGGGAGTCCAGTCAGCGCTCATGTAATCAAGATGATTGGTTACATTGAGAGTTTGCAAAAGCTTGGTTTCCCCTTAGCCAAGAGTTGGCTACTGACGTGATTCTCCAGTCACTCCCTTAGATCTTTGAGCAATTCATTTTGAACTTTCATATGAATGGCATGGAGAAGTCCTTAACCGAGTTGCATGGGATGCTCAAGTCAGCAGAAGAGAGCATCAAGAAAAGCTCTAATCATTTGATGATGGTTTAGAAGACTACCAGGTTTCAGAAGAAGAATAAAACTAGTGGCAAGGGAAAGGGCGTGGGTAAAACTAGAGATGAGATATCGAGCAACAATTCTAAACTTGCGAAGCATAAGACTGGACCTGCACCTGACACCATACGCTTCTATTGCAAGGGGAGTGGACACTAGAAGAGAAACTGTAACAAGTACTTAGCAAATCAAAATAAGTAGAAGGGAAGTGAGACTTCTGTTTTAGGTATAAATGTTATAGAAATTAATATTGGTACTTCTCATATTAGTTCTTGGGTATTTGATACCGGCTCAGTTGCTCATATTTGTAATTCGGTGCAGGGGCTAATAAAGACCGAAAGTTTGGCAAAAGGCGAAGTTGATTTTCCTGTGGGCAATAAAGCAAGAGTTGCTGGATTGGCTGTTGGCACTTATCCATTACATTTACCTTCTGGATTAGTTTTGGAATTAAATAATTGTTATTATGTTTCTGCCTTAAGCAAAAATATTATCTCTTCTTCATGTTTGGAAGCAGAGGGTTATGAATTCAAAATAAAGAACAATTGTTGTTCAATTTATTTGAATGATGTGCTTTATGGCCATTGTCCAGTGGTGAATGGATTATATATTTTGAATCTTGAGGATATGCCAATTTATATCATTAATGCTAAGAGGTTTTGGCCAAATGATTTGAATCCTACTTATATTTAACAATGTCGTTTAGGTGATATAAATGTGCACAATGAAGCTCCATAAAGATGGTCTTCTAAACTTGTTTGATTTTGAATCATTTGAAACATGTGAATCTTTTTTATTTGGCAAAACGACGAAGACTCCTTTTACGGGTTTAAGTGAGAGGGTGAGTGACTTATTAGCCCTCGTACATACGGATGTTTGCAGACCAATTAGCATAATGGCTAGAGGTTGTTTTCAGTACTTCATAACTTTTACCGATGACTTTAATACATATGGTTACATCTACTTAATGAGGTATAAGTCTGAATCTTCAGAAAAGTTTAAGGAATTTTAGAATGAAGTACAGAATCAACTTGGCAACACAATTAAGACTCTGCGATCAGATCATGGAGGTGAATATTTGAGCGAAGTGTAGTGGTCATCTGAAGTAATGTGGAATTGTTCCAAAGCTTACTCCACTAGGAACACCTCAATAGAATGGGGTGTCTGAACGGTGGAACTCAATATTATTGGACACGGTTCGATCTATGATGAGCCAATCTGATATGCTATTATCTTTCTAGGGATATGCTCTAGAAACAACCGTGTTCACATTAAATAGGGTTTCATCTAAAACAGTAGAGAAGATATCATATGTGATATGGACCAGGAAACGTCCCGGTTTGTCTTTTCTTAAAGTATGGGGATGTGAATAAGCTCACATGTGAGTCAAAAAAATGCTTCTTCGTGGTGTATCCTAAGGAAATTAAAGGATATTAATTTTATAAAAGGGATGAGAATAAAGTGTTTGTTACTCAAAACGATGTATTTTTGGAGAAAGAGTTTCTTTCAAAAAAATCAGTGGGAGCATGATGTGACTGAAATTTGAGAACCATTAGATAGTGATCTAGCTTCAACTGAACCTCCATAGGATATACAAGATGTTGTAGAACCTGTGGAAGAGACACCAGCCCCATGTAGGTCTAAGAGGATACGTCTAATGCCTATAAGGTATAGGCATGATGCTTTATTCTTAGACAGTGATGAACCTGAGACTTATGAGGAAGTGATGATGGACCCGGACTATGAGAAATGGCTTGGAGCCATGAGATCCGAAATACAATCAATGTATGAAAATCAAGTTGGAACTTAGTTGATCCACCCGATGGCATTAAAATTATTGAGTGCAAATGGGTTTTTAAGAGAAAAATAGACATGGATGGAAATGTTTAAATCCATAAGGCGCGATTGGTGGCAAAAGGTTTCAAACAAGTTTAAGGTGTTGACTATGATAAAACTTTCTCACCCATTGCTACACTTAGGTCTATTCGGATCATTCTAACTATTGTTGTATATTTCGATTATGATATATGGTAGATGGATGTCAAAATGGCTTTCCTAAATGGAAACCTATATGTAAATCCACAAAATGCTAGAAAGATATGCAA
The DNA here is from genome assembly GCA_036346275.1 of Otatea glauca. Lineage (NCBI taxonomy): Eukaryota > Viridiplantae > Streptophyta > Magnoliopsida > Poales > Poaceae > Otatea > Otatea glauca. The sequence continues at coordinate 42,146,405 of CM070711.1, forward strand.
GTTTTAAAGATCCATCTATGGTCTGAAGCAAACATCTCAGAGTGGGAACATTCATTTTAATGAGGTAGTCAAAGAGTTTGACTTCATCAAGAATGAAGAAGAGCCCTATGTTTATAAAAGGGCTACTGGGAGCGCACTTGTTTTTCTGGTCTTATATGTGGATGACATATTATTGATCGGAAATGATATTCTTATACCTGAATCTGTCAAGTCTTCATTAAGAAATAGTTTCTCTATGAAAGATTTAGGAGAGGCAGCTTATATTTTGGGTATAAAGATCTATAGAGATTGGTCAAAAAGGTTAATTGGTTATGCCAGAGTACATACATTGACAAAGTGTTGAAGCAGTTCAACAGACAGGATTCCAAGAAAGGTTTTTGCCCATGTCACATGGCATTAGTCTTAGCAAGAGTCAGTGCCCATCGACACCTCATGACTGAGACTAGATGAGCAAGATTCCATATGCTTGAGCTATTAGATCTATCATGTATGCCATTATATGTACACGCCCAGATGTGTCATATGTTTTAAGTGTTACGAGTAGATATTAGTCAGATCCAGGTGAAGGTCACTGGATAGCTGTAAAGAACATCCTGAAGTATTTGAGAAGGACTAAAGATGTGTTCCTTGTTTATGGAGGTAAGTAAGAGCTGGTTGTAAGTGGTTACACCGATGCTAGCTTCCAATCCGATAAAGATGATTCTTGATCGCAATCTGGATTTGTATTTTATCTTAATGATGGAGCTGTGAGCTAGAAGAGTTCCAAGCAAGATATAATTGCTGATTCTACAACAGAGGCTGAGTATATTGCAGCTTCTGAAGCTGCAAAGGAGGCCATTTGGATTAGAAAGTTCATCTCTGAACTTGGTGTAGTTTCTAGTGCTTCTAACTCAGTGGATCTCTACTGTGATAATAATGGAGCCATTGCGCAAGTTAAGGAGCCTAGATCACATCAAAAGTCCAAACACATAATTCGGTGTTTTCACCTTATTCGCGAGATTGTGGATAGGGGTGATGTGAAGATATGCAAAGTGCACACGGATCCTAACATTGTTGATTCGCTGACAATTCCACTCCCGCAGCCAAACCATGAGACGCACACGAGAGCTATGGGTATTAGGTACTTATATGATTGACTCAATTTTAAGTGTGAGATTGTTAGTGATATGCCCTTGAGGCAATCATAGAGGTGATTGTATCATATCTATGTTTATGGAATAATATGATTATTTTTTCCCTTGAATAAATATCATTAGTATCGATCAATAAGTACGTGACTTATTCGTGAAACTTCTTATTCATGTTTTGATATTATTCTGAATTATCCCTGACTTTATATCATGTGAGACAATCATGATTTATGTGTCGCACATGTATTAATTGATGATCATGTGTTATGGATCATGGATATAGGGATATCAAATCAATAATGTGGACACATGTTGAAGAATATGTTGTTAGAGTGACCCACTATAAGACAATATAGGAAATGTTATATTCTTAAGTGTTATCAGTTGGTCTTATATATAGTATATGTGGGATCCTTAGACTTGAGATCGTTATAGTATCCTACATGTGTAATAGTATGGTTAGGGGTTGTCAAACGCTACTCTGTAACTGGGTAGTTATAAAGATAGCTTTCAAGTTTACTATGAAACATGTGAAGGAATGTGAGCGATCAAGATAGAATTTTCCCCTCCTATATAATAGGAGAGATATCTCTAGGCCACTCGATGTAGTTGGATTAAGGAAGTGCATGGCCATGCCAAATGCGATTGAGGAGTCCATTGCAACTAAATGATCTACTACAAAATGAGTAAAGGATTGAGCTATCATAGGATGGCACATTTCTCGCCTTGAGTTCTATCTGGTATCATGAGACAAAGGGATTGGTACATGAGCACAATATAGATTCGTTCGATATGATCTCTGTGTATATTTGAGAGTCACTATGCCCTGTTAGGGCCCACTGCCGACTTATGGGCTGAAAGGAGTTTTCGAACTATAGCCGAATATGCATGAACATATAGGGTCACAAACTTAACGGGTTGGAATATATTGATTTGGATTGGATCCGTCACTAATAAGCCAAGTGGGCTCTACACCTTGGTTAGGCCCCAAACGTAGGGTTCTACCGAGGGGCTATATATAGGGAGTACGTGATGGCTTGGGTAAGGCAATTGTTGTACTACCGCACCCACCAAAACCCTAGCTATCACCACTCAGGCCCTACCGTGAGAGCTGGTGCTAGCACACCGACGCACGACGTTCCTTCACTGAACGTGCAGACTTCGATAGAGGCGTTGCTGCTACTGCAGCGCTGATCAGAACAACTGTTCGTGATGTTCGACCACCGCTAGAGGACGATCGACACCGCTCGAGGATGATCGACCACTATTCGAGGACGCGTTCTACGAGCGTCTAGTGGTAACAATCCGTGATCTCTTATTTGCTTGGCATCTTGGTTTATGCGGTAGAATTTTTAATTCATACTAGTGTAACCTACCCGTAATCCATCGGTGCTACCATGTGGCACCCTAGTGGCCACAGTGATGGGATATGAGGTTGATATCGGCCCTAGCAAAAGGCAAAAGATAATATAACAAACCTTAATAACAAGAGGAATTTTTTATTTTCTAACAAAACCATAATTGAGAAGATAACGTGAGGGGAAAATGTGTGAATAATTTATAGTCAGAATTTTTATAGGCACGGCAGGAGCTACCTAGAGGTCGTGGGAGCGACTACAAGTGAATTATTGTTCTGAAAGCATCGTGACATACTATGACATCCTGTAGACACAACCATTAGCAGGAGCCAAGTACCTTGGTTGAATCAACAGATCCATCCATCCCCAATCCCCATCAGGCACATAAGATCTGGAGACCCCCAGGCAGAAAAAGAAAGGACAAGAAAGAATGGGGCAAAAAAGCAGAAGATCATAAGAAGGCATGGCTCAGGACTATCATAAAATTATTACTTCTATTCATGGGGAAGACAGTGAGACACAGAGGACACAGCACTTTTGACTTTGCTTAATCAAGACTAAAGCCAATGATGTCCCAAACATGAGAGACATTTCCTAATTCCATGCGTATTGATGCATTGCGCCGTGTTTTAGATTACAATTCGTCCTGGATGGTACGGGAGAGCACCTTTCTTGGATCTTGTGGGTACATACATGAATCGAGTGAAGAATTAATATTAGTAAGCTGGCCAAGGTAGGCCTAATTAACTGGTAGAAAAAAGGTGAAATTGTTGATAATAACATTTTAGAGTTTGTGATTATGGTGAAACCAGCAAAGAATGTGATGACTCATGTGGAGGGCCCCATATGCATGGGACAGAAATGATGAGCATGCACAGGATAGAAAGAAAAGAAGAAAGCAAAGAAGTGTCCAGCGTCCCAACGAAATCTCCATACCCTGCTTCTCCTTTTGGAGCTTTTGATTAGCTGCATGCACAGTGTGACCCAAAGCATATCCATCCATCTTGATTCTTGACTGCTTAACCAACTGAACACTGGTGTAAATCAGTGCCTAGCCCTACCAACTTCACTTCACCCTGTACCTGCTGCCAGTGAGGCTTTGCTTGACTGCTCCTTGCTGTAGAGGAAGGGATCAGGGCCTGATGAGATGATGATATACAAGGGAATTGATTACCAGTGTAGTGGGCACATGTAGACTTAGTAATAGTATAACTAGCTAAGTACACAGGACCATCTGATGCCAATGTGCCATGCATTCACCACTTCCAGTCACCATCCTGTGGAGTCCGTAGAGCAGTAGTTATCTATAGCTGACCTACTTGCCTTGCTTTGCATGGCATTATTATATATTGCTGTTGCTGCCATTGCCGGGCCATCACCATAACTACTCTCCTAGTACTAGTTAAATATCTTTCATGCTCATGGCATGCCTCCCTTGTTCTTCTTCCCCCACATGGTCTTCCTCCCAGCTCGTTGAACTCTTCACAATAATTGCTTCCCCTCTTCTTCATCACCAACGTCGTAATATTCTTGAAACTCTTGTTCTAGTTCCATTCGGCTTTCTGATCAAAGTGTACCCAAGAGAAAGAAAGCAAGAAAGGTTTTGATTAGCTATGATGGTGGAGGCAGCGGGGTGAGCAGAGGCGTCGGCATTGCGGGGATGAGCAGCACTCTGGAGGAGTTGCAGATGGAGGAGACCCTAATCTTCTCTGAAACCATCAAGGTAAATTCATCCTTCAAATTGTGGTCATGCCTTTTCCTTCCTTTCCTTTTCTTTGCCTGCAATTCTGCGTCTACGCTCCAGCTTTTCCACAGCTAAACTCAATGCCAAAATGGTAAATATGGTATGACACTGGAGTTGGTGTTGAGCAAGCACCTCAGGACAAAAGAACAAAGATTGCTCTGTTGGTTCATTTGCTGTTCTGTTAGACAGTGTACTTTAGCCACATTTCAGCAATTGCTTCTTTTTTTCTGTCATTGACTACTGGAAGAAAAAAAAGCCCGCATAGCTTGATGAAATTGAAGGTTCACCGGTTCTCGGCACGCATTGCAGGATCTCAAGACGCTGAGGTCGCAGCTGTACTCCGCAGCAGAGTATTTCGAATTAGCCTACATGCAGGAAGAAGAAAAGCAGGCGTATGTGCTATTATACCCATTCCTCCTGTCTCCTGCGCGATATCATGAAGCTATCTGCAAGCTTTTCACGCATTGCAGTTGCAGCTTATGCTGGTTTGATCATTTTTTTTATGTATACGCATATATACGTAGGGTGATGAGCAACCTGAAGGATTACGCTGTGAAGGCCCTCGTGAACACTGTTGATCACCTGGGGTCCATATCCTTCAAGGTGTCCAGCCTTTTAGATCAAAGGTTCGACGAGGTCGCCGACGCCAACCTTCGGGTCTCATGCATACAACAGGTACTAGTTAATACTCCCGGTCACAAATAGTTGTTGTTTTGAACATCGACACGGATCTCAAAGTTCAACTTTGACCACCAATTTCTATTGTAATGTATTTAAAAATTCCAATAAAATTAAAATATTATGGAAGTATGTTTCAAGACGAATCTACATATATGATTTTCATGCATCCAATCTAAATATGTAAAAATATATCGATAGCTAAAGTTTTAAAATTTTGACCGCACGCATCCTAAACCGACAAGTTTTTGTGAACCAGAGGGAGTAATACATCAATACCTGGATTTAATACTAATCTCGTTGTCTATGTGTTTGAATTAACAAAGTGATTGCTTTCAGAGAACTCAAATGAGCCAAGCATGCATGGACAGGGAAGGCCTTTCACAGCAATCCTTGGTGATCACCGCTCCCAAGTATCACAAGAGGTACCTCTTGCCAGGTAAATAAATACAGATATCTTGCACTTGCATTGTGTCTTTGTTTTCCAACTTGTCAGCACATTCTGAATGCAAGAAGTGAATGAATTGACTTGGGGTGAGACATCTCAATCTCTTTGGCAATTGCAGGAGACGATTCAATGCCCAATGCAGTGCCCAACATCAGCGAGATGAATAAGGTCCGGAATAGGGCTGCACAGATGCATCAAGTCTTCAGTGGTAAAAATGCGTCATAACATCTATCTGCACCTCTTCAATCAATGGACAATGGGACACATGAACTAGATACCTTAACTTCGTTTTGATCTGTAATGTCTATGTGTTGGCAGCAGCAGCAGCAGCCCAACCAAAAACCAAAGAGAAGCAACCTTCATTCAGGTCAGTATGCAATGTACAACTCAGTTGGATCGTTCTTTTCCTTCTTGTTTCTCCCTTTGCAGCCAAGTTGTTAAACTGAATATTTTCATTTGCAGCAAGCTTCGGTCAATTGCCCGTGCACCTTCGCAACGTGCACGTTCATCATCACCAGCACAGCGTCCACGATCCACGGCACCTTTTGAGACTACAATACCCACAAAAAGAGGTGAAATAATCAACAGTTCAGCAGCTGATGATGGAGTACATGAGTCTATTGTCCTTGTAGATCTGAGATTATTACAATAGGCTCTTAATCTGCTGACATATCTCGACCACATTTACTCATGTTCCATAACCTATTTTGTTTCTGTTGACGTTAATAATCTATTTTGTTTCTACAAAGCAGATAAGAGATCGGATTCGCCAATTTCTTCGACAATTCCACTCACAAGGTCTGGATCACTCTCAAAAAAGGCATCCTTGCTCAAGACATCAAGTGTCAGGGTTCAGGTATATCACACGAGCTTGCAAGCATAGTCTTCCAGGAAATTATTTGACATACAACCTTCACATATCTTCATCTGCTGTTGCTAAAGATGCAGACCACCTCAGAGACCAAGAAATTGGCGCCGCTGCAGTCACACGCTGACAGGAGCGACGATGCCAAGGAAGGCGAGCAGACTCCGAAGAAGAGCAAGAAGTTCCTCAAGTCGCTGCTCAGCAGGCGCAAGTCCAGAAAAGAAGAGCCATTGCCCTGTTACTTCGACGATTATTGAGTCCTGACACCAGATTGCTCCCTTGAGAAATGGCACTGCACAATCTCTGAATACTTCTGCACCAGTGTTCCCATGAAAAAGTGTTATTTTGTCCTTGATATAAATATTGTCATTGTATAGCAATAGCATATACAGGTTGTTGACGTTGACAATGTAAGTTCAAGACAGGAAGTTTCAGCAAGATTACCTGTTTTTGTGAGAGATGCGTCATGAGTTGGCAGCTTTGTTCACTCACCTGATACTCTCAGCAACCAGCATACAGCCAGTTTGGAGTTTGCAATGCTGAGCTTCGCATAAAGGTGATCTGAAAATCGTAGGGCTTCAGCAGGAACAAATGAGCAGCAATGTCTATTATCATCTCTGGTTTGATTTGCGACCACATTACCATTTCCTCACTACCGTTAGTTCTGGAACTCTTCACCGGAATACCACACAAAATAATAACATCTAGTAAAACTACATGAAAATTACAGAAAGATTGTAGAGCCATCATGGTAAAAAAAAAGTACAGGTATGACGCAGAAATAGCATCAGGTACACTACAAGAATAATTGAACCAGGTATCTCTAACATGTTATATCATATGATAATTACAAAAAAAAAAAATCAATTTCTTGGAATATGATAGCCACATAAATGTACAGAGTCGACCTGAGGTACAGTTGCCACATGACTGTATAGCATGAATCAGCTAGAGTATTCAACACTTCCGTATCGAGTGAACAAACAACCAAAAAAAAAAGGATTGTATAGTTGGATATATCAACCTGCTTCTAGTTTACAACTTTACATCCTTCATCATAGTCATCCTGGTCAAAAAATCAAGACAACTGTGTTGTCCAGGTTTCCAGAGAAATTTGTTTGACACTTGCCCTGTGCAAAGCGCAAACAACATTGCCTAGAAAAAACAACGCCAACATAACCCACTACATACAATGCTTGAGAATTTCCCCATGGCCCTCATCCAGACAGGTAATAGTGGTCCTTCATATAAAAACTTGACATCGATATGGCTCCATTAATTATGTAGATTTTTCCCAGCTCTGCCATTATGTCACCATCCTTGCTATGCCATCCCTTACAGGAGCAAAACATCTCATGGAAAAGAAAACAATGCAGAATGAGATCAAATGAACAGCCGCTCCCACCACACAACAAAACATTGTCTAACATGTCTCTTCCCCTCTTGCTTGTTCTAACGCTGACGTACTGCAGCAAAATCATTTTTTATTTGCACAAGCTTCACAGAACCATCCCCACCACACGAAACGAACCCATCAGATAAGACCTGGATGTCTGTTACAGCAGCCTGCAATCAACATGAAGATGCATTAATAGAAGAAAATTATGTAATATATTTAGCTTCTCTTATCATAATATGACAATAAATCTCTTATCATAACATGACAAATAAATCACCAATGATGTCACTAAAGATTATATATGTTCTATTTAATGTGGCATACCCTGACAACACCACCAAAGCCCCTGGAGGTTGGTTGAAAAAAAGTGTGCCGCTCGTGCAACTTTTGCCAGTGAAAGACCAGCTGGGAATTTTTAGCATCCCAAAGCTTCACATCTCCATCTTTGCTTCCAGTTAAGAACAAGCTAGTATTTGGGATGGTCGATACACTGGTGACACTTCCTGGAGATGGAAGAGAAGGGATCAGACAGAGAAAACTAACTTCAGTATCAAAGAGCATGGCAATATTACAAACTTACCTAAATGAGCCTTTGGAATATGCCAGATCATCCCACTGGAGCTACCACCAATGGATGTTCCAGATATGGTGTCATGCATCGGAGATGCCTTAACATTGTGTTCATTGGAACATCTGTGATGCTTAGTCTTTCCAGTAGAAATGAACCGGAGATCATGCAATGCTACATCTCCACTTTTCCCACCAGTTACAATCAGTGGTGAGATAGATCCACAGCTTAAATCATTACCAAAAACAGAAAGAGAACGAGCTCCACCTGCAAGATGAAATCCATGGTCAGCCATATCTCCTATATTCTATATATGGGGTATCAGAGGAATGTTATCAATTACCAAGGAATATTTTTGTCCCTATGGACATGCACAAATATATAAAATTCCACAAATATATGCCTTATAACTAAAAACCTGAGATCAAAATATTTAGTCATTGTTACTGTAGGTGTGGTTGAAAACATCAAGTCATGAGCAACAATGTCATCTTGGCCAGGGTGGTGCAGAAGACCTTCGTTTTAACAGATGATAAAATTTTAATTTTAATTTGCTGAATTTGATCTTTACAGCTGTCAAGACCCCATGCTACGACAAGCTTTAGTCACACTAAGGAAGAGCAACTTGGGTTCTACTGCTGAAGAGCAAAGCGGAAAAATGCTCATAGACTGTTTCATGGTTTACTAGTATCATGTTCCATTGCACCCAGGTTGTCATGGCCTGGAATTGCAAGTCTGCAACATGCTTCTGTTGTTTGCATGTTACTAGCAACTCACCATACACTGAATATCTGACTTAAATGTCTTTATTAAGCTGGTTACTGTTTAGAATGGTAACTGGATTTGCCAATTTTATGTTTTAGCCATGTGAATTTTGTAACAAATACAAGCCAAGAGTGCTAAGATTGGAGTCTACAAGCAATCATCCATGCTCCTCTTCCAAGCTCATGAGAGCTCTCTATCTCCTGTTCGACTAGATTGTAAAAACTGCATCTGCTAATACTATCCAATTCAGTATAGTCTTTTTTACATATTTATGAGAACAAAGATTATTATTTTGAAGATTTATCATTTCTTAATATTTGTTCTCTTTCTATTTTCTGTGCAAGACTACTAGAAATATTAACTTCAACACTTTTCACTGTTATTCACTTATTCATGGTAAAAAGCCACAAAGCATTGCTCACTGAAATACCTTCGTGACACATAATACAAGTTTGAGATGTGGCTGGTGGAGCCAATGTATCCCAGATAATTACATTGGCACCATTTGAACTACATCCAGCCGCAGCAAGAACAGATCCACTTGCAGTCACATACGCAACATCCCTGTGATTAATAAGAACAGACCAATAAGACATTTGAGAATTCTATCAAGCAATAATTATTCCATTGACAAAGTTTGGTCTACGTACGAGGCATGGCTGTTAAAGCATAGGGATGACTCTGTAGGATGGACGTTGCTTCTTCCACCCACCTCAACTTGCCATGTACAAACTGTACCATCTAATGCAGCAGTGGCAAACCGCTGCCCATAATAATCAAATTGAACAGCTGATATGGAAGCAAGTGCATAAGGTGGTGGAATATTAGCAGCAGGGAGAACACCATATGTAGCCATGGCACTATCTTTACCAAACTGTAAAAATTCGAAAGCACAAAAGGTATTAATGGATAATTAAACATGGGGGTATATCCAGAGCACCACCTCACTAGATGACATCATGCTAACCCTTTTGATTGACCCAACAAAATAGTGAAAAATCTAATAACTCAGAAAAGTCCAATTTTTTGTTTCTTTTAGAACCGATTGAGTTTGTGCTCGAAATTTTATAGAATGGTAGATCGCATTGATGACTACCTCTGCCATATTTTTGAGATTTTCATCAAGTTTATGTGGTTCCCAAACCAAAATGTTAAGCATGATAGAACCAAAAGGAAGGGTTTACAGTTTGCACTAGATATGTGCCCATTGAACATCATAAACATCAATCTGTCAAAAATGATGGGAAAAAATCTCAACTGAAGCTTATACTAAAAGTTTACAAGCACTGAGGGTTATAATCTCATGATGTTGCTTATTTTCCATGAAGGGAAAGCAGTGGCATTTTTTATTCTCGATAAAAATCCTTCAAACTCCCTCCTTATGGGGCTAATAAAAAGGTGGGGACCACCTGTCGGTGATCGGAACTCGGAAGCTTATTAGATTGCGGTATTCTTTTAATGGACATACCAAGTTCTATATGAACACTGATATAGCATAAGGATTAAAATGAACCCAGCCTCATGTTTGAGGGACTGAATTTCCCTGTGATTAAAAGATTCAATCATACATTGGAAAATGCTTGATGTTTCTCATATTTATAATAATCCTTTATGTTAGTTTATTTCCAGGTATACACATGAATTGATGCGCTAACACTATGCACGTACTAACTACAGACCTAGATAATGGAAGGCCAGGCACAGTCTCTACAAGGCCCTTCGCAATTTTATCATGCCATCAGCCACATGTTCTGTTCTCCAAGATAATATGGATTCAGTCATTTCAGTGACCTTTCTGAGTTCTGTTAGCTGTTTCTGAAATTACTCTTATGACCCTTAGCATATAACATTTCATTTATACAAAAGAGAGGTACAGAATCACTATTATCTGTGAATTAGTGACAAAAGGAAGGCAAAAAGGGAGGAAAACAATATGGTGCCTCCCTTGTCAAAAACAAGCATCAATGGATAGATATGCTGACAAGTAACTACCAGTCAAATGTAAAGTAACTGACAATTTGCACAATATTTTCAAGGAAAGTTTACCTCCCATAAATATACGTGTGTATTGCTTGACCCAACTAGCAACAATGGCAAAGAAGGATGGCGTGATAATGCTCTTGAATGGATGTTCTCAAGTGTTGCTGGAGGATCAACAAAATCCTCAAATTCGTCAGGTTCACCCCACCCAAACCCAGAGGCCCCAATACCAGCGTAACCTGGAATTCCAAATGCTCCACCACCAGTTAAGTCTTTTCCAGGTTTTGCCAAAGAACCACCAATAGTCACTCCGCCTGAACCAAGATGTGATCCTCTTCTTCTGCCAAGACCAGTAATAGGTGAAATAAAAGTTGCAGTAGGTGTAGATTCACAACCAGCCCAACCATCTAATGGCCAGTCAGATCCTGACCAGATATACTCTGCCAATTTCTTGTTATGTTGCTTTTCATTCCAGTTGAAGAAAACAAGGCCCTGAAAAATGGATGACCTTAGTTGGTAGAATATTTATGATGGAGCAGCATAACTATCTGACTTAAAGGAGACAAACAGTCCACACTGTACACAAATAGTGGAAAACCCCTTTGGGAACATCTGACACTCGCCACACAGCACTCACAAAGAGTTTGGAGGTGTACATTTAATACGACAAAGTTGTACATGTTACAAAACAAAATCATACATTTCATTCAACTTCAGTACAAAGTTGCTCATTTCAAGAAGCAAAAAAACTTGATTTGCTAATGTGCAACTCAAAAGTCCTATATTTTTTTTGAACAAAATGGCAGGAGCTCTGCCTAATCAATTAAGACAAGAAAAAGAAGTCGACAGAGCCAATTAAGACCCATCTGCGGTGCGGCCGAGACACCACACGAAGTCAGGAACAACTTTCCTCCAATGATTTTTGAAAAGAAAAAAAAGGCATTTCATATGTTAACATATATTAAAGTGGAAAATACAATTTTTGTCAAGTATGAATTCTAAAAAGATAATAGAAATAAATTATGTGGAGCTCAATCAATTGGAAAAGCATGTAACGCATATTTGTGCCCAGTATTCACCAAGACGCTAGGCACTAGTCAGGCAGCAGACCAATGCCTATCAACAAATTGGCTAGGATAAATCGTCTAGGCAGGTGAGGCGGTAGGTGCCAGCTAGGTGGCTGCCTTTTAGAATACTGGTTATGCCCCAACTTAGTGCTAGGCCGCTAGCCTAATTTGGTTGAGATGTTATGATGCTAAACCAGTTTCTACATTGTCTTTATAAATCCTAGTCACTATACACCAAAAAAAAGGGGCAAGTCCTTATTTGCCAGTGGTCCACATGTCAATGAGATAAGGGATAGCATATAAGGGATTTCGGGATTTCTCAATGGCATGTTAGATACTTTGGCACATTTCGTTTGAACCACAAAAGCTGAAGTGGCATGGCCCCTTTGAATTCTATCTTAATATTGGCAATTTTTAACAATCTAATACAAGAGAATAAATATCAATATAAGCAAACTTTAAAATTCAAAAATAATTATGATTGAATTATTAAAAAAAATACCTTCCGGTTGGTAGCAATAGCAACTTGTTGCTCATTGATTGAGTTGAGACATATTGCCTGCACCGTTGAAAAATATTAAAATACAGTACCAGAGGAAGCAAAAAATGAGTCCCTAAAGAGTCAATAGGCTAATAGTAAATACCTCAAGAAGTTCCCCATTTCTCCTTAGAAGTTCCCTTGGGCTTTGAAAATCTTTTTGTTCAGTCAAACCTTCCCTTTTAGGTTCAAGAGAGATTTCTGTGTCAGAAGAAGGTTTGTCGATAAGTCTCTGTCCTTTCTCATTGTTCTTGGAGCTAACACTGTACTTATTTTCTTCTCCACCTCTTTGAGTAAAATTGTTTTCACAATCAACTGTTGTACCTCCTACCATATCCTTCCAAGATCTAGTGAGATTTATGCTGTTTAAAGGAAAGCAATTCACTTCTTCATTCACAAAAGCAGTACAAATATCCACAGGAGAAGTTGATATTTCCCACAAAATATTAAACAACACCTCCATGTTCTCACTATTTGCCAGCTGAAAGATACTTGAGAGCTGATCATGACTGTTCTTGTCGGACCTTGGCAGAGACAAATTATATTCTAACCAGAAAAGAACACTCGAATGTAAATTCTTTGGTAATTTCTCTCTGAGAAATGATGCATCGAGTTTTACTAACGAAGATGACACAAAATGCAGGGAGTCCATAACAAACTTTGCAGCAACTGAAGAGATGAGACCCTTGAATTCCACATCACTTGCACTAGCTTTAAGTTCAAGTCTCTCTTTTTCAACAAACTCTGTTAAATAATGTTTCATGAAGGATGATAATCGAATCCACAAGGAAGCACCTATCAAATGCCACCTTTCGTCAATTGAAAGACTCAAATCCTCACTTCTTTCTAGTTGTCTCTTATGCAATGAACCATTGGGCATTCCCTCTTCTGTGTTAAAATATATACCATGATTTTTATGGTGTGCAGCTTGCATCAACTGATCTAGTAGTACTTGCAGGGACTCTCCATTGACAGAAGTGCCTAAGACTGGATTGGTTATGATAAGTAATGCCTTTGTGTCACGGCATAACCAAGAAAAAGAAAACTCTATGCTGTACTCAAGGAGGTCCATAACAGTAAATATAGCTGACGTATTGTCCAGCACAGAAGTTCTACTGTTGTCATGTTTCAGGAGTAACCTGCTAGTACTCAAGAAGTATGATAAACTTGCTATAATGTACTTCCTGTTCTCTTTAGGTGAGCATGCAGTAGTGTTGGTGTAGTCCTCGTTCAGAACGGAACACATGAAGCAGCAGGAGACAACATATCGAGTAAGAAACTTACAGCTCTCCTTGCATGACACCAAAAACAGATAATCAATTGGACGGAGAGTGCAACCTTCAAGACCATAACTATCAGTTCCAACATCTGGTGATCCACTACTCCATAACAAAACATATGCAAGAAACAATAAACCATGATTGCAACTAAAGGTAAGGATCTGCGAAAAAGACAAGGCAGTGGAATTTAGAATGGTTAGTTATGAAAATTTCAGTGAAAAAAATAAAATAAAAAATGCTGCTATCTCCTGATGTTACCTTCTCAGCTATATCAGAAAATTTCAGTGAGAACCTTTTATCAAATATTGATATTGCTGCCTTAACATCACGTGCGAGTTCTTCGATGCGATGACTGTTGTACTCTTTAAGGGCCTTATCTTTAGTTAATGGTAGACCACATTGCGAACAGAGCAATTGATTTCTCATCAAGCGTGACAAATATTTTGAAGCCATAGTTATTTTAATGTTTGATTCAATCTCACTAACTACAGATGATGATAGCCAATTGGAAGAATAAAAGAAAGGGTTCAGTATGCCATCAAAAATCTTGTCATCTCCACCATGCAGTGAGCTGGTGCTGTCCTTGCCATCTATGCTCAAGTTACACGATAGGCATTCAAGTGCTTCAAGCTAATGAGTGAGAAAAAGAAGATTTAGAATAATGAAAAATAAAAGATATAATATCTAGAATCAACAGGGAGTGTATTTCCAATAAGCAAGAAGAGGCTGGTAAAAAAATATACTTACAGGTAGTCCACATCTGTTCAAGGCACATGCAGCCATTGCAAATGAAAGCTTAGATAACTTTGCAGATAGAGCTTCACCAACACAGTTTCTGAAGTTGTTTTTCGTTGCAAGGATTGCACAATACTGACCCACTTCTGGGTCCGCAAACACATTTTGATCACCACGAGGGTTGGATTCATCAATAAGCGACTTGGGATGGCAACCAAATAATTTATTGACAGACTGAGTGTAGTTCCCTAGCATCCACTGAAGATTTAGATGAAGTTTAGTTAACAAGCTGTAGGATTTATAACTCTGCAGCCATTATAAACAAGTAAAATAAAAAGGCAGATATATAGCATACTTCAAGCAGGCTTGAAAGCCAATGGTCTTGTTTCTCAACTGCATCAGGGAGCAGCACACTAGAAATGAGGTTACGCTCCAAGGGCCCTCCAGATCCCTCAACAAGCCGACAAACTACAATAGCAAGCTGTTCATCTTGAAGGTTCTTCGCACAAACAGTGATGGCTGAGGAAGTATCACCTCCAAGCAGGAAAAATGCTATAGCAAGCTCCCATTGATGCCTTCCCATTAGTACGTAAGCATTTTTTAGAGCAGCGGCTTTGTGTTTTTCTTCCTACATAGATTTATCCCAATAAGTGCAATGTAATGATATACTTCTCAACATAAAACATTGGTTTAAAATGCATGAAATTCCTTTCGGTCATGTTTCATTTGCATTTGATATAAAAAAAATATGGCAGTGCCAGTATAGATTATCAAGTGTCTAGCAGAAATTAATCATTCGACATGTCAGAACCAGTAACAGTTACATTCTAAAAAAATACTTAAGTTTGAGTGAGTTCACATTTCCAATCGTAATACTGAGGATCATGTACATGAAATTGTTAAGCACAAGAATAAAATTAAATCTGTCAAATAATAAATTAATATACTACACACTGAGGTACCTGGAAGTTCCTGGAGAGAAACTCATACAGACGTTTATCCTTTTCATTTCTGCTAATCTTGAATAAGCCAACTAACACTTTTATTCTGTTTAATGCTATATAGAGCAGAGCACAATCCTTGGGGTCCTTGCTTTTAAGATATTGCAACCTTGCCAACTTCTCCATCTACAATTTCAGACATACCTAATCAGAACAGGTGATTATCCAGACAACTGCAAATGTAAACAACATTCATTATGGTGTCCAGATATAACAGAAAAAAATCAACAGAAGATTTATTCATATTTAATTCCTAGAATCTGGACACTCCACTACAACAATGACAAACAGTGGTTTGGTAGTCGAGAATATCAGATATTATATTGCAAATGAGCCAAATTTCATGCCTTAGTTAAAGAAAACATGTGGATTCAAATGTAAAAGGCATAAGTGGAACATATTATTTGAATCAACTCAAGGGAATCATTTAGTGTAGGACACTAGTGGTCAAAAGAAGCTATGTTAATTCAAAATTTGTTATTAGAATCAGTATGCTACAATACAAAAAGGTAACATATTTGATACCATAAATTTGCTATGACCTATGAAGGCCTTCTTAGTCAACTATGACATAGTTTTACTCTGTTCTGCTCCCTCCCTCCCTCTCTCTTTTACCATTTTTCTTTTAGCAAAATTTATGACAACATAGATGGTTCTGAAGCATCTGGTTGTCAAGAAAGGTATTTCCATACCCTTGCCCTTAGTTGGGACACATTGGTATACCATAATCCTATACCAAGGTTTTGCATATCTGACCAAGTTGACTCTGCAGGAAGAACAGAATTAAGTAGATCATCCTGACAATAAGATTGGAAGGCCCATGCAATGGAAGCAGAATCAACACGACACCCTTCAGCACTAGATGAATCTCCAGCTCCCCTAAGCGCATATAGGCGTTGGAACTGCACCGCAACCCAGAACCTTAAGAGAAACAAAATCATCAATTAATGTAGATTTTACGAAAAAGGGGCAGCATAAATTTTGTTCAACATTTACTAGTCTCTAGATTCTAGCAATACAAAAGAATATACCAATGAAGCTCCAAATGTTAATCTAGGAGTTATCTTACCTTCGTCCTGCTTCATCAAGGCTTTTGTAGGGAGAAGCACGGCTCTGATCAGTAATTTCACTCAAAAGATCAGAAATTGCAAGTATCTGTATTCTCTCGACGTCAGTTATTGCAGATATGCTGAAGTTCTTACCAAGGAGCTGATTTATCTCTGAACTTTCAGATGCACTAGTGGTAGTGTTGATACCTAAACCACCCTCCATGTAAGGAAATGAATTTGAAGGTGACAGAAAATTAAAAGCTGTGCTACTTATATTGTCACCCCACAATAACCCTTTGTTAGAAATGTCATTGGACGGTGTATCCATAAAGTATTCAGACAAAGGAAGTTCAGTGATATTATGGCATGATTTACTGCATGAACTGCACTCTACCATGACGTTTAATGTTTCGCTCGCTTTCATGGATTGAACAAGATGCTGCAGAATGGCATTTGCACGTTTCCATTTACCTATGCACAAACAACAATAAAGAGTTAATTCCATTGCATATGTCCACAAAATTACACAGGATGCTGTGGGTTTTTGTAGAGATCGATAAAAGAAAAACATGAAAAGATACTAAAAGTCCTGTGAAAAGAAATCAATTGTGCACTTGTACTTCTAAAGGGGACATCATAAAGACAGGAATTACAATGAGTTGTTGGCTGTAACATAAATCATCCTGATTGTAACTGTAGCATTTAGCAGCTAAGTAACACACCCAGTTTGAAGAAGGCATAGCTCAAAGCATAGCAAACAAAGGAAGGGCCAAACAATCCTTACCATAATGTTATATATCTTAACCTTTTCAACTTGACCCCCTTAAAAGTGAAAAGTAACAGTCAAAATTAAGTTAGCTAGATCTAATTTGCATTTGCACTAAAACACTAAGAAATATTAAAACCCTCAAAATGTTCAAACGGAAATTTACTCAAAAATCGTGTTATACAAACTCTAGTAGAGTTATCAATGACGCCATTTTATCATAATACAATAAATGCTATTTCAATACATTTGTAGATGGAACAGTTCAAAAAACTGTTAGGAACCAACCACAGTCAGTTCCAGATCATTCTGATTTCAACATTTTTCTGAGGTCGGTGTCTGGCAAACCGGAGGGGGCTAGCTTTCTAACCAACAGTTTTCTAACCCTGGATGGAACTAATGCAAGTGATACAATCAGGCTTAGTTTATCATTGTGGTGGATCTTAATCTGCAGTTTCATTTTATCATTTTAGGGTATATTAACTAATTTATAACCTTTTTTAAGAGCCATAACAGGAAAATTTTATTAGAAATGGTAAAGATTCTCTTAACTAGCCAGATTCTGCTAACAGCACAGCACACTAACTGGCCCTAAATCTTGAAAAATGAACCGCGGTCAACTTTAACATACTGAAACATATAAGGCAAAGTGAGCACAAAAACATGTAGTAACTTTTAACTTTATTAGTCTCACAGGATAGTAAAAAAATAGAAGCCCGTAACAGTTAAATTAGCAAGGCCTTGCAAGTCCAGAGAAAAAACTATTTGAGGTACATTCAGAATAGTTGACACCTGAATAAAGATACTGGATAAGTGCTCTTGGGTGATATGATGCCAGAGGCCCACTCAGTTTACCAGCTATATCCAACAAGTTCCACAAACCATTAGAACAATGATTATTGTGTTTGTCTGGTAACAGTGTAATATTGTTCTCAATAGTCTCTATGCTGCTGCAATATTCTGATAGCCTGAATTTACCAAAGATAGTTTCATTAAAATGTGTAGTGCATGGCAACTCCTCATGCACATCTGTAGCAGAACAAGTGCATATCTGGGTAATATGCTCATCGGCTCCTCTTACTAACCATGAACTGAAGAGTGAAAGATGATTCTTATGAACAAGCACAATAGTCGCCTTTGGCCCCCAAAGGAAGCCGGCAATATCATGATGAGAATGGGCTAATGCAATACAGCTCCAAAGATGATTCTCTTTTGAATTCACAGTGTGTAGCACATTCTGAAAGGAAGGGTGCTTATGAGAATATATATGCAACTCGTTAGGAAGATAGACCGCAAGTAAAAATCTCCCATCACCTAAAGATAGCCAATCTAAACCAACAATAGGGCCTTGAAGCATTAGTGCATCTTCCAGCAGAAAACTCCCATCTCCCATGAGTTTTACAGCTTCCCAGATATGAATGGAGGTGCTCTTTTCCTGAACATTTTTGCCAACAGTAGCAACTCTACCACATCTGGACAGTGAAATTGCACTAATTGGTCCTCGATGAGCACCGAACATGCCTACTAGCTCCCAACTGTGGCTCCCTTTCTCAGTCTGCAAAGGGTTATCTACACAAGACATCTTCCAAAGTTTCACAGTGCCATCAGAGCAGCCAGTAGCAATATGATAACCTGGAGCAGTTCCGGAAGGGCCATGCTGCTGTAGAGGTAATACAGTATTGTTCAGTGGCATAACAGAAATACAGGTAGGATATTCTCCATCCAGAACATTAGGGAATACTGAAGAACCTTCGTAAATAACAGCTGAAAACATTTCACTGTTGAAGTAAGTTATATATCTCCCTTGATCTGCAGTAGAAAGTGAGCTGGCAGTAAAACCACACAAACATCTCCCTTCTTCATGTTGATTTTCTGGATGCAGGACTACTTTCCATGATAATGCTTGAAAGCTCTTCCTCCATATGCATACTACTAGGAAGCTGTTGTTGACAAAATGCTCGTTGCAATTAGATGCCAAAGGTATGGTGTGAATACTGTCAGGTGGTCCTTTTGCATTACTCCCTCCAAGGAAAGGAATTGTGAATATCTTGTAACATGAAACAACCTCTACGTCTTTTGGAATTCTGACTACAAAACAATCAGCTCCATTTTCACCTCCTACGACAAGAAACCTATTATCATGAAAAACAAAAGGAGCCCAACACAGGCATGAGTATTGCACATCTGCAGATATGTCACGCAGATCAAATTTGCACAAGAGCTTCCATAAAGGATAGGTAGATGCATGCAAGGTCGGTATGAGAGTTGATAAGGTTGAAAGAGACCAGAAAAATAGCATCCTGCTAGAATCCATGGAAACAGCTAGCTCTATTTCACAGCTATATGGATGGACAGACACCTGTCTGATGCTACCCTTATGCCCATCTTGATTGATAGTTTTGGTTGAACAACATGAGATACTCTTAGTAGAATCACTTGAAACATGGCTCCAAGAATCTGGTGATAGACCCGAGGATAGGCGAGTCCAAATGAATGAATTATCATGCAGCAAATGAAGGAAAGAGCATGTTGTAGGTGGCCCAGAACATAGCCTTCTTGATATGACAGCCTCAACAAAAATTGACTGTTCTATAGATTTGGGGGGGCCAGAGTTTACAGCAGACTCTTCCCAAGCTTGTAGTTTGCTCTGTTTCCATAGAGTAATTCGTGGGTACCTTGGTGGAGATACATCATCAAGACAATGGATAGCCCAAAAGTTAACACAAGGCCCAGGGCCAACACTTACCAACCACTCGCATTTGCCAACCTGGTTCTGCCCTAAATCACGTGAAAACAACTCGACTTTACCTTCTTCATCTCTCGACACGACACTGCCAGTTTCTACCGCCCATCTCACAGTTATATCAACTCCAAGCACTCCATTCAGAGTGTTGTTCATCTCAATTACCGCAACCACACTGAAAGATCTTTGCGAACCACGCTGCTTCTTCGACCTGACCACCTCATTCTCAATCCACAGCCGGACAGTTCCGTCCAAGCAGCAGGTCATGAGGATCTCTCTCCTCACTTCAGACCGATCATTGACACATAACGACCAAGGTCTCCACTGGATCATGGAAACAGGCTGAGTATGCACAAGCTCCGCTTTCCCCAGCCCCAATTTGGCATCATTCAGAAATACCAGAACAGGCGCGCTGCCCTCGGCAGGAGCAGCAGCTGCGGCCGTCGCGACAGGGCCCTGCACCAAGCGGGTAGTGGAGACAATAGACTGTGGCACATGCAGCGTGGACCTCCAGGCGAGCTGCCAGGACGACTGCGCCCTGGTCCACATGGCAACGCCCGCGCCGACTGCCACGATGCCGTCCCCGGAGCCCGTCCACGCTACGGCGGTCACGCTGAACGTCTCTCTGATAGCCCATCTCAGGAGCCAACTGAATGAACCTGCGAGATCCAATCGACGCTGAGCCGTGCCACAACCACCAAGCTAACGACGAGAATTGGACGAGGGAGTCAGACGAATGGACCTGGGGAAGACGAGGGCGCGGGCTGGAAGATGGAGACGCGGTTGGCGGCGGCGGCGGCGAGCTCGCCTCCCCCGCGGCCGCACCAGGCAGCGGCGGACACGGGGGCGCAGAGGTCGATGACCTGGCGGAAGAATGGGGAGTCGTCCTCGACGGTGCCGCCGCTGCTGCTACCGCGGGGAGGGGAGGGGAGGTGGGAGACAACGAGAATGGATTCGGCGGCGTAGGCGACCCAGGGGAGGCCGCCGAAGTCAGGGAGGAAGGCGAGGGCGCGGTGGTCCGGGGTGGGCGCCGGCGGGATCAGATGCGGCGGGTGGAGGGCGAGCGGCAGATCCGGTAGCGCGTCTCGCTCCCCCATCGTGCCGGCTATTGCATGCGCGGCGGCGGCGGCAGTGGTGGTGATTTGGAGTTTTGGATCCTCACCGGCTGCCGCTGCCGATCTCTTCGCCAGGCGGCGCCCGCGCGTGCGGACGTGGGCTAGGGAGGAAGCGGGTGGTGCTCGACGTTGGCATTCTGGGCTGTCTGTTGCCTGTTGGCTTATTTTGTTCGTTTGGGCCACGCCATTGGCCCAGCCGGCAAAGTTGTGAGAATCACATCATCACGGCTCACCGAAGGCCCAAAGTTTAAAAGGTCAAATATTAGTAGGACTAGTTAAGTGCCCGTGCGTTGTTACGAAAATTCTCAAATACAATCATATTAAGAAAAATAATTCAAAGCAATAGCCAAATTGGTTGATGAGAAAGATATATATGAAGCGAACTTGTTAGCTACTTAAGAGTGCTTCAAATTATCAGTTAATCATTTATGCTAGTATAATTTTAAAAAGCCTCAACATGATAGCACAACGGCAGCTTTAAAGAATTTGGTCTTTTTTCTTTTTTTTCTCCTCCCCTTTTGTCTCGAGTGCAATCTTCTGCACCTTATAACTTTAAACTTTGTTTTCTATCCTCATAATTTAATCATAGCTTTAACTGTCTTAAAAAAAGAGAGAAGGAGCCATGGCCATGGCCATAGCCTCCTTCCATATCGTTTCTTGCGCCCCCTGAATCTTTTGTATTGCTTCTTTCTCTCTTTCTCCTGTGTGTGTATGAGCCTTCATCTCTTGTCTCTTCCTACGTCTCTTCGTATATCCTCTACGATGGAGATAAAGGTGGCCTTTTATAGGTGGGAGAGAGGGGCAGCCAGACGTGTGAGTGCTCAGCCTCTATGATACGGTACCTTGTGATCTTCGGGATTGGCACGTGATTTGATTATGTAATTCTTGCCTTTTAATCTCTGCATTTCCATCCGAATGAGATACAATGACATAGGATTTTCATGTTATGGGATATGGTGAGTATGTCATTCTATCCAAGCGGGATAAGATGAGGAAACTCTTTTATTTATAAGAGATATGAATAAAATCCTTCTATTTTAAGGAGATCTGATCAGTAATATTTCCATAAAATAGAGGGAATTCAGATCGGGTGGGGGGCGGGCTGAGCGAACAGAAGGAAATACTGCGCGAACAGAAGGAAAGGCTGAGCGAAAAGGAAAAGCTAAGCGAACAAAAGGAAATGGGGGTGAGGACGGGCTGAGCGAATAGAAGGAAAGAGATGGTATGGAGAACGGACCGCTACCACCAAGTCGTAATTAGAAGTAGTAGAGATATTGCTTCGGCTCGTGCGTCGAATGGCTCAAGTAGCTTCGGAGACCTTGACAGCCACTCGTCTCGTTTTTATATGATCTACCTATTTTTCTCTAAGTTTGTCTTTGTGCTCGTCCATCCAAATCTACTTTTACTACCTATATTAAAACCGAGAGGTTTTCCGGCTGGGGAGCCTCCCCACGTGTCACCCCTCCGTGAAAGTCCCTCCAAAAAACGTAATTACGTTTAGGTCCTTTTAGTCATATTTTATGAAAATGATCTTTTGTTTTAACGAAATCGCGGATCCTTCGTGAGAGGATCCCAAATAAATGCCAAAAAAATTGCGCAATTACGTTTAGATCCTTTCGGCCATTTTTCACGAAAAGGACCTTTCGGTTCAACCGAATCGCGGATCCTTCGTGAAAGTATCTCAGATAAATTGACAAAAAAAATGCGTAGATACATTTATATCCTTTCAACATTTTCTCACATGAGAGGACAGCATTTTAGATCCTTTCGGCCATTTTTCATGAAAAGGACCTTTCGGTTCATCCGAATCACGGATCCTTCGTGAAATTATCTTAAATAAATGCAAAAAAAAGAGGTGCATAGATATGTTTATACCCTTTTGACGTTTTCTCGATTTTCTCGCGTGTGAGGACAACAGTCGCGGCATGGCACACCGCGGTCAATCATCTAGTTGCATTCATTAGTTTCATACACCAGCCAAAAAAAGAAAAAGCAACCGATGTTGCCACGGTCTCACATGTTGCAAGTGCTGCTCCTTCATAGTCTACAAACCTTGCTCCCCTACATGCTGCAAACGCTACGTACTTATCCTTCCGACGTCGCCATAGGACATGACGAGACGATAGCAGCCAAAGGAATCCGAGCACCAATGACGAGGCTTCAAGGACAGGCGCCTCCTCTTCCCTTGTGACATAGAAGGTAGTGGTGAAGCTCTGTGGCTTAGGGCAGGAGAGCCTGCTCAGCTCAGGGAAGAAGTTGGTGGTGGAGGGTATCCTCACCTGAACTAGGACTACTAGCGACAAGGCAATGGTTTGAGCTGATCTCTTCCTCCTCCTCATCTGACCTTGTCTCTATTGTAGCAATAGTTAAGTCGAGTTGTTGCATGAGTTTTTCTTAATGTTGCATTACTTACTGCAAAATGTTTTAATAGTTTCCAATTATTTTTCATTTGTTGCAACAATAATGTGTACTTATTAGAATGTTTTTCTTATAATATTGCATCAACGGTTCTTATTTGTTGCTTTTGTTTAGTTATAATTTTGTGTTTGCTGCAATGGATAGTCTTTTTGTTGCAAGCTCAGAAATAAGTTGTTGCTAAATCAATTGGGAGATGCTTCTCTAGTGTGTCCATATCTGTCTTCCATCTTCCATACGAAAACTGTCAATTCTCATAAGATCTTCTTCAGTCTTACTTAAATTTGCACCTTATAGTTTTTTATTGCATAGATCCTAGGATGGTATTTACATTTTTGAGTGAAATCCGTCAGGTGGAGAGACGTACGAAAGGAACATACGGGGCGCTAGTTTCTCCTATGTTAGTGCAGTGGTTTTAATATCACATATGACAATATCATTTACACATTACCTTACTAATTTTTTTTAAATGTTATTAACCAAAATTTGATTGGTAAAGATCAACGGTGATAAATATTTCGAATCGGATGGAATACCTCAAACGAGAGTCATGCTTGTGTACGACTTTAAAACAACTCAGGGTCTGTTTGGATACAAAGTTTTTTGTTTTTGAGTTTTGATGACATACCACGGTTTCTAAAAATACTATAATATTAAATACTTTAGGGTATTTAGATACAACTGATATTGTTATTTTACAAACTACCAGTATTCCCAATACTGTGGTTTTTTAAGTATTAAAAAATCCACTCCCGACCTTATTTTTCCTTAACCGCGAAAGCTACGAAGGTAAGTCGCTCGCCTCAACCCATGTTCCTCATGTACAATACTTTTTAGAATCAGTTTCTTAACTGTCAAAACCAAAGCAAATAACATCCTAAGACCGGTTTTGTGGGTTATTTTGAGTGATGTGATGGCCACATCATCAACTTTACTATGTTATCTGCCATGTCATCAGCCTATCCCGCATGTGAGTCCCCCTCTTCCTCATGTCTCTTAATCTCTGTCAATGAGAGGATTACGGCGGAGTGAGTAGCCAAGCTGCCACCTCTGGAGATGTCCATGTCACCATGTTCCTAAGCACCCTCGACACACCCGTAGTGCATTGCTGTTTGCATCGCTATCGTCTAGAACTACCCCAGCTATAAAATCCATCGGAGAGACTCCTTGGCACACTACACCTTCTCTTTCTCCATCGCCATCACCGTTACCAATGAAGTGAAAGATCGAAATGGCGATCTGAGGGGAGGTGAATGATCTCAAATAAAATTTCCCCACTCAAAATACTCCAAACACTCTTGCAATAAAAATCTAAAGCACCCGAAGATTTTCGTTCAAACTTGTGCTTCTCAGATTCACACACCCTCCAAAATCCAGAATAATTAGACAACTATGTATACCCCTAGCTTGCATGGATAAAAACCATGAATCATGTGAGGGGTTTTTTAATCATAATCCTGGTTGTCAAGTGTCCAAACAAAAGAGGAATCAATTCAAAAGACTTCTTTTCTAAAAGAGATAAAGCTAAAACACCAAAGTCTCTTTTCAGAAAAGTTAAAGCAGATTTTGAAAAATTATCCTCAGTTGGAACAGGTGGTTGGTGAGTTTCTGTTGCTCTAAACTTTTTGAGAATTTTTGTCCCTGTGAGCAGTTGAGTCGTGAAACACTCCACCAAAAATCACCTCAGAAAGATTTATAGAATAAGAATTAAAAATCAAGGAATACAGACAGTCAGGAACATCGATCAGAAAGTTTGAGGCTCAGTTTTCACTTCATAGCTCTCAAACGGTACAACCAGTGGACTCAAAAAATTTCTAAAGATGGATATATAAGTCCTGCACCTTATCCAACAAAAATCACTCAAAATGAGTTCTCTATATTTTTAGAAAAGTCAAACACTGACTGCTGCGAGAAGAACAAGTTCTGAACATATTTGCAATTTGATAAAAAACTTGATCTCTAGTCTATCCAAGGGTGTAAGAAAGATGTAGAACCAAATGAACACCCTCAAGACACCCTAGAAGAATAGCATTTAGAAAGACGGGAGGCAAATCTAAATTGCATAAATGTAAATTGCAAGAATGTAACTGCTGAATTTAATTGCGGAATTTAAGTGCATAATGTAAATTGCGTAATTTAAATGCGTAATGTAAATGCACAAAGAAAAGAAATGATTTGAGGAAACATTTCATTTCTGGAAGGAGAGGTTACAAAGCTTCACATTCATGTGGGCAAAGCTCAAAGGAGCATCAAAAACCTCAAAACCTTCAAGGGGAGGAGGCTACCCCTCCACCCTTATTTATACTACTCTTGCCACCTACCACCCTTGGATGAGTCCCTCAACCCTAGAGCACTCATCTAAGGGCTAGGATTAACCCACACACACAGCCATGCAAGGGCTAACCCAAAACCCACACACATACCGTGTTTTCTTGCACGGTTTTCAAAGCATACTACCTAGACCCGCTAACCTATCAACTAAACCTCAATCCGACGGCCCTCATTGATCCACGCGGCATTTAGCTAGCATCATCTCCTTTCCTTGTCTTCTTAACTTGCCCGGACTCCGTCTCCGATCATCTTCTGGCGATCTCCCAACCGTCTGGACCTTCGACGCTCCTCACCTAGTCCCGGTTATCCTCCGCCTCACCATGACCTAGCACCGTCGCCCTGCAACCATCAAAGACAAGGAAACTCCTCACATAGCAATGCCCACAAAGATGTGAAATAAATCCATCAAAGTACACTCATTAAAATTCATTTTTTTCTCGTTCTAGCCGGTAGCACCGGGAAAACAGAGAAGACCTCAAATTGCTTCCAATTGAAAATCCAATTCAAATAATCAAACTCAAATAAGAGCAACCCAAACTCAAATTTAGTCAAATACTCATCACAAATATGGATGGACCTCCACATGGTCCTTCAATCTCCCCCTTGATGAGTATATTGACAAACCACACAAAAGGTATAAATTTGAGTTTGAATGAGAGAAGAAGAAAGCAATTTGATTGCAAAGCCAAACTTGGTCCAGAGAGAAAGATATAAAATCATGACCAAGTTGACGAAGAGGAATTTAGATTTTAGAGTTAAATTTAAGAAAGAGCAAGTTTTCAACAAAAACTCTAAAATCCAACTAAACATGTCAAATGTGATTACGAAATTATGATTCAAAAGAAGTAGTTGCATAGATTTACAAAGATCATAATAACCAAATAAGTATTCACATATTTATCTTTTTAGTGATGACTTTTCTACGTTTTCTCCCCCTTTTGGCAATATAGGTATCAATTTGTTTTATGTATGCATGAAATGCAATCTAAAGAGCTTTGAAGATTATCCAATTGATCAAAATGAAAAGATATTACACCAAGCTTGTCAATTTCAGAATATGACTGAACTAAGACATGTCCAAGACCAATACATTTTATGAAAAAGCTGAGTTTTACAATATTTCATTTTAGCATGATTTGACAAGTGCAAAACTTAGCAAAGTTTCAAAGCTAGAAGCAAAACCACTCAAGGATCAGATGAAAAACCTAGAGTTCAACCTACTCAACACTTTGGGGAATTTTGAAGTGCATATAAGGTCCTTCAATCTCATTTTTCAATTTATGCAAATTTTCTTTAAGACTTTAAAAAACATAGCGGGGTGCAAATGTTTGACATTATTTACATTCTTTACCCACTTATGTGTTTGATATTTGCATTTTTTTAAAAAATTGAATCAAGCCTTTTTCGATCATCTCAAGAGTAACTCTTAAGAGAATGATCTTGGTCATACACAATATATTCAAGTTCATCCCAAGTGCAATGGGAAGCAATCTCGTGAATATAAAGTGTTGAGATCAATTTTGCTCAAAAGAGTCAATTTTTTTTAATTTAGCACATATGAGCAATTCTGAAGGACACAAATATGGATCAAACAAATTTCACCCAAGTTGCTATAGGGACTCTAGATAAATCCAAAATTTCACAATTCATGGTAAAAACCCCTAGAGAAGAAACTTAGTAAGTAAAAGCAACATGTTTCGTCAAGTTTTCATTTAAAGCTTTCAAATTTTTCAGATTTTAATAAGCTTAGCATGATAAATGGACTTGGACATATCTAAGCTAGTGATTTTCTTCAAAAGATATAGCATGATGTATTTCATTAAGATTGAGTCAATTGCATAATAGAAAAAGCTCATAAAACAGAAAATACAGTCTAAATGCAATGCATGAACAGATTCCCAAACTCCCCCTCAACAAATGAATCAATTTTAAGCTTAAATCTGGTTAAAGTTGAGTTATTATCAAGATTAGGCATAAAGAAAACCCGAATGAACTCAACAATAACCAGAAAAACAGAATGAGGAGAAGAAGTCGAGAAACTGCAAAACTGGATGGCTATTGAGCATATATAAGATAGAAGAGACTATTGAGCATATATAAGATAGAAGAGACTCACTACAGCTCAGACTCGCTCTTATCTTCCCCAGTGACTGACATAGGGAAGCTGACTCTAGATCCCAACTAAGGAGTGCACACGCACTCGCCCACCCAGAGGCCCAATACCGCTAGACTTATAAGGCTGTGAGGAACTCAACCTAGAGAGAAGAGAGAACAACTAATCACGCATGATAGCAACCTAAAACACAAGATAAGAGGTCCATGCAAGGCATGCCAGAAGTCTAAGTGAGTGAACTCAACTCAAGAAAACAAGCCCAAAGTCACGCAGAAAAAACACAAAGAAAAGAAAAGCTAGAAGAAAACATATAATACATAATATACAAACCGGCTCCCCTCACGAAAGGCCGTAAGGGCTCACGACTCAAGCTCACTCCTCAAGGCAACAAATCCGGAGTTATCCAAAGGCTTGGTGAAGATATCGCTAATCAAGGTCACTCTCTCGAATGAGCGCGATATCTCCCTTCTCCACATGGTCTCTAAGGAAGTGATATCTAATATCAATGTGCTTGGTCCGGAATATTGCCTTTGGGTTTTTAGCAATGCAAATAGTGAAGTGTTGTCACGGAAGAGTGACACACTCTCTATCTCTAACCCATAGTCCCGTAAGGTCGATCTCATCCAGAGCACTGCTCAAAGAATCGGTGCAACAAACATACTCGACCTTAGCGGTGGACTGTGCAACTCTGGACTGCTTCCTAGATGACCAAGAAACAAGAGAAGTACCAATGAATTGGCAAGTGCCAGAAGTGCTTTTCCTATCTATCCTACAGCCAACAAAGTCGGCATCGGAAAAGGCTCTAAGAGATAGACAAGAAGAGGAAGAGTACCAAATACCATAATCAGTGGTAGCACGAAGGTACCTGAAGATGCGCTTGACCGCCTGGCGGTGAGAGGCGTGAGGAGAAGCTTGAAATCAAGCGCACAGACACACAGCGAAATGTATGTCCGGCCTCGAAGCAGTGAGGTACAAGAGGGAGCCGATCATGCTCCGAAACTCCTTTTGATCAGCAGACTCACCATCCTCATCGGGCTTGAGGACAGCAGTGGTGGCCATAGGAGTCATCACTAGCTTCCCATCAAACATATCGAAGCACCTCAGGAGGTCACGGGTATACTTGCCTTGATGCAAGAAAGTACCCTCCTGAGTCTGCTTGATTTGGAAGCCAAGAAAGTAGCTCAACTCGCCCATCATACTCATCTCAAACTCTGTGCTCATCACCTCAGAAAACTGAGATACAAGCGAATGAGATGAGCCACCAAAAATGATATCGTCCACATAAATCTGGACGAGAAGAAAATGCGACTCATGGTGTCTGATAAACAGAGTCTTGTCTACTACGCCCATTTTCAAGTCATGGCTGAGAAGATAAGACTTGAGCCTCTCATACCATGCTTTGGGGGCCTGCTTGAGTCCATACAGAGCTTTGGAGAGCTTGTATACATGACTCGAAAACTTGGGGTTCTCGAATCCTGGAGGTTGTTTGACATAAACCTCTTCCTCAATATAGCCATTGAGGAATGCACTCTTGACATCCATTTGATAGAGCTTGAAGCCTCGGGATGCAGAAAATGCAAGCAGGATCCTAATAGCCTCTAGCCTAGCTACAGGGGCAAAGTTCTCCTCAAAGTTAAGACCCTCAACCTGAGAAAAGCCCTGTGCAACTAGCCTAGCCTTGTTGCGAATGACAAACCCATCCTCACTCTGCTTGTTTTTGAACACCCACTTGGTCCCAATGACATTATGACCAGATGGACATTCTACAAGCTGCCAGACTTTGTTCCTCTTGAAGTTTTCAAGTTCCTCATGCATAGCATTAGTCAAAGACTCGTCAGATAATGCATGAGTCACATCCTTCGGCTCAAACGAGGCAACAAAGGCAGAGTGAAGGCAGAAACTGGACAAACCTGATTTTGAGCGAGTGACTCGCTCAAACAGATCGCCGATGATCTGATCAGGTGGATGAGAACGCTGAATATGACGGGGAGGTCCAGAAGCAGAAGTGGCCTCTACCTCATGCACAGAAGAGGTAGGAGCAGAGCCACTAGCTGAATGAGAGTCAGAAGGCAAGGGTTAGCCTTCCTGAGGTGCAAAAATGGAAACAGGAGGCACCTCAAGTGTAGAGGGGACTGGATCAGGTGGAACACCATCATCCTCATCCTCTACAAAGATGGTCTCGGAGGAAGAAGAAGAGCCTGAAATATCGGGTCTAGCTCCTGGACTAGCCTCATCAAAGGTCACTTCACAGGTCTCTATGATCCTATGCGCATCGCAACTCCAGACCCTATAGCTACGAGAAGAAGTCGAATAACCCAGAAAGATACCATCGGAAGAACGAGACTCAAACTTATCCAGTTACTGACTTCAAAATAAAACACTTGCAACCAAACACACGAAAATGAGAAACACCGGCTTTCGCCCATACCTCAACTCGTAAGAAGTGCGGTGCAAATGTGCTCTTAAGAATACACGATTAGAAACATGGCAAGCAAGAGCTATAGCCTCACCTAAAACTTCTTAGAGTCTTGCACTCGTCTAGCATCGTCCTAGCCATTTCTACGTGGTCTTGTTCTTCCTTTCCACTACGCCATTTTGTGAGGGACGTAGGAGAGGAGAACTGATGCTCTAAACCAGACTCCACACAAAACTCTCAAAATAGGAGTTCTTGAACTCCGTGCCATTATCATCTTGCAGATAGCTCGTAGGGCACCAGGGAGCTCAAAAGACAACCTATGAACCAAACCCCTAAAATGGGTAAAAGTCTCATCCTTCGAGGACATGAAGAACACACAAGAATACCTCAAAAAATCATCAACAATGACAAGAACATACCACTTCCCTCCCACTGACTGCACTCTAGCTGGACTAACAGTGTTCATATGTAAAAGCTGTCTTGGTGCATCAGTCATCACAACAGTGACTGGGGAATGAGAAGCAACAACCATCTTGCCATGTCGGCAGGGAGAGCAAACTAAGTCTTTGACCATTTTGAGTTTGGGGAAACCACGAATGAGATCATGGCTGCTAACTCGGGTCAAATGATCAAATCCAATGTGACCAAGTCTCCTATGCCAGAAGGAGAGATCACGGGACTCTGAAGCAATCAAACACCGAAGAGAGTCTCCAGAAGAAATAGAAAAATCAGCACGGAAAACTCTCCCAAATCTAGAAATCCCGCAAACTAACCCTCCTGATGAATCGAGGATTCTATAGGCATTACTCTTAAAACTCACCTCGAAAGAGTCATCAATAAGCTGAGAAACAGAAAGCAAATTGTATTGCAGCTTACTTACTAAGGCAACATCTTTAAGAATGAAATTATCATTAATGCAAATGGTACCTTTAGCAATGACTCTACCTGAAGAGGCATCCCCAAAAGTGATCAACTTATCACCGAGGGCTCGGACTAGGGAAGAGAACCATCAAGAATCTCCGGTCATATGACGAGAACAACCGGAGTCGACAATCCAAACATCTCCCTTCCCCATCCGACGAACCTGATCAAGACACAAGAGAGAAAGATGACTCAGTACTGGGATAGAGTGAAGACTTAGGAACACAATACTAAACCATACAACACCTCAGAGTACCAGTCACAGAAGAAGACTGGACTCGAGTGTCTCTCTAACGTTTAACCCTAACAAGATCAGTAGCAACTCTAGTAGATGATCTAGAAGCTGAAACTGGGTTGGCCTGCCGTGGTGCAAAAGCCGAACCACCCCAATGAAGCTGCCTAAAACTCCTACCAGAAAACACCTCACGCCTCTGATATCTACCTCGATGAGAAAAATGAGGAATATCAAGAGGACGGCGGAAAGACTGACTACGAACAGCTCCAGGACTAAAACTCAAAGAACTAGCATGAAAACCGAGTCCTGGACGCTGCCCAAAAACAGGCGACTCTCTAACCTGTCTAGAAGCAGTGTGTGCCTTAGGAGCACTCAAAGTCTGGGGATGACCTTGAATACCCTTAAGGGCAGCAACACGCTCACGCCGATTGATCTTGGCGCTCCTGAAGAAGAAATCTACTAGGTGACCATCCTTCTTACAGAAGGTGCATGTGTACTTCGCCTTGCTAGAGGCAGAAGCAATAGGAGTAACACCCTTCTTGTCAGAAGTCCTATGGACAACCCCAGCAGATCTAAACACGGTGATACTCACTCTGGGAGCTACCACAATGTCACCACTCTTGGAGCCGCGCACAATGGTGGGAGGATGCGCCCGAGCGTGCTCCAAGGGATCAAATCCTAGACCTTGATTGAATGTACTAATCTTGGATTGGTCTAGAATAAGATTGAGCTTCTTCTTTCCTCCAACAAACTTCTCGAGAGTGCTCATAAGATATTGGCAATCTCGAAAGAAAGAAGCACAAGAAGAACAGGAGGAAGGAGAGGAAGAAGAAGAACCAGAAAGAGAAAGAGAAGATCTCTCAGCACGTGCTTTTTGTTCCCTTAGCACGGCTGCCTCAATCTTGAGGGCCTCACAAGAAATGCAAGGAGCATCTCTAATCCTAAGGGTTTGGTCTTTTAACTTCTTCCTAAGCTCGACATGGATTTGATCCATATCATCCTTAACCCCAACACACAGCAGGCAGCCAGATTTTGACTTAACTAATAAGTCCTTAGCAAGTTGATCACACTTGACATTCAAAGCATCATTGTCAAGTTTTAGTTACCTACAACCCTCACATGAGCTGACTGGGTCCTTAGAAGCATGCAATTCAAGTTCATCATTTCTAGCAGAAAGCTTTCTAATGTGTTCGCTCATGGCATCAATTTCGACAAGCAATTTAGGGCAATTAGCACAAGGAGTAGAGTGAGCATGAAGAAAACTAGCATCTAGTGGAATAGCATCAACAGAATTATCGCTAGCATTCTTCAACTTAAGACTATCTAATTCAGTCAACACACTATCATGCATAGTCCTTAAGTTCTCCAACTCCACAAGAATAGCATCACACAAAGAGCAATCATCAGTGACTCGGCAGGAAGAAGATCTAAGAGAAGCTAACTCCCGAGTCAAGGTACCTACTTCCTTCTCAAGCTCCGTACACCTAGCTCTAGCTCTAGCATGAAATTTTCCTAGTTTACAGAAAGCTTCATTGAGCTGGTCGTAGGAGGGTACCTCGTCCGAGTCACTGTAGAGCTCGGAGTCGCTGATGCCGTTGGTATTGGCCATGAAGCATATGCCGGAGAAGTTGTCGCCGCCCTTCTTCTCTTGCGGTTCATCCTCGCCCTCGTCGCTCCATGTCTCCGTGTCGGAGATGTTGATGTCGTCAAGTGCGGCGAGGACGCGGTGGAAGAGCTTCTTGTTCTTGGAGAAGTTGTGATACTTCTTCTCACGCGTCGGCTCACGAACTGGAGGCTTCTTGTTGCGGTTCTTGTTGATGTAGTCGTTCTTTGCCGAACCGCTGACATCGTTCTTAGCTTTCTCCAGTTTGGGGCAATTGGCCCGAATGTGGTTGGGGCCACCACACTCGAAGCATGTGATCATGCCACCTCTCTTTCTCTCTCTCACCCTCTTGTATGCATGAGAAAACTTGCGAGCGAGAAGAGCAATCTCATTTTCTGAAAATTTTTCCAGTTGGTCATCGCTTAGCTCACAAAGGGCGGAAAGAGAGAAACCAATAGAAGGATCAGAAGAAGAAGATCCAATGGGACCAGTGACCAAGGCCATCGACTGAGATTTCGTCTTTCGTGAGACGACATCGATCTCATGAGTCTTAAGGCGGGAATAAAGCCCGTCAAGAGTCAAAGTCGACAAGTCGGTGGTGTCCTTGATGGTGGTCACCTTCATCTCCCAAACACACAAATCGAGTGCGGTCAAGAAATGTCGAGCATTATCTAAGTCAGGGTATATGCAACCAACTGCTCGAAGATCGCTCAAGATCTTGGTAAAACGACCGAAGCACTCATCAAGACTCTCACCAGCGTGTTGTTCAAACTTGTTGAACTCACGGTTGAATTAGTCCTGTCGAACCGTCTTGATTTGGGTAGTGCCCTCATGGTAAGCATCGAGGGTCACCCAAATCTCGTGAGCGGAATGGAGGTGAGAAATCCTATCATATTCACTACGGCTAAGACCCTGTATGAGAATGTTCCTTGCCTTAGCGTTTGCCTCAACGTCAACCATATTGCCGGTCGTCACGTTTTCATCAGCAGCAACCTCATACGGGAGTTTCACCTTCTGCCATATCAGGAAGCCCTAGGCAGTGATGTATGACTCCATTCGAGAATTCCAAAAAGGAAAATCAACTCCAGAGAAAATAGGAGGCTTGGTGGAATACTTGTCCATCGCCATGGCTCTTGAGACCGGTCAAGATCTATGGAAGAGCAAAACCGGCTCTGATACCAATTGAAAGATCGAAATGGCGATCAGAGGAGGGTGAATGATCCCAAATAAAATTTCCTCACTCAAAGTACTCCAAACACTCTTGCAATAAAAATCTAAAGCACCCGAAGATTTTCGTTCAAACTGGTGCTTCTCAGATTCACACACCCTCCAAAATCCAGAATAATTAGACAACTATGTGTACCCCTAGCATGCATGGATAAAAACCATGAATCATGTGAGGGGTTTTTTAATCACAATCCTGGTTGTCAAGTGTCCAAACAAAAGAGGAATCAATTAAAAAGACTTCTTTTCTAAAAGAGATAAAGCTAAAACACCAAAGTCTCTTTTCAGAAAAGTTAACGCAGATTTTGAAAAATTGGCCTCAGTTAGAACAGGTGGTTGGTGAGTTTATGTTGCTCTAAAATTTTTGAGAATTTTTGTCCCTATGAGTAGTTGAGTCATGAAACACTCCACCAAAAATCACCTAAGAAAGATTTGTAGAATAAGAATGAAAAATCAAGCAATACAGACAGGTAGGAACATCGACCAGAAAGTTTGAGACTCGGTTTTCACTTCATATTTCTCAAACGGTGCAACCAGTGGACTAAAGAAATTTTCTAAAGATGGATATATGAGTCCTGCACCTTCTCCAATAAGAATCACTCAAAAATGAGTTTTCTATATATTTTTTATAAAAATCAAACACTGACTGCTGCGCGAAGAACAAGTTCTGGACAGATTTGCAATTTGATAAAAAACTTATCTCTAGTCTATCCAAGGGTGTAAAAAGATGTAAAAACAAATGAACACCCTCAAGACATCCTAGAAGAACAGCATATAGAAGGAGGGGAGGCAAATCCAAATTACATAAATGTAAATTGCAAGAATGTAAGTGCGGAATTTAAATGCGGAATTTAAGTGCATAATGTAAATTGCGTAATTTAAATGCACAAAGAAAAGAAATGATTTGAGGAAACATTTCATTTCTGGAAGGAGAGGTTACAAAGCCTCACATTCATGTGGGCAAAGCTCAAAGGAGCATCAAAAACCTCAAAACCTTCAAGGGGAGGAGGCTACCCCTCCACCCCTATTTATACTACTCTTGCCACCTACCACCCTTGGATGAGTCCCTCAACCCTAGAGCACTCATCTAAGGGTTAGGATTAACCCACACACACAGCCATGCAAGGGCTAACCCAAAACCCACACACATACCGGGTTTTCTTGCACGGTTTTCAAAGCATACTACCTAGACCCGCTAACTTATCAACTAGACCTCAATCCGACGGCCCTCATTGATCCACGCGGCATCTAGCTAGCATCATCTCCTTTCCTTGTCTTCTTAACTTGCCCGAACTCCGTCTCCGATCATCTTCCGCGATCTCCCAACCGTCTCGGACCTCCGACGCCTCTCCTAGTCCGGTCATCCTCCGCCTCACCATGACCTAGCACCGTCGCCCTGCAACCATCAAAGACAAGGAAACTCCTCACATAGCAATGCCCACAAAGATGTGAAATAAATCCATCAAAGTACACTCATTAAAATTCATTTTTTTCTCGTTCTAGCCGGTAGCACCGGGAAAACAGAGAAGACCTCAAATTGCTTCCAATTGAAAATCCAATTCAAATCAAACTCAAACAAGAGCAACCCAAGCTCAAATTTAGTCAAATACTCATTACAAACATGGATGGACCTCCACATGGTCCTTCAATCTCCCCCTTGATGAGTATATTGACAAACCACACAAAAGGCATAAATTTGAGTTTGAATGAGAGAAGAAGAAAGCAATTTGATTGCAATGCCAAACTTGGTCCAGAGAGAAAGATATATAATCATGACCAAGTTAACGAAGAGGAATTTAGATTTTAGAGTTAAATTTAAGAAAGAGCAAGTTTTCAACAAAAACTCTAAAATCCAACTAAACTTGTCAAATGTGATTACGAAATTATGATTCAAAAGAAGTATTAGGATAAATTTACAAAGATCATAATAACCAAATAAGCATTCACATTTTTATCTTTTTAGTGATGCCTTTTCTACATTTTCTCCCCCTTTTGGCAATATAGGCATCAATTTTTTTTATGTATGCATGAAATGCAATCTAAAGAGCTTTGAAGATTATCCAATTGATCAAAATGGAAAGATATTACACCAAGCTTGTCAATTTCAGAATATGACTGAACTAACACATGTCCAAGACCAATACATTTTTGAAAAAGCTGAGTTTTACAATATTTCATTTTAGCATGATTTGACAAATGCAAAACTTAGCAAAGTTTCAAAGCTAGAAGCAAAACCACTCAAGGATCAAATGAAAAACCTAGAGTTCAACCTACTCAACACTTTGGGGAATTTTGTAGATGCATATAAGGATCCTGTGATGTTATGGCATATCATAGACGATTTCCAAACCCTCTATGATATATGATATTACAAACGGTTTTTAATTAGGACCGTTTGTGATATAGTAACATCATAAACGGTTCTAATTAGAAACCGTTTATGATGTTATGATATCACAGACGATGATCCGTAATCCGTTTTTTTCAGAGGGCATGGCTAGCAATTCCTGAGGCTAGACAATAAACAGAAAAATATCCATTTGTAGGAAAAATTGTCACAGACGGTTCTTATTAGAAACCGTCATAACATCACCGACAGTTTCTAATAAGAACCGTCTATGATAAGTTTTTCTATAGATGGATTTTTTTGTTTATTGTCTAGCCTCGGGAATTGCTAGCCACGCCCTCTGAAAAAAAACAGATTACAGATCATCACAAGCATTACATCCATTTTAGCAATCAACTTAGATTACATCACAGCGTAAACAAATTACGTACAGATTACTGCATGGAACATTCATTTCAGAAATGAACTCAGATATATTAACTAATGGAACTCAATTTTATTAACCAATTAATTGAATGCACAGCTACAATTCACAAACCACAGTACAAGTTTCACAAATTAACCCAAGTGGTAATTCAGAAAAAGCACAACTCCTGAAGTTAGGCAGAGTGGAACTCACCTTTTGGACTTAAGACATGACTGAGCAAGAAGAAATAAAGCTGTCCTCGAATTAGGATCAGATCGATCTCTTCCAATGCGGTTATAGCCTCATTGGTCTTTTTTGTATCGACGAGGAGTTGCATGTTGTGGCAAACGTAAAATCCACATCGGTTATTTCCCTTTCCCTACTGGTGGCACTGCAATTATAGAACTGGTTAGTTCCAGAGTCAATTATTACGGAGTTTGATATAGGATTATTGTGTATAGCGGATACCGAAAACTAAAAATCGTGTTTCAGCTTCGCCCCGTCCTTGCCAGAAGGCCATCCATAAGCTTTGTACACTTTGAACGTACTACGTGTTTGTAAAAGGTTAGCCTCAGCCATTTCAGGAGCAATGTACACCTTGAACAACCTACATGACCATATTATCTATAAAGGAAACATGATTACCTAGTGAGTAATTTCGTGATAGGATTCAAGTCGTGGCTGCCGCTCTGTAAGAAATCAAGGTAAATAACCCGATTCGTGGCTGCCGCTCTGTAAGAAATCAAGGTAAATAACCCGGTTCGTGGCTGGATGAATTACAATTAGAACCCAGTGAAACCTACACAGGTATGTCGCCATAGTCAATTAACAAAACTGAGTTGCGTGCACAATACAAATCAAAATAAAGCAAGTAGTGCAGCACTTACCCTGAGTTGTGAGGTAAAAGTATAAACTCTTTATATTTTTGAGCCACCAATACCTATTCCACGTATTCATCGACGAATTTTATATTTTTGTCCATTGTTTTTTTCGAGACTATGTGTGGATCCAGGAAACCCACCGATTGTTTGTTCTCTTTTGCTTCACAGATCATGTATCTATATATACAAAAGCAAGGAATTATATATATATGATATTTATTGGTATTACATGAATGTAGACTGATTGCACACACTTACACTGTCCAACATCTCAAGAGCACGGAGTCGAGGGCGTCGAGGTTGAAGAGATTGAACAGGTCCTTGAAGTTGACTATGAAGAAGCCCCCTGATGACTCGTTGAACAGATGCTATGGCTTGAAGCTGACCATGATACTCATTATACATTCTTGCACTGGCTTATTAGCTTGTTCCATGTACCAAGCATGGAATCTAATGCAAGCCATAGAAAGATTTTTTTGGCGATCTCCTGTTACTAAAGGCTCTCCTAGCTTGTATAACCAGGCCAACAGGGCAATCGGATAGTCCAGGACCTTCGTGATCTACTTCGATTTGCCCTTGCCTTGCTTTCTACTATAGGGAGACTTCACAGGAGACGAGTGGGAAGCAACCCACTAATAATCCTGTGATGCAGGGGCACAGGAGCCGATTTAGTGGCCTGCTGAGGTGCAGCAAGCGACTAAGGTAGTTGGGGTACTTCCGATGATGAAGGATGGGTGTCCAGGGAGATGTTGCTGCTGGGCCACTGGATGAATGTGCGAATAGCATCCCCAGTGTCACAATCTCGTCATTTGGGGGCATCGGTAGTGGGACGGTCTTAAAACAGTCATGTACACCGTCCACATTGACCTTCGTGAAACCCAGCGCTACCAGGGTACATGCACCAGTGCCCCTTCAGTGGATGGATACACGAGCCCCCAAGTAGCCAGAAGAGGAAGGGAGACATGGGCAAGTCTCAGTTGGAGATTGCACTGCGTGGCCTCCTACATAACGGTACACAATTGGCTAATGCGTCCAACAGCTATATCTACGGAGTATTCAAGAGATATATATTAGTACCTTGATGTCACAGGCAGAAAATTTGCCGTGTTCATCTATGTAAGTGGCAACGTACAGCTGCTCTTACGAGTAGTGTGACTAAATTGCACACATACGTCTGGGGCTTGCGTAGGCAGTCTGTCCTGATTATTGAGCCTTTCCTCAAACTTCTTATCTTATTGTTGAATTCTTCTCTCAACCTTTCCTCAATCTTTTGTACAAGCTGTTCCTCGCATCGGCTTTGGTTCTCTTCCTACTCTAGTATTTACCAGAGTCGTCTGGGAATCCCGTTTTCTAGAGAACGAAAACCCCTTTTCCTCTCGTGCGACCAGGGTGTTCCTTGTTTCCCAAGGCTGTGAAGAGTACATCTTTCCCATCGGAAGATTGTGTACTCAACGCTATTGACCTCTTCTTCCACATGCTCTTCTCACAGGTCCTCGATTTACGTCCCTTTTCAAGCGCAACATCTAAGTTCTTAACAATGTCATGAACATCTTTCCTGCTTAAAGACCTTGAAGCTAAACTATTTTCGTTCTTTCCGTCGAATTGTTTCTTCATCCTACGGTATGGGTGATTCCTCCGAAGGAACCTACGGTGACGCATGTACACGGTTTTGCGTAAGTGATTTAGCCACACACTCTTGGAATCGTAGAGATTGAAATTGAGAATAAATACCAAATAAAGACTCAAACAAGCTCAAAATTGAAAATAAATGGCTCTGAGAGGTAGAGATTGATTTTAGAAAAATTTAGAAACTTGAATCGCCTCAATTAGAGTTCGTATGAGAGAGAACGGGCCTCCGAAAGATTAAATTCAAAGAAAAAGGCTGAAAAGGAGAAAATCTGAATTTTCTGATTTATTTCTCTATTGGAAATCAATTAATGACACATTATTGACGTTAACAATTAATTTCCCAAAATAAAAATAAATCAAAAAATACTTATTTGGCTAACATGTGGGACCCTTAGTCTATAGACCGAGTCCACGGGTTTGCGCTGGAACACGGTGGATCGGGTCTGCAGAATAGCACTAGGGATGACGTCACGTGGCGGCTCGGCTGATGCGACGCACACGTGGGCGCTGACGTAGGCTCTGACCGGCGGGGCACGTGTCACACATCCAGCGGCATGGCCAGATCGGATGGCAGAGGAGCTAGGGCTGCGGGCGACTGCGACGTGACGTGATCTGGAGCATGCACCACGGATCGGACGGCCAAAGTTCCTCGAGATGAGTGACGGCGAGGCGGCAACGCCATTCCACCGAACGTGAGGAAGAAGACACGGCACTCGATGGAGAACAACCAGATCGGGCTCGGTGCGGATCTGGGAGAAGACGATGCAGCGAGCTCGATGTCGCAAACAATAATGATGGAGATGGACTGATGGCAAAGATAGCCGTGGCAGAAGACTTCGGCTGTGGCGGAGAACTCCAGCGAGGGACAAGGATGAATGGTGGACTTTCGGGCGACGGGAGATGGGGCGGCAGGTGCAGCACGGAACGACAAACCACGGACGGGGCAGGGCGACGCTTTTATAGCCCTCGGGAGGCTTGCCGAGCGAGGACTCCGAGATGGCGGCTAGGGTTAGGGTTGCTCATGGCGGTGGCGCGAGCGTGCGGGCTGGCTGGGCCGAGGTGACGCAGAGCGGGAACAGCAGACAGAGCGAGGCGAGCGAGCCGCCAGCGGAGTGAGGCGAGAGGCGACGCGAGCGGGCAACGGGCCGAACGGATCGGAGGCAGGCTAGAGTGGACTGGACAGAGCGAGCTAAAGAGATTCGGCCCAAAGCATATTTTGAAAGTAAAAACAATTTCCAAATTAAGAAAATTCCAAAAATTTGAATAAAAGCAAATAAATTCAGAAAAATCTCCAAAAATATAGAAAAATCTTCAAAAATAGATGGCGGCTAGGAAAATCTTTTGTTTCATGAATAGATTAATTAAATTAAATCTTTTCATTATTAGAAAATTCAAATTAAGTTTTAATTAATCTTGGAAAAAATGCAAATGGTTCATTTTCCAATTCAAACATTCTAAAACTCAAATTTTGGGATGTTACACAACGCCTCCAAGGTATCCACACATATAGGGCAGGAACACCACACGCCGAAGTGCTAGAGCCGACTGCGCAGTTCTGGACGGAGGAGGGGTGGTAGCTAGGGTTTTGAATTCCAAATTCCTATTATATCTCCTTTTTCATATATTTTTAAAGCCACCACCTCATTCCTTTATATAGACGTCCCATAGCGGGTCTCAACTCCTTGAAGCCCTTTAGGAACTCTAAACCGATTATAACTCGGATCCCTATCCAAATTGGTTACAACCCCTTAAGTGTGCGACCTATAGGTTCACATGCACTTAGACATGGCTCGAGTACCCATATCAACCATCGATTACTCCTACTCGACCATCGGGTACACCTACTCGATCATCGAGTACTCCTACTTGATGATCGAGTACTCGACCAATAGTCGGTAGCGGCCCCTAGCAGGACTCGCCGACTCCCGAGTACTTGTAAAGATCGAACAAACCTTAACAATGTCCTATATGTATTTCCTTTTACCTCATGATATCGATCAAACCCAAGGATTGATATTGCCATCCTTATATGAATGGCTCAACCACTCTTTCTCGATACCTTGACTCGGAATCCCCAAATACCTCGAGTTAACTCTTTAACTCGATGACTCGAGTAGCATGGTCATGCGTTTCCGGATTCTGACCACTCGAGAGGCCTAGAGATATCTCTCCCATTGTATAGAGGGGCAAATCCTATCTTGATCGACCATGCCTCGTAGCATGAATAATGACAAACCCGAAAGCCATCTTTATAACTA
The DNA here is from genome assembly GCA_036346275.1 of Otatea glauca. Lineage (NCBI taxonomy): Eukaryota > Viridiplantae > Streptophyta > Magnoliopsida > Poales > Poaceae > Otatea > Otatea glauca. The sequence continues at coordinate 42,188,413 of CM070711.1, forward strand.
CCCAGTTACGGAGTAGCGTTTGACGACCCCTAAGTAAGCCATTACGCATCCCGAGAACATGCAACGATCTCAAGTCAAAGGATATAACATACATATCGTATATGCGACCAACTAATGACATGAAAGAATACAACGTTCTCACAGTGTCTCATAGTGGGTCGATGTCCAACACCATGTTCTCTAATATGTGCCCATATTATTGGTTTGATATCTCTATATCTATAACCTGTGAAACATGGTCATCGACTAATACATATGCTAGTCTACTCATATTTGTCCTCGTATGATTATCGACTAGGAACCCCCTTTTAGAATGAACATCATAATGATGAATACAGAGTTTCACAAACAAGTCTTGTACTTGTTAATCAATATCCATGATGTTATTCAAAGAACAATCTCATAGTTCATGAACATTTATGGAAATATAACCATCTCTATGATTGCCTCTAGGGCATATTTCCAACAAAATGTATTTCCGTTTCATAGACAATCAAAGAGGAAGGTTGTAGATACAGAGATTCACGGGCCAAGTTCTATGCCGGCTGCCATGTTACTGAAAGGATTCATTCCTTTTGTACTCAATTCAAACTTTATATTCCTCGGATCCGCACCGAATTCTTGAAACCTCCATCAATGTTTCTCCACTGTGTGGAATCAGCAGGGTGCCTTAGCATTCTATCTTTCTTATGCTCCTCCAAATGCCAAGGAAGATACCATGTCACCTTAGCAGGAGGTCATTTCTTTACCTTGATGCCCACGCTGTCATCATCTGAATGACTCTTATGCTTGTACCGGGATGCGTTGCACATCGGACAAACATGCAAGTTTGTGGACTCTTTGCGGTACAGGATACAGTCGTTCGGACATGCATGCATTCTTCCTACTTTCATTCCTAACGGACAAAGAACCTTCTTAGCTTTGTAGGTGGTTATCGGCAACTCGTTTCCCTCTGGAAGCATGTCCATCAATAGACTTAACATCGCTGTGAAACTCTTGTCGGACCAACTGTTGCTTGTCTTCAATTTTAGTAGTTCAAGCATGAATGACAACCTTGTATATTTCGACTTGTAGTCCGGAAACAAAAGTTTCTTCGAGTCCTCCATCAAGCCCCGGAATTTACCATATTCTCTGTCATCACGGTTCCCTTCTGCGTCGCGCGGCATCTAATTCAGATTGTTATCCCGCAACCTATTCTCATCGGAAGCACAATCGATATGATCATCCGGCATATCGTTGACTTCATCGACAATGTTAATACTACCTGCTTCCTATATATTCTACTCTTTATCGTGACTGGTCCAACATGTATACCCCCTTTTGATACCCCTCAGAATCAAGTGTGCTTCGAGCTGCGCTGAGTTTCGAAACATCTTCGTATTCTCGTAGTCAATGAACGAACAAGACATAAATTGCACCCCTTTATTAAACATATCCTCCTCTGCAGCTCTTCTAAAAATGAGACACCATTAATGTACTCGACACTCGCACAGTTCTCAACGTACATCCAGCTTCGATCCATCTACGCTTCGCATATAACATTTAGTGTTAAATATTGAAGTACACTAGGTGTGCACATGCACACATTCTTAAATTATGCACTGCTAGCTACTTCTTAATTATATAACCAATTAATACCTTAGATCACAAATAACAAATGGATCTACAAGCTAGATCTAAAATACACAATTTTTAAATTCTCTCTTCACCAAATTAGCTAGCTAAATCTTAAATATAATAATGCAATTAGAACCAATTACTAACCTTAGATCACCAAGAACACATGAATCTACAAGCTAGATCTAAACAATCTTGAAACTCTCTCCTTACCAAGCTAGATCTTGAATATAATAATGCAATTAGAACCCATTACTAACCTTAGATCACCAAGAACACATGGATCTACAAGCTAGATCTAAACAATCTTCAAATTCTCTCCTTACCAAGCTAGATCTTGAATATAATGCAATTAGAACCCATTACTAACCTTAGATCACGAAAATCAAATGGATCTACAATCACCCTTCAAAATCAATGTCTTCTTTCACCATATCACCTCACAGCCACAGCCACCTCAAAGATAGATCTCAAAACCCTAAAAAACAGTAAGTGGCTCGAAGCTTTGTATTATATATCGCTAGGAGATATCACAGACACTTCTATTCATAAACCGTTAGTGATATACATAGAATCCCAGACGGTTTTATTATAAAACCGTCAGTGATAACTCTTGTAGCTATCACAGACGGTTTTATTATAAAACCGTCTAAGATAATACCTGATATCATAGACGGTTCTAGTTTAAAATCGTCTGTGATAGCTATAGGAGTCATCACTGATGGTTTTATACTAAAACCATCTATGATATTGTTATATATCACTGACGGTTTATGAAGAGTACCGTCTGTGATGATGTCACTGACGGTTTCACTATAGAATCGTCAGTGATGTTCCTCATCACAGACGGTTTTTCAAAACTATCTGTGATGAGGAGTCTAATATAAGCCTTTCTGTAGTAGTGAAAATTGAGCTCTTCCCATCCTTCCTCACTCCCCTGCGACACCTATGCTCCCTTCTTTCTTCTTCCTCATTGACCGAGCTCCCTACTCGAGCGTCACACCACGACCATGTTTATGACGAGTAGCCTCACATGTTGATATGCCAATTCAAGGATTATCCTACCTTACCGCCAATGTTATCATGACTACCTGGGTGTGATGAAGCCAAAACCCACTACCATCTTTCTCCTTTATCTTCCGTGGAGTGCCGCCGTCGAGCGCTACCATCCTGCCATGGCTGTCACCATGGCCAGCGTCCTTAGTGCCTTCTGCACTGCTGTCAACCACAAAAATGAACTCCCCATCCTCTAAAACATGGTATGCATGTGCAACATTTTCCCTTTTTTTTTGTCAAAATTTGCCACCACCATGTTCGTCTCCATCTCCGATAGCCCTGCCAACACCCTGTTCAATCCATCTAATACCAGAGCCGGTGTGAATACTAGAGCTGGTACGATGGGTTGTTAGATGGATGGAGAAGGGGCAGCAACAAAATGAAGAGTAGGATGATGAACTGGTGGGAATGAGGGGTGGCAGCGGTCTGTAGATGGAGAGGGGATAAGAGAAGAGAGATGAGGAGGAATAAAGAGATAAAGAGATTGATGACATGGATGCTATGTGGCTGACAGGCATCAAATGATAATGTGGTGTTTGGTTTTTGGCCAGCTAAAATCGGACTAGACAAACCAAGTGGGTCAAAACTAAACAAAACCGTCTTTTACGAACTGAAAGGTGTTAAATACTCTAGTTTGGATAGCTGAGATACTGATTCTAAAGTTAATACATGAGTGACAAAAATTAAATCACACGAATAATTAAGAGACCAAATATGGACTTTTTCCTCCAGGAAATTCCTTGACTTCGCTTTGACTGTTGGGCTGCGGCCGGAACGCTAGGGCATCTTGTGCCGCCATTGCCGCGGTCGCTAGTGTCATGGTTGGCATGTACCCCGATAATTGATTCATGTAGTAGTATGAAAAGCTAGGGTCTACCATGCATGCACCAATACATATAAAAACTAGCTGCAGAAACAATGCACGTTGGTTCTTTGTTTGGTTTCCTCGTATACATGCGTCCAAGCTGCTTAATTTTTCTTATCAACGGTACTTACCGTAACAGCTATTTTTAAAGAGTGTGATAGACAATGGTATACCGTTGCAATGGTATAGCTACAGTTTCAAAAGAACATTTGAATTTTTTTTATATTTTAGTAAGTTTTACGTATTTTTAGAAGATTCCAAGCCAAAGTTTCAAGGGGGTTTTAGGTTTTGAAACTCAAGTTTCAACCGATGAATTTGTAACAAGTTTTAGCAAATTTAAACACAAAAGTTTCAACAAGTTTCATAAAAAAACAACACAAAAAGAGAAAAAAAAACCTGGCATGCTCACCTGCGGCTGCCGTCCCACCCTTGCCACTCACCAGCACCACCACCTCCTCCCCCTACTCACCTAAGGGGTGAAACCAGAGTTCAAAGTTGCTCTTGACGTGCACGGCGGTGATGTTGAGCTACGAGGTGACATACCCCGATAATTGATTCATGTAGTAGTATGAAAAGCTAGGGTCTACCATGCATGCACCAATACATATAAAAACTAGCTGCAGAAACAATGCACGTTGGTTCTTTGTTTGGTTTCCTCGTATACATGCGTCCAAGCTGCTTAATTTTTCTTATCAACGGTACTTACCGTAACAGCTATTTTTAAAGAGTGTGATAGACAATGGTATACCGTTGCAACGGTATAGCTACAGTTTCAAAAGAACATTTGAATTTTTTTTATATTTTAGTAAGTTTTACGTATTTTTAGAAGATTCCAAGCCAAAGTTTCAAGGGGGTTTTAGGTTTTGAAACTCAAGTTTCAACCGATGAATTTGTAACAAGTTTTAGCAAATTTAAACACAAAAGTTTCAACAAGTTTCATAAAAAAACAACACAAAAAGAGAAAAAAAAACCTGGCATGCTCACCTGCGGCTGCCGTCCCACCCTTGCCACTCACCAGCACCACCACCTCCTCCCCCTACTCACCTAAGGGGTGAAACCAGAGTTCAAAGTTGCTCTTGACGTGCACGGCGGTGATGTTGAGCTACGAGGTGACATAGGTAGAGTTAGCATTGTACCGCTCTATGACCCAAATAGGAAGGCAATCGAGGGTCGTACCGGCTCAATTTAGCCCCTTGTCATGGATGCTTGCCGCTCAACGCTACAATGGAAGAAGAGCAAGAACTCGGCTGCGATGGCAACCACCGCATCGATGGAGAAGGCAGCATGGAGGCCTCCGAGGGAGACACCAACGAGCCCATGCTCATCTTCTATATCTAACATCTCCCTCATGGATGCGGAATCAAATCGCTCGAATCCGTGCTTATCTCACAGACATGGCGTCGAATCGCATGGCATCTTGATGGTGCTGTGCTCCTATGGTGAGGGTGGTGAGGCGTTAGGCATCTCACGCACATCGTGCACGTGCTCATTGGCTGTTGCTCGCCCACGCCTGTGCTAGCTTGCATCACGCGGGACCTGCACGTGCTCACCCTGTTGCACCAAATAGAACCTGTACACACTTGCTGCTACCACTATGTAGAGAAGGATGGTTTGAATGGATGGCGGAGAACGGGGATTGGGGAGAGAGATGGAAGGGACCAAGATAGAGATGTGGATAACGATATCTAATGAGGGTAATTTGTCTAATGCGTAAGATTTGTTAAGGAACCTCGCTATCGAATAGTCCGGGGTTCCCGAACAGATCTGAAGTGGAGAACAGAGAGAGAAAGAGAGACACAGATCTAAGGAGAACGGCGACACAATTCTTTATTGATTTCTGATCTCTTGTACATTAGGGGGACCCCTCTCCTCCTTATATAGTGATCGCCTAGTGTTTCGGCTAAGGGACCATCGTGGGCTTTCATTAGGCCACGTGGTTTCCCAACACTCCCCCTTGGACCCTTTGCCGCGAGATGCATATGCCTCATTAAAACTCCAGAAAAACCCAGTGGGAAAAATACTTGGAAAAAGAGTACATAGCATACGCTTACTGTGTTGCACTAATTGCCTCATTAAAACCTTATGCAAGAAAACTTCATGAAAAACTTGCTAAGGGAAAAGAGTAAAATTCACCCGAACTTCAATTGCTAATCTTCGAGATTCATGTTGGGTACTCAAAATTCATGTTCAAGATTATGTGGGAGTATGTGAAATATCTTCCCCTGAAATCTGCACTTCTCTAAGTTTCATCATCCCAATCCCTTTTACGCACCTTTCAAAGGTAGATGCTGGGAGTGATTTAGTGAACAAATCTGCAAGATTTTCACATGACTTAGTATGCAATATCTTGATCTCGTTCATCTTATGCAATTCGTGAGCATAGAAGAACTTGGGGTTGATATGCTTCGTGAGATTGCTCTTCACATAACCCATCTGTGCTTGAGCAACACAAGCTGCATTATCTTCATAGATGATCGTGGGAGTTTGCTCAATGTTCAAGCCACATGACTTCTGGATGTGGTGAACCATTCTTCGGAGCCATGCACATTCACGAGATGCTTCATACAAAGCAATGATTTCTGAGTGGTTTGTCGATGTCGAGACAAGGGTCTGCTTAGATGACTTCCAGGAAACTGCTGTTCCTCCACATAAGAAAACATAGCCAATTTGGGACTTGCTAGTATGCGGGTCTGATAAGTACCCAGCATCGGCGTAGCCAACCAAATTCAGTTCATTGTTTCTTCTGAAGAACAAACCGAGATCTTTGCTTCCTTGGAGGTAACGGAAGATGTCCTTGATCCCTTTCCAATGCCTTTTGGTGGGTTCGCAGATCAGCATCGAGCTAGCAAATTCACAGTGAACGCAATGTCCTGGCCTAGTGCTATTTGCAAGCTACATGAGTGCTCCAAGCTGCGCTCGGATATGGGAATTCTGCTCCCGTGACTTCCTCCCCTCTTCTCTAGGTCTCAGATGGGTCTAGGTCTACTTGGAGTGACCTTCCACCATTGAGTCTTTGCGGGATATGCCTTTTCAAAGCCAAATCTTTCCAACACTTTCTCGTGTAGGATGATTGGTGTACCAAGATTCCTCCTTGACATGCTCAAGCCGCAAGCCTAAACAAAACTTGGTTTTACCCAAATCCTTCATTTCAAACTCGGACTTCAAGTATGAGCATGCTTCTTCAATCTCTTCATCCGTCCCAATGATGTTCAAGTCATCTACATAGACGGAGATTATACGTAATCCATTTGGGGATCATTTGATAAATACGCATGGACAATCTTCACTGCTTGTGTAGCCTTTCTTGCAGAGAAAATCACTCAAGCGATTGTACCACATTCTTCCCGATCGCTTTAGCCCATACAAGTGATTTCTCCAATTTTACACTCATCATGTGTTTCTATTTGCTCCGTCTTGGTTCGGGATAGGAATACCTTTCGGTACCTTCATGTATATCTCCGAATCCAAGTTTCCATACAAATGTGCTGTGACAACATCCATTAGCTTCATTCTCAACTTCAAGTTGACTGCTATTGAGATCAAATATCTAAAGGTAATTCCTCCCATGACTGGAGAATAGGTTTCTTCATAATCAACTCCGGGACGTTGAGTGAAACCTTGAGCTACGAGCCTTGCCTTGTACCTTACAACTTCATTGTTGTCATTCCTCTTCCGAACAAAGACCCATTTGTGACCTACAGCGTTTATATGGGGAGGTGTGCGGCACACGGGCCCAAACACCTCTCTCTTGTTCAGAGAGACTAACTCTGCAGTGATTGCCTTCTTCCATTCTTCATAATCTAGCCTTTTCTTGCACTCTGCTAGAGATGCAGGCTCGGGATCATGATCAATGATCGAGGCAATCTTCTTTGCAAAGTATGCATCAACATTGGCTGTTGCTCTATTAAGGGATTCTCCTGTTGTTACAAAGTTTATGGCCATTTCTTCATGGGGCGCTTCATGCACTTCTACTTGCTCTTCGCTGCTATTTCCTATCACAGGAGCAAGTTCCTTTAGCTTTTCATCGCCTATGTGTACGCACACATTATTTCCGGCGGCTTCCTGCAGTGGAAGATTCAAGTCTGGAATTGCCTTTTCCGTTGGCTTCTTTCCAGTTCCAGGTCTCAACTGGCTCCCCTTCTTTCCTTGGGGTATTTTCGTGATTGGTTGTGGTAAGTCCTCTCACCCAGTTTTCTCCAGACATCTCCGGGTACTTTGAGTTTGAGGAGCCAGATTTCCTGTTCATTTTCTTTGAGGCCTCTGAACATGATGAGGGATACCTTCTATTTTCTTTGGTATTTTCACCCTCTCTGGTGCATTTCTTGTGGGTACATGCGACTTAACCACGCCCTTCAGATCACAAAAAATGATCAGGCAGTTCATTTGCTAAATTCTGCAAATCAATTATCTTCTGATTTCTTGATTTGCTTCATTAGTGCGAGGTCATGCGCGGGATCCCAAAGGAATGCCATATGATTTCCGGCATTTTTCATCCAAAGGTTGATTTCTCCCTAATGACGGAAACGATCCTCGTCAAATATGCAATCAATGAATCGGTCAGATGCAAGTCTCCAATCATGGGTTCCAAATACCGATTATGGATGCACTCTCATAACCAACGATATCCTGACTTGCGGAGAGGGCCCATTGCATCACCGAGGGGGTGGTATAGGAACATATACCATACACTCAAATTTTATGAGATGGGAGATTTTCGGGATGATCCCATACACAAGCTGCATAGGAGAATGGATGTTGTAGGCCGAAGGTCTAAAATTGATGAGAGCTGCTGCGTGCAGGACTGCATGTCCCCAACAAGTGTTGGGCAAGTTACAACTCTGCAAAAGCGATCTGGCAATGAATTTAATCCTCTTTATTAGTGCTTCAGCTAGTCCATTCTGCGTATGGACGTGCGGTATGGAGTGCTCAACTGCTATCCCTGTTGCAGTGCAATAATCATCAAATGCCTTTGAAGTAAATTCTCCGGTATTGTCCATTCTAATAGACTTCACACGATGATCAAGGAAATCATTCTTAATTTTTATGATCTGCGAGATCAGCTTTGCAAAAGCATGGTTTCTTGTTGACAATAAGCATACATACGACCATTTCGAGGAAGCATCGATGAGCACCATAAAGTATCGAAATGGCCCTGACAAGGGCTGAATCGGGTCATAAATATCCCCTGGATGCGTTCCAGAATGCAGGATTTCACTTTGCACTTTCATGACAGAGGGTCTTATTATTAATTTCCGTGGCACATGCAGGCACACGAAATCTTCATGATTCGGAAATTTTTAACATTAATGCCATGACTTTGTGAGTTGTTCACTATATTTCTCATCATTCTAAGACCAGATGACCTAATCTACCATGCCATAAAGAAAATAACTCGAGCTTCTAAAGATAGTCTTCAAGGAAGTATACACTTGGTGCATGAATATTCGTAGTACAACCTGATTCATATGAGGGACATTTTCTAATACCATTTTTCCACATACCGCGTGCTTCACAATGCACAAGTATTCTTTGCCATTTTCTTCATTGGTTTCTACGTGAAAACCATTGGCGCGGATGTCTTTGAAACTTAAGAGAGTGCGTGTTGATTCGGGGTACAAAAGGGCTTCTTCAATTACCAAAGTTGTACCCATAGGTAATATAATTGAGGTTCTTCCGGAGCCTGTTATATAGGAATCGCTTCCTGCGATCGTAGTAATCTTTCCAGCGTTCTTCGTGATCGACTGGAAGTATTTGGACTCTCTTAAGATGGTATTTGTTGTGCCACTATCAACAATGGATATCTCTTCCATTTGGGCGCTACACGATTTCTAGATAAAAGAAAATTAATCCCAATCAAACAGAGGCAAAATAATTCAAACATCGCTTGCAAATTAAATAATACTGGAATAAAGAATAAATTGCATATTTATTCATGAGCGAAGTATGCTCTTTTAGAGCTTACAATCCATTATTCAAAAGAAAATGCTAACAACCATAATCTAAAAAAAATGCATTAAATGTAATCAGAAATATGCATTAATTTCGCTTCTATGTCATCGACAGAAGTTTTCTCTTCATTTGCCATAAGTTTGGTTGCAGCATCAATGTCCAGGCTATTCTGTGAGGATGAGACAATTGGGGTATCTTCATCCATGGCATCATCATCACCAATCTTGGCGAAGTGCGCCTCTGCTGGGGCGTTTTCTTTTGCCTTCCTCTTAGCCTGATATGCGTTGATCACTTCCTTGGATTCCCGACATATCTTCGACCAGTGTCCCCAAGTGCCGCACCTGAAGCACATTTGGTTCTACTGTCCATACGGCTTGGCGTGCGCCTTTTCCTTATCATCCTTCTTCACTAGGGCTTTGGACTTTCCTTTGGCCTGAGACCTCTCTTTTCCACCCTGCTTGCCCTTCTTTCTATGAGTGGGCTTTTTCACCTTATAGCTATTGGCATTGACTTTTGTGCCAGTGCCCCTTCCAGGTGGCTGCGAGACATATTTCTTGCGTAGAACATCATCTTGCGATTCCGCAACTTGCATTACATCAATCAGTTCGCTATACTCCTTGTATGCGTCCTGACGATAGCTGCGTGCACTCTGGATAGCATTTGGGTGGAAGGTAGAGAGAGTTTTCTCAATCTTCTCCTCATCAGTGATCTTCTTGCCACATAGGGAGAGATTGGTACAAATTCTGTGCAAGACAGAATTGTACTCGGCCACTGTTTTGTAGTCTGCAAACCTCAGACGGACCCAATCTTGCTGTGCTTGGGGCAAGATGGTGTACTTAAGCTTCTCGAACCGCTTCTGAAGTGCAGTCCAAAGCTCAAGTGCACTCTCCTCAGCCATATATTCATTCTTCAGAGTGGCTGAGAGGTGGTGCCTGAGGAAGTGCAAGGCTTGATCGTTCTGCTCGGCGGTAGGTGTCGCGTCCTACGAGGACCCTAGACCAATCGCGGCACGGAGCTTCTTGCCCCCAAGAACGATCTTCAAGTCCGATGCCCAAGTGAGGTAGTTCTGATCGTGCGGGGCCAGTTCTTCAAACTCACGATTCACGATGCCGGACATCTGCATGATTTCAAAATTTCGACATTAGATTACTGCGTGTAATCTAATAGAAAATGGTTGCAAAAAGCATAAAGTGCAGAAAATAAATAGCCATGCATTGCAGTATACAAAACAAAGCAATGATTTCAAAATTCATAAAGAATATACATAAATGCAGAGCATAAAGCTAGAAAATTTAAAAACAGAGCTAGATAATTTTCTAGATTTTCTGGCAATTTTTTTTCAAATTTTCTGCTATTTTTTTTCTCTTTTCCTTTTCTTCTTTTTTTTCTCTTTTCTTCGGTCGCAGCGTCCACTGGGCCTTGCCCCTTCACTTTTGGCCCATTAGCTCTAGGTTTTCTAAGCGTGCGCCTGCCGCACGAAGGCCACCGCCACCAGGCTCCTCCACGCGCGCCGCCTCGCCATCTTCTTCTACTCCCGTGCGTGGGCGTAGGGCCGGCGGTCGAAGCAAGCAGCTGCGGGGCATGAGGTCGGCGGCAGGGGCGACGGCGGCTGCGAGCCGAGGCCGGGCGGTGGCGGCTACGAGCCAAAGGTCGGGCGACGCTCGGCGACATTCGCAGCGGAGCGAGGCAACGGCGGCCGAGGCGCCAGTGGTCGAGGTGGCTGTGAGCGAGGCCAAGCGGCGCGCCGAGATGGTCGCAAGCCGGCGATGGCGAACTGGCGCGGCTGCCAGGCGCTGCTGGTGCCCCATGCAATGGCCGCGACGGAGGCCTCAGCCGGGCGACGGCGGAGCGGCGACACTACGCGAGGCCGAGGCGCAGGACGGCCGCGAGCCTAGGCCGGGCGGCGAGGCCGACGCGCTCTTGAGCGACACGCGGCGCTGAAATCGAGGCGGCGGCAGCAGCCGCACGCTACCGCCATGGCGGCGGCTTGCGGGCTCGGCCGCGGGCGCCGGTGCGCAAGTCGAGGCGACGGCGGCACTCTGCGGGTGCGCAAGCCGAGGCAACGACGAATTTTCTTTTTTTTTACGTGTATGAACAGTAAAGAGGCTTCTACTGTTGCTTCGAGCCATTTGTAGCTTTGTGCCACGAGACGAAAACAGTACCTGATGCGTAGGATAGATGCATGCACAGAAACAAGAGCGATTAGATTTAATCGTCGAATCCCACCTTTTCTCACCGTTTCAATCTGTTCGCCGGTAGAGCTTCGTGCTGATAACGTGTTAAGGAACCTCGCTATCGAATAGTCCGGGGTTCCCGAACAGATCTGAAGTGGAGAACAGAGAGAGAAAGAGAGACACAGATCTAAGGAGAACGGCGACACAATTCTTTATTGATTTCTAATCTCTTGTACATTGGGGGGACCCCTCTCCTCCTTATATAGTGATCGCCTAGGGTTTCGGCTAAGGGACCATCGTGGGTTTTCATTGGGCCACGTGGTTTCCCAACAAGATTGATACACAGACGGTTGATGTTTATCCCTTAAAAAGTCAAGAAATATGTAGCCTTTTTAGCTTTTCCTATTTTTAGATAAGAAAAATACTATACTAAATACTGCAATTGCCAAACGCATTATAGTTTTTACAAATGCTGCAATTTTTTTTTGTAGCATTCACATAGTATGATATTTCAGACTTGAAACTTGAAATACTGTAGTTTTTGAAAGCTGTAACATCCAAACAGTCTTCTACACTACTACATAATATCTCATCACAAACAGTTCAAAATCGTCATATCAGACGGTTTAGTGAACCGTCAGTAACAAAGTGTCAGTGATAAAATGGCATATCATAGACTGTTGTAATGTAGAACCGTCTGTGATATGTTTTGTCTCATCACAAACGGTTCTTATTTAGAACCATCTATGATGTTGTGTTTTTACTATTTACACTTTTCTATTTACTGTCTAGCCTCAAGAAATGCTAGCAATGCTATCTGAAACAAAACAGATCACATAATTTACATCTTAAGCATATTATTATGACATACATTTCAAAAATCAACTCAGATTACATATTACACACTACGTACAACACATCCATTTCAGAAATCAACTCAGATATATTAACCAATTGAATCCATAATTACAACGTCTCACAAATTCACAGCATAAGGTTCACAAATTAACCCAAGTGGTAACTAACAAATTCACAACTCATCAGGTCTGGTGAATCTTTGGCTTGCAGGTATAACCTCAACTAAATAAATTACCACAACTACTCTAGAAAATTGGAGTAAAAAATCAGGATGTTACAACCACGTCACTGCTGGAGATAAGCCGCAGCGCTGCACCATGTAGTGCCTCTTCACACCGTGCCGATCCGTGCAGCGTCAGAATGCACCGTGTCATGCAAAATTGCACCATGCTACGCCGGCCATGCCATGCCATGCCGCGCAGGAAGCACTCTCAAAGTGCATCTATGGCTGTGTCTCGCCGCCTTTCCACATTCCTCACTAAACCGTGCATCATTTCTAAGATCTACTCCTTATCACTTTGTGCAGGGAGTGTTGATGATCTCGGGAAGCATGTCGTGGGAGTTTTGGGATGCAAGTCGAAGCAGGAAATGTGTGGGGATCACAAAGGACCGCCACTTTTGATGGTCCTGGTGAATCTTTGGCTTGCAGTTATAACCTCTAGGGCGATGTTCCTTGTTTTGGCGATGTTGTAGAGTAGTTATGTGATTAGGTTAATGCTAGACGGAGTATATGGATTGCACTGGGAAGGTGCTTTGTGGATTTTGGGTCTCGTTAAAGCATGTTGTATAGTGTTCGGGACTAGTTTTGAGGTGACTACGGTTTGTTTCATAGCTTAGTTGTATTATAAATAATGTTGATAATTGTTTAAAGTTTTTATAAAGTGCAAGAACACCGAATTTGGTTGATTGGTTTAAAAGTCATGGCATCGGAAAGGCTGCTGGCCAAAATTTAGTTGATGCTGGCCGCAATTGTGTTAATTTACTTATTTTGCCTAATATATGGCCGAACTAAATTGTGTCCAAAACTAGGAAAAACTAGATAACTTTCTTTAGTTTGGAGAAGTAATATGGTTTGGTACTTTTGGTATTGTATAAAAATAGTTATGAAATTTCTAAGTCTGCTGTCAGTAAAGCAACAAAACAGTCTTCATGATTAAAAACTAGAGTTTAAATGAATTAATCAGGACTTTTAACCAACTAGGAAAATGTATTAAATTTTGTGTAGTTTCTAGAACTCGATCATATGGTTTGCTATGTTTGGACTCCTGAGCCAAATGTTATGATCATTCGATCACCGGGCAATGGAGAGGTGTTTATCTAGTGGAGGGAGTGATTTAGCTCGGGGCTATGCATAAGAGCGATATTGCTTTGTTGATGTTCATGCACTGTCATGGCACTTTGTTGAGCTTGATTATTTATTGTAATAGGAATAGCTTCGGGGTTAGTGTCGTCCACACTTCACTCCGCTCCAAGTGATTAAAAAGGCAAGTGCATGGTAGAACAATGGTTATGTCATTATTGTTAATAGTAGATGTTTTGCAATGCAATGTTTATATCGATTTGCCAATGATGGTTTTCCTTGTTTATATGTTGTCTTTTCATCAAAGAAATATGCTTAAATGGATAATTGATCATAATGTAAAGGAAAAAGTTCATATAACACCTTGAATTTTGATCAAAAGTTCATCTAACACCCTAAACTTTGAAACCAGTTATCTAACATCCTGAACTTTCGAATCCCATTCGTTTAACACCATAAGCTGGTTTTATAGGGGGAAATGTCATATAACACCATGAGCTTTGCTCAAAAGTCCGTCCGACACAATAAACTTTGAAACCGGTTATCTAGCACCCTGAATTTTTCAATCCCGTTCGTTTAACACCCTAAGCTTTTAAACGATTTCAGGGTATTAAACGAACAAGATTGGAATGTTCGAGGGCGCTAGATAACCGGTTTCAAGTTTTGGGGTGTCGAACGAACTTTTGAGCAAAGTTCAGGGTGTTATATGGACTTTTTCCTTCTACAAAACCAGCTTTGGGTGTTAAACGAACAGGATTGAAAAGTTTAGGGTGTTGAATGGACTTTTGAGCAAAGTTTAGTGTGTTATATGGATTTTTTCCTAATGTAAACAATATCGCATTTTTGCATGACATACATACATAGATCCTACCTTGGGTAGGCATCCCACTGGAGTGGGAAGTTAAAGACCTACTTTAGTAGGCACACTACGGGAGTGGAGATTTAACCCCGTATGAAAATGGACGAAGCTAGAGTGTTTCATCGACGGGGGAACACTCTGCGATATTGATTTATTCTATAGTTACACGTGCATCCACAGTACATTGCATGAAAGAGAAACAAAGTAAAAAAATTGTTGGCACATATTACAGAGTTTATAGTTAAAGGTTTTTATCATAAGTCAATAAATTTGTTTTGTTGTTGATACTGCTTTATTATATACTTGCTGAGTCTCGGACTCAACTTTGCTTTATTTGTTGTTTTAGGTTATTATTGAGGGTGTCATGCATCACATAGGAGTAGCACATCTTTATCACGTGCATCATGGATTTATTGATTACTTTTAGTTACTTTTCATTCACTTTGGAAGTTTTGGTTCATAAAATTAGAGAAAACTAAAAAAAATTTATAGCATAATAATATTCATGTGGAACCTGGTTAATATCTATACCCCTTTATAATGCACGTAAACATTCTTTTCTATGTCCACCCCAAATAGTGCATCCCACTAGAGATGGCCCAACATTCGTGCACCCAGCGAAACGTCCCTAGAAACTTGCCTCCATCAAAATTAACCTCTCAGATCTTTCCTCAGCTTTACTCACCCACATCCGATGGCCATTATTTAGTGTGTCTAATCATCTCTATGGCCCACAACAGACCTTCCCCACCTACATATTTGGAAGGAGAGCGAATCAAACATGGAAATAAATAAGGAGGATCCGCATGCAAGGAAACCAGACTTGAATTTTTTACTAGCCAAAATTGTACGTAGTACATATTTGGAAGGAGGGCAAATCAAACAAGGAAATAAACAGAGAGGATCTGCATGTAAGGAAATAAGACTTGAATTTTTTATTGTCCTGGCATTGTGATCGTATTTTTTTTTCTGAATATGACCTTTCTCGAGACTTTTTTACAGATCTAGCCCCATAGAGCCTAATTTCAGCGCACAGAGAGCACTGAATTTTTTTTTCATTTTTTATCGAAGGAACCAACGGTCTGTGATTGTTGCTTAATTTTTTTCAATTTTTTATCGCGGAACCAGCAGCCGGCGAGCACTGTTTAATTTTTATCTTTTTTTCCTTGCGGATCCAGCGGTCGACGAATGCAGCTTATTTTTCCATATTTTTTCAAAATCATCCCTGTGGCCCACAACAGACCTTCCCTCACCTCCAGCATCAACAAGGAAAAGGAAACAAACGTCCTGGAATCAAGGAAAAGGAAACAAACGTCCTGGAAAAGGAAACCGGGAGATGGGGCAGCGCGGCCGGGAGATTGCACGCGGCGGCCGGGGCAGCGCGACCGGGAGAATGCAGGTCTGCAATGGCTCTATGGTCGCCATCGGTGGCTTTGCCGACGCGGTGAGGTTGCTGGTCGGCGACCTCGCGGCCGCCGTGCCTCGGCAAATTTATAATTTAATTTTTTTTTGAAAATAATTTTATTAAGTACAAAATAATTGAAAGTTTTTTTGAGAATTTTTCTAGAATTTTTTAACCTAATGTGCTATCTTTTAAAAAATCCTTCTATATTTAAAAAAAATGAAGGCAACCCACCTGTAGCTTCTTCTAGCTACAGCCCAGATCAGAGAAGCTTCTTCTCTTCCCTCCCTCCATTAAAGCAAGAAAGAAACTCCAAAGCTTCATCAATCCCGCACCAAATCTCCTCTTTCCATCTATGGTGTTAATTCCCCAAATTTCGTGCTCTATTGCCAAAATTTACTCCCAATCTGATTTGATCCCAAATTATGGTTTCCATAAATATGCTTGTTTCGGGGCTATAAAAGCCGGCGAGCTCTCCTCCACCCCATCGCATTGCGTAAATCCCCAAGTGCTCCCCCTTGTAAAGATCGCCGGATTTTGGAGGTAACCAAAGCCATCACCATCATCTTTCCCGGCGAAATTCACCGCAACCATGACTCCTCCCCCGCAGGCGCCGGTGCCGGCAATCTCGCCGCACCAGTGCCGACCCACTGCGACCGGCCGACCACCCCTAGCCTTCCCTCCCCCTTGCGCTGGCCAAGCCTAGAGAGCACGCCGTGCTCTCTGTGGAAGCTGCAAAAAAAAAATCTAAAATCAGAAAATTCTTTTTTCTTCCTCTTTCTTGATTTAAAATCTTTTGGGAGCCCGTTTTCGCCCATTTGACCTCCATTTAGTTCTGTTTTTCTTTCTAAATTCATTTAAAATTCTAAATTTCTCTTTTATTATTAAGTGTTGTATTCATACTTATCTTCTCATTTAATTGATAAGCGGGTGTATTGCCGTCGTAGCGTTAGCACAGACACTATACTAGTATATAGATATGTCAGTGCTCAAGGTTTAAATGAATTAATTTATCTCGAATGTTATTTATTAAATTGTCGGCATCACCAATGGTAAGGTTGTTCCTAAACATAGGGTTCGAGGCATTCTCGAGCGTTCTCGGCCGTGTGATCCCGAGCATTCTTGGGTGCGAGGTTCCAATTTTATTAATGTGTATTTATTATTCTATTTGTTGTTATTCAATCGCTATTTATCTTTGTAACTTGTTTTGAGAAGTTAACGTTAGAAATTTACTATCAATATTATTGGTAAAATGGTTTAAATTTAGAGAGGAAAGTAGAAGTGGTGACATTCTAGACACTTTGTTGTGCTGGATTGTTACATATAATAAGGGTGTGTTTGGTACGGCTCTAGCTCCACAGATCCGTGGAGCTGAAGCTGTGGGTATAGTAAAAGTGTTTAGGTAAGTTATCTTATTTATATTTTAGACTAAAAATATAAACTTAATTCAATTTATTTTAGCCTACAAGATTCAGACCTGAGGTGGAGCTAGAATCTAGAGCTCTACCAAACAGGGCCTAAATTGAGGCACCGCACTCACTCGAGTGGGTAACCATCACGCCACGCACACCCGATGTGGCCATGCTCGACGCTGCTGTGCCCACTCGCCAAGGCGCTCGTCTGCAGCTAGGACGATTGCTCGCCTCTCACCCACAGCCACCATGTGGGTGCCACGCTTGCTTGCTAGGTCGTTCCGCACCTTGCGCTGCCAGACGCATCGCCATCTCGCGCACCACCGAAATCCCACGGTGGTCGCTTATGTTAATATATTAATTAAGTTGCTACTTCGACACCGTAAGAGCATCTCCAAAACCCTCTCTATATCACACCCAATCCTAAATTTTGAGTAAGCAATGGTACTGTGCAGCCTCCAACAGACTCCCTTCTCCGATCCCTAAATTTAGCGAGCGGAGAGAGAATTTAGCGATTCTCTCTCCACTCGCTATCCGGCGAGATGCAACCACCAGGCTCCTTCGCGCAACGGCCAGGACACCAGCTACTTCGCCTGTCAGTCGTTTCTCCTACGGGAAGAAGAGCTAGAGGGGGCGGCGGTGGTGTCGTCGTGAGGGCCGATGAGCGGGGACGGGGCGCGAGTGGAGGCGGCGCCGCAGCTCGCGCAATGGCGCGTCAACGCGCTCCCCTTCTACACCTACCACTGTTGAAAAACTTGATGTTTCTCTGGTTTTTGCTGATGGGCTTGACTTACTCCTCTCCTGATTAGTAAGGATGGCTGCACCAATTTTTCTAGTCAGGGCTCACCTAATCATTAGGAACTACCGGTCAGCTCCATGGACGAGGTTCCAGGAGGTGGGCGAGCGGATCTCGCCGGTCGGTGAGAGGATCAAGTCGTGAGCTGTTGCGGCTACTGGTCTCCTCTCCCCTTATATCTATGCCCTAGCGCATCTTCGAGAGAAGACAAGTAAGAAATATTTCAATCCCTGGCTTTCCCTTCTTGATTTTCTCTTGAGCACAGATTTGGGCTGGGGAGAAAGAACTCCAAATCATTGATTTAGTGTCTGGCTGGCTAGATTTTCATCCTAGTTCTATGTGCCCAGCATTTGTTCTGTGCTTGATTGACCAGAAGGTTTGGTCCTTGTGGCCGAATCTTGGTAAGGGGATTTGGTTGGAGAAATTGATTCTGTGCAGCATCTTGTGAGGCTCAATATCGCAGTTGGGGTGTCACAATTGCGATAGGGGCATTGTATCTCTGGAACCTGGCCTTTCTCCCGTGGCACTTGCGGCGGCACTTGGTTTTCTGGACAGTAACTTCGGTTGCGCCTTGCCTTGTCCTCTGGATAGCTTCGAGTGCTATTCCTTAGTGAGTATTACTGAGATTTGGTCTCAGTTTTTCGTTGCCTTTACATTGCTCTGTGATAATATGGGTATTGTGATGAAAGAACAATTATTTCTGTAAACTAGGCCTTGAACTGCAGACTTATATGCTGAAAGTGTTGATTTGTTCACTGTTTAGATTATCTATTCATTGCCAGAAATTGACTGCAATCCTACTGTCAGTATTTAACTGTTCTTATTAGTTTCTGTTCTGATCATTACATGCTGATGCTATTCTTTTGATCGGTTAGACTGCTGTAAAATTGTTGATTGGGTAGATACTAAATTGAATACATGCTGTCAGTTTAGTTTAGTGCTATCTTGATGCTGTTCTGATCAATATTTGCTTAGATAGATTTGTTATCTTGCTGTCAGTCTGATATGAATTTATATGATAGAGTTAGTTGGCAAATGCTTAAACAGTTAAATCTGAAACCCTCTGGTTAGTAGATAATCTGTTAAACAGTAAGTAAAGATTGTCAATTCTTTATTGTGCATATTAAGATGGTAAGAGTTCAAGGCCTAATTTTCTGAATTAATTTGTTAGCCGATTCGTGATTAAGGTTGAAGATTTAATATCTTCAGCAAACCCTAATCTGAGAGCAATATAATACAATCTTCATTCAAGTTGTGATAGTAGACATGATTCATTGTATGAATGACATAAAATCCTTTTATGCTTTGAATTTACCGTTCGAATTTACCCATTCAAAGATAACAGTTACAATGTGGTCATCACAATAAATTTCAATTTTAAAATTCCCGTATTCAAATATAACCGTTTGAATTTACCGGTAAAATAAACAGTTGTTGTCATGACTGTTATGTGGAATATGATTAGAATATAGGAGAGAGAAAATAGAGAGTGTGATATGAAGAGTGCTGTTGGAGAGGGAGGAGATATGGAGAGGCAATTTTTTAGAGAGTTATCTAAATCTAGCTTTTGGAGAGTGAGTTTTGAAGATGCTCTAACACCTTTTAAAATCATGGAACAAGCAAGGTTTCAAATTTCGGTTTCGGAATAAATTTCGCCCCAGGCCGGATAACGAAATTTCGGCGAAATTTCGAAATTATTTCGGACAAAATTTGAATTTGAAAATTCAAATCCGGTCCAATTCGGAAAAAAACCGAAATTCAGCGAAAAAACCCGAAATTTCGGGTTTTTTGCACTGGCTGAAAAGTGGTCTAAAATTTATCAAAAAATTTTGAAATTTTTTTGGAGGTTCCTGACACAATTCTTATGTTCTCACAAAAATTTCAGCTGATTATCACATCTGAGGAATTTTTTAAAATTCGGAGAGTGGTACTGTCCTGATAAAACACTGACCGACAAGTTTGATCGGAATGGAAAATGGTACAAATCAAGTTATAAACTGTTGAAATTTTTTGTGCATGGTTATGATCCATAAATAATGTTCTCATAAAAAATTCAGCTGATTATCACATGTGAGTAATTTTTAAGAATTCGTAGAGTGGCGCTATCCTGATAGAACACTGACCGACAAGTTTGATCCGAATGGAAAATGATACAAATGAAGTTAGAAACTGTTTAAAGTTTTTGTGCATCGTTATGATGTATCTATAATGCTCTCATAAGATTTTCAGATGATGATCAAACTGTATGAATTTTTAAAAATTCGAACAGTACTACTGCCATGTTAAAAGGCTTACCGGCAAACTTGAACAAAATGAAAAATTATGTAAACCATAAATTTTTTTGAAAATTTTAAAGAATGGTGATAAGGAAGTTCTTAATATCCCATAAAAATTGTGATTCATGATCACACTCCAGTGAATTTATAAAATTCTTACAAGGCACAGTACCATTTATGCTCTTTTCTTTTTGATTTTTGAAATATAATATAACAAACGAAGTTCAATGCTTACATAGATTTGATTGACCAAACAAACAAAGTTTAAATTTTCTCAAAAATTTATATAATGTTACTGAGTCAATTATTAATCTCTAAAAAAAATAGATCATAATCACACTCAACAAAATTTATAAAATTCTGACAATATAACTGTCCCAATTATGTTCATTCTGTTTTTGATTTTTTAAAGATAACAAATGAAGTTAAATTATTTTGAAATTTTTTATGTATGATCATAATCTACTAAGGATAATATCATAAAATTTTCAGATTATTATCCTGCTTTTAAAAGTTTATAAAAATCTGACAGTGTTTCTGCCAAAATTTTAAAATGTTTAAAAAATTAGGTTTTTCAACAAATTTTCATAGGAGACGACTTTTCTAAGTGTTATTAGACCAAATCCGGCCCTAAAACTTTCAAAACCGGCCAAAAAAACACGAAATTTCGGATTTTACTGTAGCAATTTCAATTTTTTTTTCGGCCGGTACTTGAGATTTCGGGGTGGTCCGAAATCCAAAATTTCGGCAAAATTTCGCTGAAATTCGCCGAAACCGAAATTTTGAAACTTGGGAACAAGAGCTAGCTTAAATTAATGGTATATTAAAAGAAGTCTTTAGCTCCCTAGCTAGAATGTACAGTATTTCTCCGGGTCTGAAAAACTTGTACCAGTAAGCTCATCTTTTGGAAATTCAAACTACTATAGCGGTCAGATCCAAGTTTATACAAGTTGACCAAATCAGCAATATAATATGTTCTTCGTGATTAAGACACGTGCAGGATGCTCATCGAATTGTCTATCGTTACATATATCACGTGTGATGTCCGCAAGACTGTGTGTGTACCAATACCCTCTTCCTTTCAATTTATACGGTCAACGATCGAATATATATTTAGTGATAATAAGAGGCCAGATTCAATCCTAGTTTGGTTGACTGCTTGCTCTTCTTAATTATGCCCGTTGAAGAGAATAAAATGGCAACATGCATCTCTCTAAAAGTTGGTGTACTGAATAAAACGGGCATCACTGATCAGAGAGATAATCATGGCCGTAGTATTAAGAAGGAAACGTGCATTGTACTGGACGCAGGGTTTCAAAAATCGATTTGGCGATTTTTCACAAAAAAACTGAATTTTGATTTTCATAAAAAATCGCTCAAAAACCGATAGAAACCGAACAAGTTCAAAGTCAAATTTTTTAACATCGGTGGTCAAACTTCGTCAAAAAAATTTTGATGATTTTCCACCGATTTTCACCGAAAATTGACCAAACAAACGAAATGTTCTGACGGTCGATCTTTTTAGCGATCGGCGATTTTCACTGATTTTCCACCGGTTTATGTCGCATAAAGTTTCTCAAATTTTTTATTTTTTTTAAAAAATTAGACCGATTTACCGAACGGTTTTGTTTATCGAACTGTGACGATACAAGCAAAAATCGACGATATTTGGAACCATGCCTGGACGTCTTTGTGACTATAATTGCAGCACTATCAAGTTAATTTTGACTTGACTTTAACAGGTGATGCATGTAGTGTGTATATATATATATATATATATATATATATATATATATATATATATATATTAATATGTATTTTCTCCTTATGATCCAAAGAATTATATCATTCCCATGATATATATTCCCAACTAATATCAGATACATAGTTGGACATAAATTTAACTACATATAAACAAGTGAGTGGAGGGAGAGAGGGCCCACGCTAGGTGCACATGCTATAAAAAAAATTCTTTACCATGTAATTTAAAGCAAAATTTTCATTGTCCCTGGAATGATTTATCCGTCATGTAAATTTGATCTGGCTTCACCCTGCCTTGCAGTGTACAATACAAGATTGAACCTCAGAATCCTAGCCTCAAATGGGTGTCCAATCCTACATCAACAACTCACTCCCATCAGTTTGTCATCTAATGACCTCATCGAGATCTTTTCAACCGGCATGCGGCAAGAATCTACGCATATAGCATGACGGGAATGAAGCCGTCGAAATCAAACACGAAGTGGCTATTGGTTTGAACTTTAAATTATGGAGTGGGGGCAAACAAATTGGCTTAGGAAAAAGAAAATTGATGGATCGATCTCTCCCCTTCCGACAGGCAGAGCGGAAAGATTTGATTCCTTGACACGTACACGCAGCATGGTGACATGTGAGATGCCAATGTCTACATGAGCGAACGAGTGAGCGAAACGAATGAGAATGCTATGCAGGGGCTAGGTCGGCACAGGCACAGCAGGCAGGAGGGCGTACAAGTAGCCAGCCGTCTACCAACTAGACTCACATGAAAAGGTGGTACCCCTCCTCAATTTGCAATCCCATCCCGGAGCAGCTGCTCCGTCCAAAGTTTATAAAGCATATTTCTTCTTTACCAGTGAAATAAGAAGATATTAAAAATAATTAGATTATATATCCTAATTATTATCACATAATATTATATTTAACGTATGCATGTAGAGAATATAAAGTAATGTTGGATATTTATTAGGGGTATATAGGGACTATCACACTAATTTTGCATTAGAATTTGAAATACATCCGATATTTATGGATAAGATCATTCAAAAATACGCCTTATAAATTTGGACAAAGAGAATAGATAATGGCAGAGGAAATAGTTTGTGCCATTCCTGGCCTCCATTTGATCTGGACAGTCTGATTAACATCATAACCCTCTAGATTAATACAGAACAACGTATACACCACAGCAATACAATTAATAAATAGCAAGTGCACATACAACATAAAATGTGTGTCTTCCCGATCGAACGGTAGCAAGAGAATGTATACATATTTACATGAACACATTCAATCAGTAGTCCCCTATATCGTATGTATGCCGTTGTATAGGTTCTTCGCAATGGCAGAGGATTCCAATTAATCCATACCACGGAGAGATATCGATAGATGAGTGGCATGCACTCCGCATGCGTACGTGCATCTTACATTATATGCTAGATGGATAGCTTGGGGATTAATTGTGTGGACATTACAGGATGGAAGGGGCATCTAAACCCCGGTGGCTGGCTGGACCGGCCGTGGGGATGGACCTGCATGATTGTGGGCAGAGAGAATATGCAACCCCCAAATAAGACCTTCCATGCATCTCCCTCTATAGCTTTCCTGCATTACAGCATTTTGATAATCCCCGTCCATCCGGCAAAGGGGAAAGAGATATGGAGTTCTGGGAATCACATAAAGCCACCGGTATATATATTTTTTTTGGGGGGGGGGCGGCCGAGCTCATCGTCTCACTTGCAGGCATCAAAACGTTATACTACACCGCATGTGTTTTACGCCATCTCTGTCAACTCATCGGTCAGTCATAGCTACCTACTGGCTGGATGGCCATCCGGTCTTAAAAATCACACGTTACTTCGGTGTGTGAGTAATACTTCCTCTAGTCATAAAAAAGTGAAACTATCCTATAATATATGCAGTAAAATCTTATTAATTTGATAGAAGATACACTACTACACAAATATACATCACAATCGGTTCTTTTTCGTCATCACAGTCGGTTCTAGTGGTGACACAAAGTCATGAGACAGAGATGAGGCGGGCATTATTACAGTCGGTTCTTGCCCGATAGAGATGATATGGTCATCTCTATCGGTTCTTTATAAGAAGCGATAGAGATGATGGTCATATCTCTATCGGTTCTTTGTAAGAAGCGATAGAGATGATACAGTCATCTCTATCGGTTCTTTGTAAGAACCGATAGAGATAACACCATCATCTCTATCGCTTCTTATAAAGAACCGATAGAGATGAATATACCATCTCTATCGCTTTTTTCAAAGAACCGATAGAGATAATACCATCATCTCTATCGCTTCTTATAAAGAACCGATAGAGATGATCAGATCATCTCTATCGCTTCTTAAAAGAACCGATAGAGATAATCTAATCATCTCTATCACTTCTTTGAAAGAACCGATAGAGATGAATATACTCATCTCTATCACTTCTTATAAAGAACCGATAGAGATGAGTTCATCATCCCTATCGCTTCTTTCAAAGAACCGATAGAGATGACCGTCACATCTCTATCATTTTCTTGTGAGAACCGACAGAGATGAAGGGTGTGGTGTGCTATCACATTCTAATCAGCACATATTCCACACAATATGCACATATCACATTCACACAGAAATTACAGACAACATATCACATTCAAAGAACATGAACACTTTGTTACAACAAACACATATCACATTCGTTAACAAAATAGAACGTAAACATGCTTAACCATAAGTACACATGCAATCGCATTCAGATATGTAATATTTGTTCACATCCGTGTAGTAGGAGCTTTTGGGATCTCTAAACCGTCCATCCTCCGATAAGCATTCTATCCAGTACCACTGGCATAAGTGGTCTCGTATCTTGTTGAGTGCAGTGCTGTCTACACTTTTCTGGGGGATAACGGTATGCTACAAGATAGAAACGAGTGCTCTAATTTGAGTTTTCAAATTTTCATGTGAAAGACTAATTGTATATGCATGTACTACCTTAGGGAAACAGTCGAGCCGACAATCAAGATCACCATGTGTTGCATGACATACAAACCACAGGTCATCGCTACCTCGTTGATGACACTTTGTGAAGAAAGAAAAATAAATTAAGAGACAAAGAAAATATGTCGAAAATCTAAATCTTATATATGATAGCCACTTGTACCTTGAAGTCGACATACTCCACTTGGAGCCCTTTTGTCGTCGTGTGTCCCTCCTGCTTCGACGTATTCCTTGAAACCCCTATATACATTGGAAAGATGTCGTTGAGTAAAAAAATAATGAATGTAGTTAAATACAGAAAATGTTAGATAAGAGTGGTGCACTTACTGCTCCAAAGGAGGCTTGATCGCAGAGGCCATCGGTCTCTTATCAAGCTTAATTAAAAGTGTACACTTTGTTGTCGCTCGGAAGGAGCACGAGTAGAACCCAATGGTTGCTTATTAAATGGTATGCAGCGAAGAAAATAAGTTCACATACGGTTTCAGTGTGTAGAAGTAATTGAACAGTGAAGTAGTACTTACTCCTCGTGGTACGGGAATAGAATGAAGCCCTTCTTCGACTCAGCTTGCAATGCCCTCTTGATGTAGCCGGCAACCCATTCCGGTTGAAGCTAGCCATCGTCATGACACAAGCTCGTGGTCGATTTAACCCAACTAATTGTCGATTCGTCACGACCCGCGCCTCATCGCCTACAACTCGCATTGAATGTTAAAAAGCGTAATGCAAAATCCTATGGAAGTCATAAGGTCGTGCAACGTGGTGCGATACTCACAGCGTCCAGGATCGTACAGTAGAAATATCGATGGCTATCAGTTGGTACAGACAGAACAGATCCTCAAAACTAACTGGGAATGTCCCATCCTCCTCGCGGTGGAAATGTCCCTTTCTGTATCTAACATTGAAGTCGACACGCTCGCTCTCTTTCGCTTTGTCAATGTACCATCCATGGAGCTGTCGAGTCCATATGCCTAGAGCGTTCAATTTGCTGGGAGGCAGAAGGGGCTTTCCATGTACGTAGGCCTTAAATTCATAAGGCTTCACTGTGGTCTGTGTTGGCTCTCCTTTCTGGGCCGAAGGAGTCTCCGAGGCCGGGGCAGTGGGCTTTTCATGTACCTGAGGGGGCGCTGTGGCCTTTGTGAGCCTAGCCTTTTTAGCAGAGGCCTCTAGTGGTTCTGTGGTTGTCGTGCTAGTCCTTTTATGCACCAGCTCTGTACTTTGTGCAGGGCTCGTCACGGTCGTGGGAGCAGGCGCAGGTACGGTAGGAACCTACAAAGCACGCGCATAATTAAGTAACTTGTTGCAATACTACTGGAATGGTACAGAAGACGTGAGGGATGTTTACCTTGACCAGTACGACGCTTGTCGTGGGCCACTTGATGAACGACATCCGCGCTAGTCCGAGAGTGGTGATGTCTTCGTTAGGGGGAACTCGAGCACATGTGATAAGAAGGCTTCGTGGACGTAGTCCACCTGGACCCTCATGTAGCCCTTCCCCAAAGGCTGACCATGCACCGTGTCGGTCTCCTTGCATGGAGATGCAACCCCGCGTGCAGCCTCAACAGGAAATCCGTCTTCCGTCAGGGTGAGCTGGCACTTGGTAGGCGCCTGCAAAAAGTGCGCAACTTGAGAGAAAACATATGAAGAGTTACCCTCGCACCATTAAGTAAGGCAAAATTAATTATTACCTTCAGCTGGGGACCGGACTTATCATTTTTGGAACCACAGCTACTTGGTGGGGGCACAGGTTTCTCTACAGTAGGCGGGGGCATCAAGCTGACATAGAGTCTGCACCACCTCACTCTGCAAGTTGTCTAGCACGTCGGGGTCAATAACTTTGCAGGAGATCGCATTGAAGAAGTAACATAGCTTCGTGATTGCAAACCTGACATCCTCTGCGTAATATTTCTTATTGCAACCGGAGCATTTGGGTCATCAAGACATGGCAATCGTGGGACTTCATGCCCAACAACTTCAAATCATCCAAGGACACAATCTTCTTAATGTTCATGGAGTAGCGGATGGAACTTTAATACCATGGAGACATTTGCAAAGGTCCTCTTTCTTCTTCTTGGACAGTGTAGCATGCAATGCATATACGGACATTTTCCATCCTCCTCTATCACCGCAAGCCCGGGCCCGATTCCCATGTAGGCCATGTCGCGACGAGCATTCACACCATCCTTTGTCTTTCGAGGTATGTTCAGCAGGATACCAACCAAATTGTCGCAGACATTCTTCTCAACGTGCATGACATCAATACAATGCCGAACATCTAACTCCTTCTAGTACGGTAAGTCCCAAAATATTGACCTCTTCTTCCAAATGGTCCTAGAACGAACAGATTTACGGCTCTTTCCGTACTGAACATCGATATCCTCTACACGTGAATATACTTGCCTTCCACTCATAGGCTGCGGTGCGAACGGACTTCCCTCTTCCCATCAAATTTGTCATCCATCTTACGGTATCGATGACTTCGAGGTAGAAACCTCGGTGACCCATATACGCTTTTCTTGGAATTGGCACCATAGGCTCTCGGTCTCCTCTTCACAAATAGGACACGCTTTTGCTCCTTTCGATCAGAGTCCGCCAAATTACCAAGAGCCGGGAAATCATTTATGGTGCAAAATACCATAGCCCGTAGGGTGAAATGCTCTCTTCTGTACGCATCCCACACAATGACCTCGTCATTCCACAATTTTACCAAATCCTCGATCAATGGAGCGAGGTACACATCAATATCATTTCCATTGTTTTGGTCCCGAGATTAGCAACGACATCATGATATACTTCCGCTTCATGCACAACCAAGGAGGAGGTTGTAGATACACAATGAACCGCCACGTCTTTGTGATGATCGCTCATGTTACCAAACGGATTCATTCCATCGGACTCAATCCAAATCTTATGTTCCTCATTTCGCACCAAACTCCTCATGTTTCCAATCGATGTTTCTCCATTGAGCCGAATCAACAGGTGTCTCGACTTGCCATCTTCCTTTCGAGACTCATAATGCCAAGCAACAATTTTGCTTCTCTAGGATTTGCAAACAACCTTTCAGACGGAGAATGATGGGAAAGTACCACAATACCTTGGCGGTGCACCTTTAGTGACCTCTTCACCCTCGTTGTTCTCGGCTCTTACGCTTCTTGTCGTTACGCTTCTCCTTTTGTTTGTACCGAGGCACACCGCAAACCGGACAAATGTGCAGCTCCTGATGTGCGTTACGGTACAAGATGCAATCATTTGGACATGCATGTATCCTTTCTATTTCCATTCCCATGGGACATAGTAGCTTCTTCGCTTCATAAATGCTTGTTGGCAACTCGTTTCCCTCCGGAAGCAGATCCGATAGAAGAACTAGAAGTGCATTAAAACTTGTATCTGTCCAACGGTGTTTTGCCTTCAGTTTGAACAATGCAAGGACCGAACCTAACTTAGTGTATTCTGCTTTGCAACCTGTGAACAGTGGTTTCGCATCGTCTTCCATCAGGCTTTTAAACTTTTCAAACTCTCTTTCTGTGTAATTACCCTCCACATTCCACAACATTTGCTCCAAATTTTCCTCCTCAAACATATCAAATTGCAACTCATCATCCGGTTCCACCGTGTCTTCATTGCATACCAAAGCAGGTACTACTGCCTCCCGTGATGGATCCAACACGTGTAATTCCTCACAAAGCCACGTCGAATCAGGTGGTCCTCAATTTGAGCTGAGTTGTTAAATCTTCTCAGATTGGTGCAATCAATGCAAGGACAATATATGAAGTTTACACCCCTCCTCACCATGTCCTCTTCGGCAATTTTTTTGAACTCCTTAACACCCCTCTGAAATTCAACACTCACACGACTTTTTGCATACATCCATTCCTTACGGTTCATCTGCAATTAAACTTCACCCAATAAATTATGCACAAACTGGAGCGACAGCAAGCTAGTTATTTGAAATATTGAGACATCATTTCAGTTAATATTACCTTTGCAAAATAGATGACAATTTCCTGCAACATATATGAAATATGTACTCCCGATCGATACCTAGATTCTTCCCTGGTTTAGAGCTTCCAATTTCCTAGATAAGAGACATACATTTTTAACATGAACAATGATATCAAACAATCTAATTATATAGTGCAGTAGCCTACAGATCTTTTGACTACAACGAAACAATACAAGGGTACCAACGATGACTCCTAATCTCTAAATAGGTTTGGTCCTAATCCTATTCGAGAATATGTGGTTCGACAAGTTCCTAAGCCGTTGTACAACTCTAGAAAATTTGGCGAGATCTCGCTATTCTCCATATACACGTTTCGACAACAGGTCAAGAGGGGTGTGTATCTGGAGAATACCAGGGAGACGCTACCGAAATCTCTACTCTGCAGTTGTACAACACAGCTCAGGAACTTGCACGAAGCACATATCCTCGAACTGTCCAAAGAACGTGGACAATTCGAGATCTGCCAAACTTATAAATATGCCATTTCGTTCGGTATATTTATAAACAAGCATCCTCGAACGGGAGACGTAGGTTCCGCACCCTAAACTCTAGCATTCATCATGTGACAGCAATAATAATTCCATATTAACATCAAAGCACTACAAATTAAGATAATTAAATACATGTGTACATGCTTGTGAATAAAGGTGTGAAATCGATAGGATATACACAATACCAGTGCAATCTAAACTTTCTTGCGACATATCAAAATTACATAGTGCAAAATTAAAGGTGTTTGAAGGAATACTCACATTTTGAAGAAAACCACAAATTATGCAAAATGAGGGAAATCTCCTCAAGTTAGGGCTTCAAATTTACCCTCTTAACACCCACCCTTGAGGATTTCAAATTTTCTCACCCAAGTATTGCTTCCAACCACGAATATGAGCTATTTTTTCGGTGGCGGCGGAGAAACCTCCTCCGAACAATAACAGAGAAGAGTTCGATTCAGTGGTATAAATAACCTAACGAGGTACATCACTATCGGTTCTCATATAAAAGCGATAGTGATGTGATCATGCACATCACGATCGGTTCTTACAAGACAAGCGATAGTGATTATCATAGTCATCACAATCGGTTCGCATAAAAGCGATAGTGATGAGCGCGTACACATCACTATCGGTTCTTATTTAAGCGATAGTGATGATAATCGACATCACTATCGCTTCACAAAAACGATACCGATGAGTGATCACTGAGCGATAGTGATGTGCATTATATCATCACTATCGCTTCTAAATAAGAATCGATAGTGATGTGACGCTCATCACTATCGCTTATATGAAAACCGATAGTGATGATAATGCACATCACTATCACTTCTCGTATAAGAACCGATTGTAATGTTCCCAGTGCTACATCACTATCACTTCTAACCTGAGAACCGATAGTGATTATGATTAATGCCTCTCCTAAGTCATCTATCACAATCGTTTCTTCCAAAAAACTTAAGAACCAACACAGATGAAGCGATAGTGATGTACCATTCTGTAGTAGTGATATTGTTTAAAACGTAAGATTTGAATATATAAAAATGGTACAATGAATTTGTCATGAAAAATACTTCTATAATATTGTATTTTTGCAGCTTTTTTGAGCAGTATATGATAAGAAAATTTAGTGGTAATGTGCGTCTCGTTCACTTTGAAAAGTAAAAAATGTCACTCGTTTGTGATTAGAGGGAGTAATTGACTTGCTTTGGCAAGGATCGAAATTTTTTTCCTTCTCGGCCGGTGAAGATGGGAGTTCGATCGATCAGATCAGACATATATATGTGCTACATTCGAACTGAATGCAGGATATTTTTAGCTAGCTAGTGTCTGATCCTATGTACGTATTGGCGATATGATTTACATGTGTGAATTAGTACCAATTGGTTGGTTGGATTGCCGCGCGCGGGCCACATGTAATAGTACACTTGCGTGCGTGCATGCATGAGGATCGTCATATAGAATAAGTTCTGGGTAGATTAATTAATTGCGCACATGGAAAACCTTTTTGTACGTGCATGCATGTATGTTATTCTTGTTTCGGTTCCATGAATAAACTAGGCAAGTTCTAGGGTAAAAGTATCTTATTTGGGTTGTTCATTAGTATAATTAATCAGCACTAACTTTGATTTTACAAAACATAATTAAGTAGGAGGATATAACAGCTAGCATCTAAGCTGACGTACAGCACTGCTATCGAATAGGCCATCTTTGCCGACATATCACTGCCGGTTGGTCTAGAGCTGACAGTGATAACATGTTATTGCCGATTCAAAAATTTGGCCGGAGGGAGCACTTATCACTGCTGATTCGTGAAACCAACCGGCAGTGATAACTAGATATCTGTAACATCCCGAAAATGAAAAATAGTATGTAATAAAATTGAAATAAATATTTTGGATTTGAATATAATTATTTCTGAGTTTTCTTGATGATATTGGTTTTTATTGGATTTTCTTGGATTTATGCTTTGTATGAAAAGTCCAATAAATAGAATTAGCAAATGGAAAATGGTAAGAAGGTAAAAGTAAAATTAGAAAAATTACCATTTGGCCATGATCAATCTGGCAAACCAGTAAAAGTATTTAGTAAAAATCTTTGGTGCTGAATTGGGGCAAACAAATATCTTAGCTCTCTCTTTTGACTAAAAACAGTAAAGTCAGAATTAATCAAAAATAATTGAAATTTATCAAGAGCCAAAAAAATCACCATAGCACCCTTAGAGCAGTTTTTACATCTGGTAAAAATCTTAGGAATTGATCATGTCGGCAAAGCCTCCTAAAAATTCAAAAATAGAGACCATTAAAAACAAGAAATCTTCAAGTCAGAATGTTTATAAAATATTCACTTGAGATTTTGACTTGAAATTTTTATGGAGATATCTATAAGCAAATATGAGCTCCTATAAAAAGTTTGGAAAATACTTAACATGATTTACACCCCTAAATAAATAAAATATCGAAGCATAAATCCTGTACCAGTCCACAGTGTCAGAATTTTAATTAATTAATTATCAAGTATTTTGGTTCGAACATTTTACCAGGAGATAAAGACTTACAGAGGAGGATGGTCAAAAAGTTTCAGAAAATTCTACCGTGATTTGATAGCCGTTTTAATGCTCACATGGAGCTGCTCTGCCAAGACTGCCTTCACTACTCGTTATGGATTATATGAATACATCGTGATGTCCTTTGGGCTCACTAATGCTCCGGCAAGCTTCATGAGCTTAATGAATAAGATTTTCATGGAGTATCTGGACAAGTTTGTAGTAGTCTTTATTGATGACATCCTGATATATTCCAAGACTGAAGAAGAGCATAAGCAGCATTTGCACTTGGTTCTCAGCAAACTCCGAGAAAATAAATTATATGCCAAGTTCGAGAAGTGTGAGTTTTGGTTGAAAGAAGTGGCATTTCTCGGGCATGTTTTATCAGGAGGCGGAGTTGCTGTTGACACAAGTAAAGTGCAAGCAGTGTTGGCTTGGGAAAGGCCACAGTCAGTCCCAAAAATTTGAAGTTTTCTAGGCTTTGCCGGTTATTACCGCCGGTTCATTGAGAACTTCTCTAAAGTCGCCAAGCCACTCACACAACTCTTAAAGAAAGAAAAGAAGTTCGAATGGACTTCTGAGTGTGAACAGAGTTTCCAAAAGTTAAAAGAAAAGCTAACCTCTGCCCCAGTACTCATACTGCCAGATATTCACAAGGATTTTGAAGTATACTGCGATGCATCACTCCAAGGGTTGGGATGTGTATTAATGCAAGAAGGCAGGGTTGTCGCTTATGCCTCTCGACAACTTCGTCCTCATGAGCAGAATTATCCTACTCATGACCTTGAACTGGCCGCTGTGGTTCATGCCCTTAAAATCTGGCGGCACTATCTTATTGGGAATAGGACGGAAATCTATACTAATCATAAAAATCTTAAGTACTTTTTCACGCAACCAGAATTGAATTTGAGGCAAAGAAGGTGGCTAGAGCTGATTAAAGACTATGACCTTGGTCTTCACTACCACCCTGGTAAGGCCAACGTCGTAGCTGGCGCTCTTAATCGGAAGCTGTATTGCATATTGGATCCTCGCCAATCTGACCTGATCGATGCTTTCCAGAAGCTCAATTTGAATTTAGTGGAAAATGGTTATGTGGCCGCTCTCCAATTTCAGCCAACTCTTAAAAATCAGATTAAAGATGCTCAACTCAAAGATGAAGCCATTGTAGAGATCCGAAATCATTCAATTGGGAGCATAAATTCTGAGTTCACAGAAAGTCCAGATGGGGTAATTATGAAAGGAACTCGTATTTATGTGCCCAATAATTCTGATATCAAGAAGTTGATTCTATCTGAAGCCCATGAGTCACCATTATCTATTCATCCGAGTAGTACCAAAATGTATCAAGACCTTAAGAGAGAATATTGGTGGCCTGGTATGAAGGACATCGCTGAATATATCGCGAAATGCGATGTATGCCGGCGTGTCAAAGCTGAACATCAACGTCCAGCTAGGCTACTCCAACCATTGCAAATCCCGGAATGGAAATGGGATGATGTCGGTATGGACTTCATTACTGGCCTTCCCCGGACTCAAAAAGGGAATGACTCTATTTGGGTTGTTGTTGATCGACTAACCAAAGTGGCTTATTTCATCCCTGTTAAGACCACTTATTCTGGAGACAAGTTGGCAGAACTTTACATTAGTAACATTGTGCGTTTGCACGGGGTCCCAAAAACAATTGTCTCAGATAGGGGATCACAATTCACCTCCCGTTTTTGGGAAAAATTGCATGGTGTCTTGGGAACTAAATTGAATTTCAGTACTGCTTATCATCCTTAGACCGATGGTCAGACTGAAAGGACAAATCAAATCTTGGAAGATATGTTGAGGGCCTGTGTGCTAACTTATAGCACCAATTGGAAGAAGTGCTTAGCATTTGCAGAGTTCTCATACAATAATGGTTTTCAAGCTAGTCTGCAAATGTCACCGTTTGAAGCCCTTTATGGAAGGAAATGTCGAACTCCGCTTTTCTGGTCCGAAGTGGGAGAAAGGCAGTTCTTTGGCCCAGATTTAATAAATGAGGCCCAAGAACATGTGGAATTAATACGAAGCCGATTGAGAGAAGCCCAATCTCGCCAGAAAAGTTATGCCGACACTCGTCGACATGACTTGAGCTTTGAGATTGATGACTATGTCTATCTTAAGGTTTCACCTCTTCGCGGGATCCGTCGATTCCAAGTTCGAGGCAAGTGAGCCCCTCGATATATTGGCCCATATCGTATACTGGAAAAGATGGGAGAAAAAGCATACAAGTTGGAGCTGCTATCCCAATTATCCAGTGTACACAATGTCTTCCATGTATCGCAGCTTAAGAAGTGTCTTCGCATCCCGGCTGAACTTACTCAATTGGAAGAGATTGAACTCCAGCCTGATCTAACTTACCGCAAGCACCCAGTTAAAATTCTCGAAGAAGCAGAACGGCGTACTCGGAATAAAGTTCATAAGATGGTAAAAGTACAATGGAGTAACCATACGGAAGAAGAAGCAACTTGGGAACAAGAAGATAAGCTTAAGGAAGAATTTCCTGATTTCTTTTAGACCCTTTTCTACCTTTGACCCGCCAAATCTCGGGGGCGAGATTTCTGTAAGGGGGGTAGAATTGTAACATCCCGAAAATGAAAAACAGTATGTAATAAAATAGAAATGAATATTTTGGATTTGAATATAATTATTTTTGAGTTTTCTTGATGATATTGGTTTTTATTGGATTTTCTTATGCTTTGTATGAAAAGTCCAATAAATAGAATTAGCAAATGAAAAATGGTAAGAAGGTAAAAGTAAAAATTAGAAAAATTAACATTTGGCCATGATCAATCTGGCAAACCAGTAAAAGTATTTAGTAAAAATCTTTGGTGCTGAATTGGGGCAAACAAATATCTTAGCTCTCTCTTTTGACTAAAAACAGTAAAGTCAGAATTAATTAAAAATAATTGAAATTTATCAGGAGCCACAAAAATTACCATAGTACACATAGAGCAGTGTTTACATCTGGTAAAAATCTTAGGAATTGATCATTTGGGAAAAGCCTCCTAAAAATTCATAAACAGAGACCATTAAAAACAAGAAATCTGCAAGTCAGAATTTTTATAAAATATTCACTTGAGATTTTGACTTGAAAGTTTTATGGAGATATCTATAAGCCAAGCTGAGATCCTATAAAAAGTTTGGAAAATACTTAACATGATTTACACCCCTAAATAAATAAAATATCGAAGCATAAATCCTATACCACTCCACAGTGTCAGAATTTTAGTTAATTAATTATCAAGTATTTTGTTCCGAACATTTTACCAGGAGATAAAGACTTACAGAGGAGGATGGTCAAAAAGTTTCAGAAAATTCTACAGTGATTTGTTAGCTGTTTTAATGCTCACATGGAGCTGCTCTGGCTAGACTTATCCCTTGGCTCGCTCTCTCTCTCTGACTCGTGGGCCCGCCCCTTTTCCGTAACCGTGCGCTGGCAGGAATGGAGAAACAGTTCACTCGCTGACCGGTGGACCCGGTCCCACTTGTCAGCCCCTGGCTTCGCTGCCCTTGCCCCTTTCCTCTCTCGCCCGAGACGAGCTCACGCCCTCGCGAGACTTCGGCGACTCCTCTCCGCATCTCAGCGCAAAACCCGCCGAGCTCACATCGTGCGTCGCCACGGCTCGTCCTCAGCTTGCCCACGCCACGCCTCACCCATACCCTGCTGTATCGCGCCACCTCGCCGAGCGGTCAAACCGTGCAGCCGCAACCTCCTCTCCGATTCAAACACTGGAGCTACTACTTTTCTAGGCTATAAATACCGTGTGAGCGTCGCACTGAGGCTCC
The DNA here is from genome assembly GCA_036346275.1 of Otatea glauca. Classification (NCBI taxonomy): domain Eukaryota; kingdom Viridiplantae; phylum Streptophyta; class Magnoliopsida; order Poales; family Poaceae; genus Otatea; species Otatea glauca. The sequence goes on from CM070711.1 coordinate 42,224,586, forward strand.
CATTTCTTCACTCATTCTCTGAGCTGAACACCCGAGCAATCGCCCATCTTTTCGCCATTTTCGCCGAACACCTGAGAAAAGGGGAAAACGGTGAAGTGAGCCAAATCGGCAACAATCTTTCGGGTTTCTCAGTTCTTAAGCTTCGCTGCACCTCATAGATCGCTGATCAATATTTACTTTCACTTCTTCTCACCTGCAGTTCATCTCCTCCGTCGTTCTTCTTCCTTCCGGCCGGCAACAGTGGACAGCCATCTTCGGTGACTCTCCGGCCACTCTAGCAGGTGAAATAGTGTAACAACCTCAAAAATTATAAAATAGAGAAAAATGAAATAAAAATATTTTGTGTATTATTTTTGAAATTTCTGAAATTTCTGGATTTTCTGTATATTCTTTTGGCTTTTCTTTAATGCAAGAAAGGGAAACAAAGAATATGGTAAATAGAAAATGGTAAAAAGTAAAAATGTTAATTCAACAGAAATTTACCAAAGCCACCATAAATATCTGAGGGTTCTCCTCAGCTTGCTTAAGGCGGTGGGCAACCTGGATTTATAAAAATATTAATTAATCAAAGATAATCATGAGTAAATATCTCAGGGTAAAATGGTAAAACAATTTGGTAGAAATATCTATAAGTCATCCTGACCCAAACTTTTTATCTTGCCGACATAAAAACATTATCAACCTTCAGTAAAAATATCAAGAATTTACTAATTCATTTGATAATTTTAAAAATTCAAAACCAGTGAATAAATAATCTGGAAAACAGTAATGTCAGAATTTTTAAAATTTAAATAATAATAATTAAAGTCTGTAATTTTTAAATAAGGTGTATAATATCATTTCAGACTTTCATAAAAAGTTTTGTAAAATAATCACTTCATTTAAATCACAAATTAAAAGAAAAACCGAATGGGCAATGCAGCAACTGTTGCATTGTCAGAATTTTATAAAAATCTGCATGCATCATAAAATAGCGAACATTTTTCAGGAGGCTGGTAATATCCTTGCCGACCTATGGTAAAAATTTTATAAAATTTTGCCTTGTTTTGACCGTCGAAAACTCCGTTGAAAACCCGTTCGGTCTTGAGCCTTCGCCAGACTTCTTTTTCGCTCTCGCTGACATGTGGGCCCGGTCTGTCAGTGAGACAGCTCAGCCGACAGCTGCTGCCATCTAGCCCCCGTGTGGCAGCCTCTCGCCCGGGCCTTCTTCTTCCCCTCTCTCTGCCTCTCTCCCGCGCCGATTCCGCTTCTCGGTTTTTCGCGCGCCCTCTTCGCCCAACCGCCTTCGAGCCTCTATAAAAGATGTTCCTCTCGTCGCAGCCAACCCAGTTCGCCTCCTGTGCAATCCATTCCGCCATAGCCTTGGTCATCTTCCCCAATTTCGGCGAAGACCGCAAAGAGGGCAAAACCCAAATTCTTCAATCTCCAACCTTTCCGCCCCAAACCATTGCACCCGAAGCTTCCTCGTGCCTCCCGGAGCTCATCCCGAGCCCCACCTGAAGCTCTTTCTTCCCCGGCGAGCTCCTCCGCCGTGTTCTTCTTCTGCCGCCACCCGCGCACGGTGAGAACCCTCCTCTGCCGTTCATTCTTTGAGCTAAACCCAGAAATGGGATCCTTGTGATGCACTGATGCTCGTGTGGGTGATCTTCAAGCTTGGGAGTAGCTAGTTCGCCGCGTCGCCGGCCGGCCGTGAGTTCCGCCGCCTCTCGCCGGTGCCGACCGCCTTTCCGACCACCTCCGGTCACCGCGCCGCCACCCAAAGGTTCGCCTTGGCCTGCTGAAGCTCAAGGTGGAATTGATTCCGCCGCTCCGGCTCCGGTTCGCCGCCGGCGAAGCCGGAAGCCGGCGCCGCTCTGGTCACCGCCAAGCGGGCCCAGTCGTCGTCGACGCTGCGTCAAGCAACGTGGCTGCGCCATCGCCATCTGGGCCCGGCCGGTCGATCGCGTCGTCGTCGTGCGTCGCCGACATGCGGACCCGCTTATCGACCTCACGCGTCGCGCGACCAGCGCGTCGGCACAAGCGTCAGCCAGCAAGCGAAGCTAGCCACGACAGGTGGACCCGTTGTCGCGCCTCAGCGGTCTCGCCCGAAATGGAAAGCGCGTTTTCCCCGTGAAAGCGTATTTTCCATTTTCAGCAATTTTCTGATTTTTCAGTATTTATTCAAAACCTAGATATTCATTTAGCTATAACTTTTGAATCATTTAACCAAATTTGATGAAATAAATTTATAAATTCATCTAAAATCTAGTAGATTCAGAATATGCAAAAATATTTCAGAATTGAATTTTATTTGAATTTCGAATTTAAATTCAAAGAAAAGGTTAGAAATATGTCATACATGAAAATTTTGTATATGATCTCCAAATTTAGTAAAATAAATTTTATTAGAATCCATATAATCTCAGAAACTAGAATCTGTAAAAATACTTAGGGTGTATTATAAGAAAAATTTGAGTTACAAAATGGGTAGTAAATAATGCCATAATGGTTTAAATAAACTAAATCTTTAAATTGTAAATGGGAACAAATAACTCATGTAATCATTCCTGAATTTGTGAAATCATTTTATTTGAATATTTCCATCTGATTTCTTTTTGGCCTTATCGAAATTTGGTATTTGTTATATGTCGCCATACGACGTGTAGAATCTGATTTAAACCGTGTATTCGATTTAACAGAGTTCAAGTCGAGGATACTCAACAAGGCAATCAAACCCCTTTGATCATATTGATCCCAGCTTTATAAATGTTTTCATTAAATGTTTTATCGCATACTTTATTTTGTTAAAGTCTGCTATATTTGAGTAATGGTAATTGTACCAAGAGACTTATAGAACTTCCTTGATAAGTAGGAAATTGAGAACCTTGAAAACCCTAGAATAGCTTAGACATTATTTAAAGTCAATCAGGTTACTCACATTTAGTGACATGCTTAGCCAAGCTTAAATGAACATAAAGCGTGACATGATCAAAGACTTTGGATATGGCATTTAAATGGGTATGACCATTTTTGTGGTTGGTATTTGGTTGGAAAATGAAAATAAAACTATGGTTTAGATGCGGGCAATTATTGGCAATAGCCGTTGTGCATGTCTTTGCACGTAGTGTAGGGTGGAGATTATTGCCCGTGTCGGATTAAGGACCGAACTATGAGTTGTTTTCGTGCCAAGAATATTCATACAACCACAAGTGCTTTGGTATGGGACAGCTCTAACTTATTAAGTTGTTTAAAACTAGCTTTGCACTTGGAAGGCCGGAGTAGTACGAGTGTTTCTTAATAAATTGCTCGACGGACGCCCACACCGAGGTGATCATGGATTAAACGTCTACCAATATAACGGTGTACACCATACCGTAGGTAGTTCCATCATTTCTATGCTCTGAGTTCTTACACCACAGAATGGGTTTATCGTCACCGTGCTGGTGCAAAGTTAGGTTTAAATAATGTAACAGTTATAACATGACTCTCTGCGGCACACCAAAGGCGGTATGCAAATATCGATTGCTCAAAGAGTCACCATGTCTTGTGGGAAAGTCAGATACCTCTGCAGAGTGTAAAACTAATCGATTAGCCGCGTCCGCGGTCATGGACACTTGGTAAAGTCATCACATAGTTAGCAGTTTTGCTTATTTTCATAAAAAGTGGTTTCTACCACGTGTTGGTCGTTTCCGCTATGTGCGGAAGGAAATGGTTTTGAGTATGATCAGTATACCCAAACATTTGTGATCTATTGATGCTTACATTCTATCACTTTCAATATTAAATTGCTTTTATTTAAATTCCATTTTGCAATCTATTATTCTGTATTTACATTTCAAACCAGCTTTATGCAAATTAACCTTATTAGCCTTTCATTGGAACGGCCTGCATGTATCTTAGGATTTGCATAAGTCTTGCGAGTACGTAAGTACTCAACTTGCCAATGTTGATGTTTTTAGGTGAAGAAACAGATTTTCCCGACGATTCTTACGTTGATGCAGGATACGGGGAATTTAACGATGAATTTATCTAAGGATTTTCCCTTGTCAGTTGCTTGTGGAACAATGGGTTAAAAAGGCATACTACAAGAAGTTGTCTCCACTGCAGTTTTACTTTTGGTATTGTAAAAATAATATGTAATCTTACTTCCGCTGTGTAATAAAGTTTGTGTATGACTGTGATATCAATTTGTATTTGTGCGTACTAGCTACTGATCATGGGACTAGTACTGTATGCACATGGTATCCATTTTTGGTATTTATTTATCAAAAGTGGGGGCCTTACAAATAGAAACCCTAGGTTCTACTGATACTCTAGGAACCCTCCTCCGGTGAATAGATGGCCGGCGGCGAGCCGTTGCTTGCTCGGCCATTAGCACCGCCGCACCCTTACGGTGGCGACCTATTTTCCGGCCACCTCCCGGCGAATGCGTAGCGTCCTTAGGACCGCCTTGGCACGCTGGTGCTTATGATGCCACCCATTCCGCCGTGCCGGACTTAGCTCGTCGGCGACGAACCAAGAACCGAAGTGCCCTGTCTTGTGTCGTTGACGATTGGGACCCAGATGTCAGTCGCTTAGTAGTCTTGCGCGTGTCGTCATGCAGTCACTGGCGGGTGGGCCACGGCCGTCAGCCGCGGGTCACACCGCGCGGTCGCTGACGGGCGGGGCCGATCTGTCAGTCGGGCTGGGCTGAATTCAAACGCGTGTGCGCCAAAAGCCGAAAGGCGTTTTCTTTCGATGAAAGCGTATTTTCGAATTTCTATTTTGAATTACAGAAACTGAACCACTTCAAATGTCCATAACTTTTGAACCATCTGGCTAAAAATAGTGAAAAATTCCGTAGATTCAGAATATGTAAAAATATTTTGAAGACCATCTCTGGGAAATTTTGAAACTCAAATTTTAATAAAAGGGCTAGAGATATGCTTTATACAAAATTTCTGTAATTAAGCTTAGAAGTTAATGAAACTAATTTTTCTAGGATCCTTACATCTTCAGGAACTCAAATATGTAAAAATATTTAACTTTCATACATGTTTGAATCTCTTTTATTTAAGTCTTGTTTATAATACACTAAGAATTCAAATATGTATAATAGTATTAAGGAAATATAAAAGAAACAAAAGTTTTATTTATGAATAAACCTAATAACCTAGCTTGATAAGGATTTGTGCAATCAACCCTTTATCTTGTGGTTTAAATTTTATTAATTCAAATAATTTTAGCATCTATAATTCGAAGTTATAAATACTAGAATTCACAATTTTAGCCTCTTGAATTTGTAAATTCCGAATAAATAATCTGTAAGAAAAACCCACATTGTTCTTTACAGAAAATATTAACGCTTTGAATGCATAACTAATTACCTTGTGAAATCTTAAGAGTTTATATTTCAACAGAAAATTCTAAAAGTTTCAGAAAATTCTCTGATAAGCTACGTAAAATTCTACCTTGAAGCTTTGAAATTCTTAAGCTTAAGAGTTTATATTTCAACCCTCAAAAGACACGCTTGCTTTTTGCAGTTATTCTTTATTTGACTTACTGTCTGTTTTCTTTTCGCCCTTTCTGAATTTGGATATTTATTGTATTTCCGCTTGATCGTCGTGTAGAGTCCGACATCCTCGAAGAGGAAGACGACGCCGTCGCCGATCCAGATCCGGAGTTAGACAGTGAGTTGCAAGGCAAGCACCTCCTTGAACATGTCGAACCTGATAATTTACCTACACTATGTTGTTTTTGCTTATGTACTATGCATCCGGATAGTTCTCCCTAAAAATGCTAATTTGGTTTAGAACTGTAGTTAGTCCTGTAAATTATGGTTTGCCTCAATCTGTATGAACATGTGAACCTTGTAAGCCTTAGTTGGAAAACTAGACATGCTTAATGTCATTTTGGGTATAACCGCTAGCATAAAATATCTGCTTAAGCTGTTGATCGTGTTTTCAATCTTTTCAACGAATGAATGATCCTAATTTGGAAAATGTTGCTGGTACTTTGACTAAAAACCCCAAACTAAAACTATGGTTTGATGCGGGCGATTATTGGCAATAGTCGGAGGTGCAAAGGGAGTTGCACGTAGTTAGGGTGGAGTATCGCCCGTGTCGGATTAAGGACCGAGCAATGGAACGCTATAGATCCAAGATTTTCGTACAACCACGAGGGCTTGTATGGGCGGGTCTTAGCCTATTAAGTTGTTTAGGTGTGGCTTTGCATCTAAGGAAGGCGGGAGTTCTGCACATGCATTCCGGTTTGGTCTGTCTGTAGGGGGTCTACTTACCAATGCAACGGTGTATACCTTGCCGTGGATAGAAACGTGGTGTTGGGTGTGATGAAAAGGATCCACGTCCTGGGTGAGTGTTTCTGTTTCCATGGCGAGGGCCAAACGTCCCGGGCTGGTTCAAAGCCACATCTAGATAATGTAACGGCTCTGTATGATCTCCTTGCCGACACACCAAAGGAAGTGTGTAAATTGGCCTGGCAAAAGAGGTTGATCATTCCTTGTGGGTAAAGCTGTACACCTCTGCAGAGTGTAAAACTAATCGATTAGCCGTGTCCACAGTTATGAACGCTTGGTGAAGTCATTCCAATGTTAGAATGTTTTGGTATTTTCTGGAAAAATGGGTTTAAAAAGGAAACCGTTTTGTAACTAGCTTTTTGGGTCAAAGGACAGACACCGGGGATCTTTGCAGTCGGGTAGACTGGGTTGAAGGACTTGAATATTTGCTTATCGCTTTATGTTTCAATTGCTCATTTGAAAATGCGATGTTTCAATCTATTATGTCATATTCTTAAATGTTTATGCAACTGCAAAATAAACGTTAAACCTGCCTTGATTAGCCTGCATAACTACTTTATTGCATCTGTCAAACACTATAAGTCTTGCTGAGTACCAAAGTACTCAATCTTGCATCTGCTGTCTCAGAGGACGGAACCTGCGAAGCGCCAGACGACTTTTACTTTCACGCAGGGTGCGGGACTTTTGGCGATGAGTCTCCCTAGGTTTGCCAAGTCAGTTGCCTGAGGGTTAGCGGGCAAACCACGTGGCTTTTGGAGTTTTTAATTCCTCTATTTTCCGCTGTCGTAAGAATTTAACTCTGTATAATTATTACTGCTTGTAATATATGCCTGTCAGTTATTCATCTTGTGGTTGTGATATGAATGTTGTAAACATGTGAATGCTAGCCGCTGATCATGGGACTAGTACAGTAATCACATGGAGGTTCCTGTTTGCAAAAACGGGGTCTCACAATATCACTGCCGGTTTATATCAAAAACCGGCAGTGATACATCACTACTGGTTCGGTTACCACCCGGCGGTGATATCATCATTTTCATTGCCGGTTGTACTCCAGAACCGACATTGATAAGTATTTCAGCAAGATCGATTTATCACCGCCGTTTACGCGCGAACCGGCGATGATAAGTATCTTTATATAGGTGGAATTCCCCTCTTCCCCGATCGAGCAGAATAGAGAGGAACTCTGTCTTTGCTCGGTGGCAAGGATTTTAGCGACTTGATACTGGAAAGTTGTACCAAAATTCATCTCGTATTCTCTCCAAAGTTAGTAACTTGATCTACATTATATTTGTAGTTAGATTTTACTTTATAGATTGCTCTAGATTTTGATAATTAGTGATTATATGGTGTGAACATTTAGGTCGATAGAGCTCAAATTAAGATCCGGCTAATTTAGTGAATAAATTACAATTCTTATTCATTTTAGTGATTTAGTGGATTTTTAAATAATGAAAATTGCTAGATGGACCATTATATCTAATTATAATTATTTTAAATAATGAAAAATTGTTATATGGAATTTTAAATGTTGAAAATTGCTAGATGAATTTTAAATAGTGAAAATTAATAGATGAATATTTAAATAATGAAAAATGGTAGATGGATTTTCCAATAATGAAAATTGCAAGATATATTTTAAAATTTAATTATTTACAAATATATCCTTATTTTCAATTATATGCTTATTTGATGAATATTAATTTAATTTATTAGCACTACATAAAAAATGAAATGAATAAATCATTTAAATAATAAAAAATTGCTAGATGGATATTTAAATAATGAAAAAAGGTTTATGTATTTTAATATAGTCAAAATTGCTAGATGGATTTTTAAATCTAATCATTTACAATTATATTGTTATTTGCAATTATATGCTTATCTGATGTTTATTGATTTAATTAATTAGCACTGCATGACTAATGTAAAGAATAAATTATTTTGTGATCGTTTATTAATTTATTGAAATTTAGTTTGATATAATTAATTGTAGATGGACCAAAGGTGGATGTATGACACGGACTGTCGCGACGCAGAGTTCTTTAATGGTGTGACTTGTTTTCTGAACGTGACTGCGGCGCACAAGTCAAAGAAGCTGGCAGACTATATGTGTTGTCTATGCGTTTATTGCAAAAATGAGAAGCTGTTTTCTACCATAGAGTCGATACGTGCACACTTGCTTCGAAGGGGTTTCAAGGCTGGCTATACCTGTTGGACCGAGCACGGTGAAGATGAGATTGTACATGAAGGGCAACACATTGATGAAGTTGACGGAGACAATGATATGACGGCGGTCAAAGATACATTCATTGATAGCCACGAAGATGATCTAAATTAAAAGTTGCGTGATGGGGAGGGGGACTTCACGAGAGAGAGAGTTTCAAAAGTTTCAGCGTATGGTAGAGGATTCTACAACACCATTATACCCCGGCTGCAAGGAGGAGCATAAAAAGTTGCATACCGTGCTTACACTACTGCAGTTGAAGGCAAGAAATGGTTGGTCCAATAAGAGCTTCACTGAGCTGTTATATCTCTGGGGGACTTGCTTTCATTGGGTAACGTGTTTCCTGCAACTACATACCAGGCCAAGAAGGTATCTGCCCGTTGGGACTAGAAGTACATAGAATACACGCATGTCCAAACGATTGTATATTGTATCACAATGAGTTTGCAGACTTGGATGCCTATGCTGTTTGCAAAGCAAAGCGATATAAGGGCAATGATGATGATATCGATAACGATGATGTTGGGGTGAAGCATAAGAAGAATAGATCCCCCTGTAAGGTGGTGTGGTATTTCCCTATAATCCCTCGTCTGAAGTGATTGTTTGCTAACAAAAGGCATGCCCAATTGCTACGATGGCACACCGAAGAGCGTAAGAAGGATGGAATGCTCAGACACCCTGTTGATTCTGTGCAATGGAGGAACTGTGAGACCCCGTTCTTGCAAACAGGAACCTCCATATGATTACTGTACTAGTCCCATGATCAGTGGCTAGCACTCACATGTTTACAACATTCATATCACAACTACAAGATATTAAGCTGATAAGTATGCATTACAAGCGGAAATAATTATATAGAGTTTTAAATTTACAAAGACTGAATAGCGGAAAATAGAGAGTTAAAGAACCCCAAAAGCCTCGCGGTTTGCCTGCTAACCCTCAGGCAACTGACTTGGCAAACCTAGGGAAAATCATCGTCAAACACCCCGTGCCCTGCGTTAAAGCAAGAATCATCTGGCACTTCGCAAGCTTTGTCCTCTGAGACAGCAGATGCAAAATTGAGTACATTGGTACTCAGCAAGACTTATAGTAGTTGACAAATGCAATTAAGTAATCATGCAGGCTAAGCAAAGGCAGGTTAAAGGTTACTTTGCAGTTACACAAACATTTAAAAGTATGAACATAATAGATTGAAACATCGCATTTTTAAACAGGCAATTGAATCATAAAGTGATAAGCAAATATTCAAGTCTTTCAACCTAGTCTACCCGACTGTAAAAGTCTCAGGAGTCTGTCCTTTGACTCAAAAGCTAGTTGCAAAGCGGTTTCCTTCCCAACCCATTTTCCAGAAAATACCAAAAGATCCTAACATTGGAATAACTTCACCAAATGTCCTTGACCGTGGACGCGGCTAATCGATTAGATTTACACTCTGCAGAGGTGTACAACTTTACCCACAAGGAATGATCAACCTCTTTTGCCAGGCCAACTGACACACTTCCTTTGGTGTGTCGGCAAGGAGATCATACAGAGCCGTTACATTATCTAGACGTGGCTTTGAATCAGCCCGGGACATTTGACCCTCGCCATGAAAATAGAAACACTCACCCAAGTCGTGGATCCATTTTCATCTCACCCAACACCACATTTCTGTTCATGGCAAGGCGTACACCGTTGCATTGGTATGTAGAAACCCCTACTGCATGCACTGACCGAATGCCTGTGCAATCTCCCGCCTTCCTTAGATACAAAGCCACATCTAAACAACTTAATAGGCTAAGACCCGCCCATACAAGCCCTCGTGGTTGTACTAAATTCTTGGATCTATAGCGTCCCATTGCTCGGTCCTTAATCGACACGGGCGATACTCCGCCCACTACTACGGAATGGCACATCAGTATCGCTTTATCCGTATCGGTTCTTAAGTTTTTAGGAAAAAACGATTGTGATAAATAACTTCGGAGAGGTGTTAGTAATAATCACTATCGGTTCTGAGATTATAAGTGATTGTGATGTAACATTGGGCATATCACTATCGGTTCTAAACCAAAAAACGATAGAGATGTGAATGGTCATCACTATCGGTTCTAACAAACGAAGTGATAGTGATGATCACATCCACATCACTATCGGTTCCTTTGATAAAAGCGATAGTGATGTGCATATACATCACTATCGGTTCTAAGAAAAGAAGTGATACTGATGTGCACGTGATCATCACTATCACTTCTATCAAAAGAATCGATAGTGATGACTATGCACATCACTATCGGTTCTAAGAAAAGAAGCGATAGTGATGTGCACGTGATCATCACTATCGGTTCTTTTATAGAAGCGATAGTGATGATCGCAGACATCACTATCGCTTCTCTAAAAGAACCGATTCTGATGTCCACGTGCTCATCACTATCGCTTCTATAAAAAGAACCGATAGTGATGAGCGTTCATATCACTATCGCTTTTGGAAAAGAACCGATTCTGATGTGCCTCGCTAGGTCATATATAGCACTCGAGTTGAACTCTTCTCTGTTGTTGCTCCAGAGGAGATTTCTTCGCCGCCACCCGAGAAAATATCTCATATTGTGTGGTTCAAAGCAATACTTGGGTGGCTATTGTCCAGCAATTACATATAGTGTAGTCTCGATGCGATGTACAATCTATATAATTCTGAGACATAGAAATGAGGCTAAACTATATGAAATCATTTTTGGAATTTTTTAAAAAACTTGGACTTCATCTGAAAAAGTTTTGACTTTTCAACTATTTAAGGAAAATTCATGCCTAGAAAGTGAATTTTGGCATCTTTTTCCAATGCTAACTCTCTTTTGCAAAATTCCTTTTTGAAAAGATTTGTAGTATCTCAAAGTATATATCTGGAAAATTTTAAATAATTCCAATGATATTTGCAAAAGTTTTTCACTCTTTGATCTAATTCTGAAAATTTAGACTTCATGGTTTGTCTGGAAAGGGAACAGTGCAACGAACTACATTTGTGTCGGTTTTTCCTCAGAACCGATAGAGATAACTATGTATCAGTGTCGGTTTTATTTGCAAAAGCGATACAGATATTGAATCATGATCGATGTCGGTTTTATTTATAAAAGCGATACGGATATATTGAGATACATCAGTGTCGGTTTTATTTAAAAAAGTGATACGGATATTGAGACACATCAATGTCGGTTTTCTTTAAAAAAGTGATACAGATATATTGAGATATATCAGTGTCGGTTTTATTCAAAAAAGTGATACGCATATATTCCATTATCAGTGTCGGTTTTTGTATTTAAAAGCGATACGGATGACTATTCACATCTGTGTCGGTTTTATTTGAAAAAGCGATACAGATATTGATCTTATCCGTGTCGGTTGTATTAAAAAAACCGATACTGATGACTATAGACACCAGTGTCGGTTTTCTTAATAAAGCGATACTGATAAGTATGTTCCCCATTTTTTCCCGCGACTAGCCTATTTGGGCGCGCGGCAACATCGTCGTTAACCCTAGCGCGCTCGCCGCCCGCCTGCCCGTCGCCCACCACGCCCGCCCCTCGCCCGACGCGCGCGGCGACCCACCCGACGCCACGACCAGCCCGCCGCCGCCCGCCCGCCCGCGCCGCGCCCGACGCCTCGCGACCCACTGACGCTGCCGCCCGGCCCATCACCCGCCACCACGCCCGCCCACGCCCGACGCGCCGATCGCCCGACCCACCCGACGCCTCGACCAGCCATTGCCATTGCCCGAGGCGGTGGGTCCTCTACCTGCACCGACCTCCTCCCCCTGGCTCCTCTCCCGGCGATCTTCAGCCTCCGGCAACCTCCTGCCCCGCGCTGGCCTCCTCCTGTTTGCTCCCCCACGGCGGCCTCCTCCCCGTGAGCTCATCATCCCCTTGTGCCGTCATCCTCGAGGTAAAAATCTGAACCAAATTAGTGCCTTGTGAGTTTGCAATTTCTGGTTGTGAAGTGAGATGTGAGTAGGATGAACTTTCTGTGGTGCCTTGTTGCTTGCGAAGTATTATCTCTGTATGTTTGGATGCACAAATGCCCAATCACCATTAACAGGGAAGTAGTGAATTGCCTTGCATATGATTCGCTTTTGGTTGATTGTGTCCAAGTAATAGCAACTGCAAATGCAAATAGGTTCATAAAATAAGGGGGAAACGCATTTCACCAATTGCCAGCCCAACTACAAACCCATCCGTAGTAATGCAGAAGTAAATCTCAATCCTTTGTTTCCTTGGAACTCACAATGTTATTTAGGCGAGCATAAAAGCAATTCTCATTAAGTTATTGCGGCGTGTTTAATGGAATGTCCTAGCTCCTTTGGAATATCTGTGAACCTTTTATGTCCTCCGGCACTCATTGCCTAATGGTAATTTGTATGGACATCAAATGTGGTCCATGTTGGTGCATTATGAATGCATTTAAAATCTAGTCCTCGATGTCCATTGAATCAATTTCAAGAACACTCACCCATGAATGGAAACAATTTATTACAGCTAACAGCTCATACATGGTCAACCTCATGCCAATTTGGTTCCTTTTCCTCTTACAGGTTTGACCTGCACTTTAGGAAAAATCCATTTGGTGGAGAATTCACTGTTTTTGCTGGTCTTGAAGAATGTATTAAGTTCATTGCAAACTTTAAGTTCACGGACCAGGACATATGTTCCAGAATTCTGCAATTATCGTGCTCACTTTACATCTACTTGCTTGTGCTTCTTTTGCAAACATTTCTCATCGTTGCCCCTGTGGAGCTCATCGTTGCAGCCAGCGTTGCCCTCGTGGAGGTGGCCGTCTATTTTCTATTGCTTCAAACATTCAGAATTCCATTCGGTTGCCTGAATTAGCTGCGGATCCAATTAAAAGGTGTCAAGGAGAATACTAGTCGAAAGGTACATTTTTGTCACCCTTACCTAGCAAAATGCTCAGTTTTGTTCTTACTATTTATAGTAAGTTCGATCCCATGTTTCTTGGATCAATTTGAGGATCTGAGCTTACACAAAGGTTAGGCCTAACTGATTGAATTATACTACTATTACAACAGAGCTTATTGTTGGTTTTCTGTTCATGCAAAGCTTTTCATATACAGTCATGGGATCATATACAGTCTGGCTAATGCAATTTCTCTTGATCCTATGTTACAGTTTATTTTTAGCATATTACATGTGTTCATTTTTGGCGCAATACTTTTGTCTCTTCTCTCAACATATGTTAGAGTTTACGTTGCGTAACCTCGCTTTCCGTTAGAGTACTTGTTTATGAATATGCCATTTCGGCACATTCATAAGCAAGCAGTCTCGAATTGTCCACGTTTTTTGGACAGTTCGAGGATATGTGGTTCGGGTAAGTTCCTGAGTTTGTTGTACAACTCCAGAGAAGATTTCGGTAGCATCTCCCTACAGTGTTCTCCAGGTATACACCCCTCTTGACCTGTTGTCGAGACGTGTACCGGAACAGTGAGATGTCTCTTAATTTTCTCCGAGTTGTACAACGGCTTAGGAACTTGCTCGAACCACATATCCTCGGATGGGATTAGGACCAAACCTATTTAGAGATTAGAGGTTATCGTTGGTACGTATTTAGGTGGTCAACATATAGACTTTTCTTGAAGATCATTCATTCATTTGTTACTCTACTGAAATATGCTAGAACAGTTACATCTTATTACTTTTCTATTCAGCTATTGTTTTACATGATTTATTGTTAAGTTAACAAAATAGGTACGAATTGCTTTCTCTCATGTCAAATATATTACCTTATCAGATAAGAAAACTCAAAATGTCACAATTAGAGAGCATCGGCTCCTCGCTAGACAGAGTACAAGGTGCTCCTGAGGGGCCGAGCCAAGTTCCAAATGTTGAGGGGCAGAGTAAGGTGAGGAAGGCCCGAGGACCGAACAAAGGGGCCACAGGGAGAACACCACAGGTTCTCCACTTCAATGCCACGGGGGTCTACACAGGCCCTCCCAAGTACAAGGGGCGATACCGTTCATTCCTCGGTCAATTGGTGAGGGAGAGAGTGCCCATAACGATTAAGGATTGGAGGAGGAAGTCGGTACGAAAGCGTAAGAATCACCTGGGACGAGGTTAAGGAAAATGGATTATAGAGGAGGAAGATGAACGAACGCGAGGCGACACGCTGGAAGAGGATGGGTGTGGCCTTGAGGCACTTCGTGGTCCTCATGCACAAAGTGAGTACGCATCTTGAAAGGTCGTACACCATTCGAGAAGTACCCGTTCGTTACTACAGATGTTTGGGAGGAGTTCACGATGATAAAGGGTACGCCTGAGGTAGAGCAGCTAAGAGAGAGGAACCCCGCTATCCAGAGGCACAACACGCACCCGCACCACCTCGGTACAGGCGGCTATGAGGGGAAGAAGGCAGAGTGGGCGTGACTAGCCGAGGAGTGCACGAACTCCGGACGACGATGCCTTACTCCCACATATGTGAGGAACGGGCACGCAACTGGGTATTAGCGAGGACAAAGAAAACCCCCGACGGGTAGCTTGTAGTCGCAAACCCCGTTACTACGCACGTCGTCTCTGCCATCGTAAGACATCTAACTTAGTATATTGCAGTTGACCCAACTTGTTGTATTTCAAATCTAATTCGTACTCGCTTATTGCAGGAGGAGGTAAGCCAGCGGAAAGAGCAGGGGACCTTCCGGAGCTAAGGGTCAAAGGATATCCTGCAGTCTGCGATCGGGAAGCCCAACCATAAGGGCCGGGTGCTTGCCGCAGGGTCGGGGCATACGAAGAAGTCCTACTTCCAAGATGACGCTTCGAGTGCTAGATCAAGATCATGGGAGGCACGTGCGGAGCGCCTCAAGGACACGCTCAGGGAGCAGCTGAGGGAGGAGATCGAGGAGGAGATGAGGGGGGAGATGATGGCACGTGAAGATGAGATAAGGGGTGAGATGATGGCACGTGAGGAGCGCCTGAGGGCCGAGATGATGGCGATGGTCTCTCAGAGTCAGAGCCAGATGCCCTCGCCTCTTGTAGAGAAGCTCGTGCCCGACCTAGCAAAATTGTGGTTCCAAAAATGATAAGACCGAACCCCAGCTGAAGGTAATAATTAATTTTTCCTAACATAAAGCTACAAGTGTAACTCCCACAATGTTTCTCCTCAAGTTGCGCATATCTTGCAGGCCCTACTATGCTACCACCACCTCGACGGAGGACGGATTTCTGTCGAGGTCAGACGCTGGGTTGCATTTTCATGCAAGGAGACGGACATCATGCATGGTCACCTTTGGGGAAGGGATACATGAGGTGCGGTGGACTACGCCCACGAACACTTCTTATCACATGTGCTCGAGTTCCCCCAACGAAGATATCGGCACTCTCGGGCAAGCACGTATGTCGCTCATCAAGTGGCCCACGACGGGTGTCGTACTAGTCAAGGTAAAAATCCCCCGTGTCTTCTCTACCATTCCTGTAGTACTACAATAAGTTAAATATGCGCGTGCTTTGTAGGTTCCTACCGTACCTGTGCTTACTCCTGCTCCTGCTTTTGTTCCAACCACCGTGATGAGTCCTACACAAAGTGCAGAGATCACGTGTAAAAGGACAAGCACGACACCAACAGAACCACAAGAGGCCTCTGAGACTCCTTCCGCCAAGAAGGCAAAGCTGATAAAGGCTACAACGCCCCTTGAGGTACCTCAAAAGCCCACTACCTTGACCTCGAAGACTCCTTCGGCCCAGAAAGGAAAGTCAACACAGGCCACAGACATCCCTTATGATTTTAAGGCATACGTACATGGAAAGCCCCTGATTGCATCCAACGAACTAAATAATCTAGGCAGGTGGACTCGCATGCTCCATGGATGGTACATGGCTAAGGTGAATGAGGTAGAGCGTCGAGTCGACTTCAATGTGATGTATAAAAGGGTACATTTCCACCGTGACGAGAATGGGATATTCCCCGTCAGTTTTGAGGATCTGTTTCGTGTGTACCAATTAATAGCCGTCGATATTTCTACTTTACGATCCTGGACACTGTGAGTATCGCACCATACATCATGAGCTGACGACTTTTATAGGATTTTGCATTATGTTTTCTAATATCAACACGAGTTGCAGGGCAATGAGACAGCGAGCCGTGATAAATCAAAACCAAGTTGGGTTCATCGACCCCGAGCTTGTGTCTGCGATGACGGCTAGGCTTCATCCGGTGTTCGTTGCTGGCTACGTCAAGGGGGTATTGCATACTGAGTCGAAGAAGGACTTCGTTGTAATACCTTACCACGAAGAGTAAGTAGTACAAACCCATCAATTACTTGTACGCACTTAAACCGTATGCGAACTTATTTCCTTGCACTACATTCCATTTAATAAGCAACCATTGGGTTCTACTCGTCCTCGTTCCGAGCGAAAACACAGTCTACATTTTTAACTCAATCAAGAAGAGACCGATGGCCTACGCGATCAAGTGTCCTTTGTAGAAGTAAGTACATTACTGTAACGTAACACTTTCTGAATTTAACTATATTTTTTTACTCAATGGCATCTCTCCAATATATGTAGGGGTTTCTCGGACTATGTCGATGAAGGAGGGTCACACGATAACAAAAAGGGCAAGACGCTGGAGTATAAGAAATTCACGGTACAAGTGCCTAGCATATATACGATTAATTTTTTTTGAAATCTAATCTTCGTGTGTTAATTTCTTTTTCTCTCTTTACTGATGTCATCAACAGGCAGCGATGACATGTGCGGCTTCTATGTCATGCAACACATGTTGGTTGTGGTCATGGCTCACACCTTTTCCTAAGGTATATGTACATGCATATTTAGCCTTTCACATACAAATTTTGAAACTTAAATTCATGCACTCATTTATGTTTTGCGTAAGATCAATATCCCCTGAAGAGCTTAGACAAAGAAAGCACTCAACAATTTACTGAGACCACTTATGCCAATGGTAATGGTTAGAAGTTATATCGGAGGACGGTAGGTTTAGAGATTACAAGGCGCCCTACTAGTCCATATGGAAACAATATTAATTGTATATGTCAATGTGATATATATGCATGTGTACTGATTGTTAAGCATGTTTGTGTTTGTATGTTGTGAACGAATGGGCTATATGTATTGTAATTTAAGTGTTCGTGTTTTGTGAATGTGATATGTGCATTTTGTGTTACTCAGACAGAATGTGATATATGACCATTGTTAATATGTGCCATTTTGGGTAATATGCAAAATTGCAACACCCCCATGAGGGTCATCAGAATCGGTTCTTGTATATATGATTCTGATGACGTCTCATCAGAATCGGTTTTTTGAATAAAGCGATTGTGATGACACCATCATTAGAATCGGTTCTTAAGACGAACGATTACGATTACCTCTTATCGTAATCGGTTCTTTTAAGCAGCGATTGTGATGATCACATCGATAGAATCGGTTCTTTGACCAGGCGATTGTGATAACCATACCATTACAATCGGTTCTTCAAGAAAGCGATTGTGATGATCCATCATCGATCGGTTCTATCAAAGAAGCGACAGATGACCCCTCATTAGAATCGGTTCTTGTTTGGAACCGATTCTGATAACCACGTTATCAGAATCGGTTCCAAACAAGAACCGATTCTAATGAGGGGTCATCACAATCGCTTCTTTGATAGAACCGATTCTGATGATACGTTATCAGAATCGGTTTCACACAAGAACCGATTCTAATGAGGGGTCATCACAACCGCTTCTTGTAAAGAACCGATTTGGATGACATTTATCAGAATCGGTTATTCGAAAAAACCGATTGTGATAAAGTGTTCATCAGAATCGGTTTCACCTAATAACCGATTCTAATGATGATTTATCACAATCGGGCCGAAACCGACTGTGATAAATCCACCTCATCACTATCTAAAGACTTCGTATCGCCACTTGAACCGATTGTAATGGCAAAAAAGAACCGATTCTGATGGACAATTCTGTAGTAGTGGCCCTACACTACGTGCAACTCCCTTTTGCACCACCGGCTATTGCCAATAATCGCCTGCGTCAAACCATAGTTTATTTTGGGTTTATAACCAAAATACCAGCAACCTTTCCAAATGAGGACCATACATTTGTTGAAAAGACTCACGACAAGTAGCTTAAGAAGGTATATTATGCTAGCGGTTATACTCAAAATGACATTAAGCATGTCTAGTTAAAACTAAGGTTTACAAGGTTCATATGTTCATACAGATTGAGGTAAACCATAATTTACAGGATTAACTACAGTTCCAACCAAAATTAGCATTTCTAGGGAAAATTATCCGGATGCATAGTACATAGACAAGAACAACATAATATAGATAAATTATCAAGCTCGACATGTTCAAGGGGTTGCTTGCCTTGCAACTCGCTGTCTAGGTCAGGATCTGGATCTGCGACGGAGTCGTCTTCTTCTTCGAGCACGTTGGATTCTACACGTCAATTAACCGAAAACAGAGCAAATATAAAATTTCAATAAGGGCAAAAAGAAAATAGACAGTAAACCAAATAAAGATTAATTGCAGAAAACAGGGGTATATCTTAGGGTTTGGATTGTAAAATTTTAAGACTTCATGATGTAAATAATTACGCATTCAAAGCGTTAATACTTTTTATGATGAACAACATGGGTTTTTCTTGTGGATTATTTATTCTTATATTACGAATTCAAGAGGCCAAAATTACAAATTCCTATATTTACAACTTCGAATTATAGATGCTAAAATTATCTAAACTAATAAAAATTTAAAACATAAGATAAAAGGGGTTGATTGCACCAAATCTTATTAAGTTTTGATACTAGGTTTGCTCATGGCTTGCAACCATTTAATCTATATCCTAATTATTTAATTTCCTATGCACATATATATACATATATGTGTGTGAGTGCATTTGGCACAAGGGTTACTTCGTATCTTAAAGGTAATTCAAAGCAAGATTACTCCTTAATCAAGTTCAATTGTTCTACTGCCACCCTAGTATTCAGGAAATGAATTTTTACTTATTCTATATTCTTTTCATACAATTATACATATTTAAATCCTTAGTGTATTGAAAGCAAGACTTAAATAGAAAATGATTCAAACATGCATGAAAATTAAATATTTTATATGTTTGGATTCCTGGAGATATAAGTATCCTAGAAAAATTAGTTTCATTAACTGGGCATCACAACCAACCTATTAGAAGCGGTTTAGTGTGAACCCGTTGTGATGTTCGCACCAGAAGCGGTTAGTTAGCAACGGTCCGGAGAGGGATTTCAGAAGCGGTTTGAGACACGAACCGCTTCTGAATGTTAAGCGGTTCGTATCTCAAACCGCTTCTGGAAGACCTCCCGTGCAGCGCATTTAAACCCTTCTTCCTCCATGAGCCAGCAGAGGTACGATCGAACAGAGAAGGCCGGCCCAACGCTGTTCTTGGGGAGGTGCTGTCCAAATGTTTAATTGGAGGTGATTAGCTCCAAATTAAGTGTTTCAAAGTTATTAACATCATGTGAACATCCTTCTCACCTAGATATTGCTATTTTTTCAATGGTTGTGGACAAATCTTGAACTTTTTAAGCATGATCGAAAATTTGTTTTCTATGCCTTGTTTTTGTTGTTGTATGAAGATGTTGGGTGGAGATCTAGTTCAAAAAATGACATTACAAGGTAAAGGTGATTGGAAGCTTTAGATCTAGGTGGTTGATAGCTTTAGAATCTTAAATATCACAATAAGTTGGGGGAGATCTAGGTACAACATTGCAAGGAAGTAATTATTGGTGTATGAAATAAAATAGAAAAACATGTAGAAGGATAAGAAATAATTACAAAGGTAGGAAGGGATACAAAATAATTAGAAAGGTAGGTCTTTAATTGGATGACGGTGTAGGTGGAGCTTTTTTTTGTTGGGTTTAAATGTAACAAAATTTAAGTTAGGTTATAATTTTTGTAACGAAATTTGTTATAATTTTTAATGAAATTATAACTTGGTGTAGATGAATCGGCAATGGATGTACAATGCGGACCGTCGCTCGAAAGAGTTCATTGATGGCGTGCAGGCTTTTCTCGATGTGGCCGTTGCATTCTTGCCTCCAGGCAGCTTCATATGTTGTCCGTGTGTTGATTGCAAGAACGTGAAAGAGCACTCCCAGCGATGGCAAGTTATGAACCACTTGATCATGAGAGGTTTCATGCCAAACTACACCTGTTGGACCAATCATGGCGAAGTTGAGGTGATTAGCCAGGAAGACGATGAAGAAGGCGAGGAAGAGGAAGATGGATTCAACAATATCCCTGACGGCACGCAATCATCGCTCGTGGAAGAAACACTTGGTGACTTTGGTGATGATGAGCTAGATCAGATCTTTGCGTGGACGGAGAGGGAGACTACATGATGAAAGATAGTTCGAGAAGTTCCAACAGATGTTACAGACCACATAACTCCTTTGTACCCAAACTGTAAGGGGCCACAAAAAGCTGCGTACCACACCGGAACTCATGCAATGGAAGGCTACAAATGGTGTGTCGATAAGGGATTCGATGAGTTGTTATCACTCGTAAAGAAGTTGCTTCCGAAGATAACACTCACCGAATCTACATATGAAGCCAAGCAAGTCGTCTGTCCTTTGGGATTGGAAGTACAGAAGATACACGCATGTCCTAATGATTGTATCCTGTATCGTAATGAGTATGCCGATTTAGATGTTTGTCCAGTGTGCAGAGAATCACGGTATAAGGTGAAGCGTGACGATCCAGGTGAAATAGATGGGGAGCGTAAGAAGAAGAGACCTCTAGCTAAAGTGTTGTGGTATTTCCCTGTGATCCCCCGATTGAAACGTATGTTTGCTAACAAAGCGCATGCCCAGATAATGCGTTGGCACAAAGAAGAGCATAAGGACGACGGGATTCTTAGACACCCTGCAAATGGCTCACAGTGGAGGAAAATCGACCGGACGTACTCGGACTTCGCAGATGAGGTGAGAAACATAAGGTTTGGGTTGAGTACCGATGGGATGAATCCTTTCGGAGAATTGAGCAGCAGCCATAGCACCTGGCCTGTTACACTATGTATCTATAACATTCCTCCATGGTCGCATGAAGCGAAAGTACATCATGATGCCGTTGTTGATCCAAGGCCCCAAGCAACCTGGAAATAACATCGATGTCTACATGAAACCATTGGTTGAAGATCTTGTGACGTTAGGGACGATGGTGCAAGGGTATGGGATGAGTACAAAGGGAGTATTTCACCCTCGTGCATTGTTATTTGTAACAATCAACGACCGCCTCGCTTCTCGGAAACTGTCCAAACTTAACTATCAAAGGATATAGAGCACGCATCCAAAGGCTTAGATGAAACGGACGACATGTACCAAAAACTCTCGGAAGGTTGTGTACATGGGTCACCGTAGGTTTCTTCTTACGAGTCACCCGTTGGGGAAGGAAGGCAGGAAATTTAATGGGCAACCAGACCTTCGTGCAAGGCCTCAGCATCGTATTGGGCCACGTGTGTTTACTATGGTAAAGGATTTGAAAGTAGTATTTGGAAAGGGTCCTGGAAGCAAACATGTGCAAAATGAGGATTGTCATGCACCCATGTGGAAAAAGAAGTCAATATTTTGGGACTTGCCTTATTGGGAAGTCATGGAGGTTCGTCACTCACTTGACTTCATGCACACCACGAAGAATGTTTGCTTGAACCTGCTAGGCTACATAGATATGTACGGAAAATCGAAAGATACATTGCAAGCTCGGAAGGACCTTGAACTCTTGGAACTGAGGAACGACCTACATCCCGAAAAGAGAGGGAAAGGACAATATTACCTACATCCTGCGAGCTACACTCTAAGCAAAGAAGAGAAAAAAAGCGTGATAGAGTTCCTGAACAGTGTGAAGGTCCCTTCCGGATACTCCTCAAATGTAAAGAGACTCATAAACATGAAAGAGAATAAAATCGTACATATGAAATCCCATGACTGTCTTGTGTTAATGACACAGTTGCTCCCAGTGGCTATGAGAGGCATACTGCTCGAGTGGGTACGGGGGACAATCACAAAGCTGTGTTCTTTTTTCAACGCGGTTTCACAGAAGGTCATCGACCCAGATAAACTAAGTAAGCTGCAGGATGACGTGGTACAAAGTGTGGTTAGTCTTGAGATGATCTTTCCTCTTGCATTCTTTGATATTATGGTTCATCTCACTGTTCACCTTGTCAAAGAGATAGGTATTCTTGGACCTGTGTATCTACACAACATGTTCCCTTTCGAGAGGTACATGAGTGTGCTAAAGAAGTATGTTCGTAACCGTTCTCGTCCGAAAGGATGCATTGCCGAGGGTTATGGGACAGAGGAGGTGATTGGGTTTTGTGTGGATTACATTAATGTTCTAAACCCGATCGGCGTCCCTATATCACGCCATGAGGGGAGGCTATGGGGAAAAGGGACACTAGGAAGGAAAGCAATTGCATGCAATGATCTTCTTACATTTAAGCAAGCACATTTCACGGTTTTGAAACAATCAACTGTAGTGGCCCCGTATGTCCTTGAGCACAAGAGTATTTTACGTCGCGATTTCCCGGGGAGGTCTGAGGATTGGATAACACTGAAGCACATGGATTCTTTCGGCGCTTGGTTACAAAAGTACATCCTTTTGAAAGGGTCAGACAATGAACAGTTGCAACGCTTGGCTCGGGGACCATCTAGTAAAATCATGACATTCAAGGGGTACGAGATAAATGGTTACACATTCTACACCAGATCCCAGGATAACAAGAGCACCAACCAAAATAGCGGTGTCCGTATAGACGCCGAAGACAACAAAGGCAAGGTGGATACATATTATGGTTTTATAGAAGAGATATGGGAGCTTGACTATGGACCTTTAAAGGTCCCTCTATTTAAGTGCCAATGGGTCAAACTGACTTCAAGCGGCGTGAAGGTCGACAAATATGGTATGACAATCGTGGACCTCACGCAAGTCGGCTATA
This sequence comes from Otatea glauca, assembly GCA_036346275.1. Taxonomy (NCBI): domain Eukaryota; kingdom Viridiplantae; phylum Streptophyta; class Magnoliopsida; order Poales; family Poaceae; genus Otatea; species Otatea glauca. The sequence goes on from CM070711.1 coordinate 42,248,046, forward strand.
GGCGCGAACCGTTCGTCCTCGCGAACGATGTGAGACAGGTCTTCTACGTAATGGACATGTCAAGCAAACCTAAGAAGCAGAAAGATTGTAGTACTAAGCCAAAGCGACACGTGGTTCTCCAAGGCAAACGAAGGATTGTTGGAGTTGAGGACGTCACAGACGAGGAAGAGTATAGTCAGTTCGACGAGATCCCTCCTTTCGCTGTGGATGTCGACATAAGCCTCCTCAATGACACAGACGTGGATACTCCTTTCATATGTCGCGATCATAATGAAGGAACACTTGTAAAGACAAAGTACGTTACTACTTAGGATGTACCCCTACTGTATGAACTATGTATATGTAATACGGGTCTTCTACTGTATAAAGTGTTTATTTTGAATGAATGTAAAGTGCCAAAATTCTAAATGAAACTAAAGTGCTGAAAGCATTTTTTAAAAAATTATGGAATGAAACTAAATTGCTAAAAGCATTTTTTAAAAATTATGGACTGAAACTAAATTGCTAAAAGCATTTTTTAAAAATTATGGAATGAAACTAAATTGCTAAAAGCATTTTTTAAAAATTATGGAATGTGAAGGACCATGTGGAGGTCCATCCATGTTTGTGATGAGTATTTGACTTTATTTGAGCAAGGTGTGCTCAAGTTTGAGTTTGATTTGGATTGATTTTCAAAATGAAGCAATTTGAGTTGTACCGGCCGTATGGACACGGTAGTGGTGAGTTGCATGGTTTATTGTACATCTTTGTGGGCATTGCTATGTGAGGAGTTTCCTTGTCTTTGATGGTTGCGGACGACGGTGCTAGGTCATGGTGAGGCGAAGGATGACCGGGACTAGGCGAGAGCGTCGGAGGTCTAGACGGTTGGGAGATCGCGGAAGATGATCGGAGACGGAGTCCGGCAAGTCAAGAAGACAAGAAAAGGAGATGATGCTAGCTAGATGCGCGTGGATCAATGAGGACCGTCGGATTGAGGTCTAGTTGATAGGTTAGCGGGTCTAGGTAGTATGCTTTGAAAACTGCAAGAAAACCCGGTATGTGTGTGGGTTTGGGTTAGCCTTGCATGGCTGTGTGTGTGGGTTAATCCTAGCCCTTAGATGAGTGCTCTAGGGTTGAGGACTCATCCAAGGGTGGTAGGTGGCCCAAGAGTAGTATAAATAGGGGTGGAGGGTAGCCTCCTTCCCTTGAAGGTGTTGAGGTTTTGATGCTCATTTGAGCTTTGCCCACATGAATGTGAGGCTTTGTAACCTCCCCTTCCAGAAATGAAAGTTTTATTCATCCACCTCTGAATTTATTTTGCGCATTTACATTATGTCTTTACTTTACGCAATTTAAATTCAGCATTTACTTTCCCGCAATTACATTCCCGCAATTTACTTTCACGTAATTTGGATTTGCCTCCCCTCCTTCTAAATGCTGCTGTTCTTGGATGTTTTGAGTGTGTTCATATGGTTTTACATCTCTTTTGCACTCTTGGATTGAGTAGAGAACATCTTTTCTTTCAAGTTCCAACTTTGTTCTGAACTTGTTCTTCGCGCAGCAGTCAGTGTTTGATTTTTGTAAAAATATATAAAAATCCTTTTTGAGTGATTCTTGTTTGAGGAGGTGCGGGACTGTGATATACACTTGCAGAAAAATTTTGGAGTTCACTTGTTGTACCGTTTAGGCGCCATGAGGTGAAAACCAAGCCCCAAACGTTCTGCTCGAAGTTCTTGACCAGACTGTGTTCTTCGATTTTTCGTGTTTTTTCTGTAAGGTTTTTTGAGGAGAAATTTGGTGGAGTTCTTCAAGACTCTGATTCTCACAGGGAGAAAAAGTCTCAAAATTTTGTGAGCTACAGAAACCCACCAACCTCCTGTGCAAATTGAGGACAAGTTCTGGGAATTCTGCTTTTGCTTTTCTGAAAGTGACTTTTGTGATTTGAATTGATGTCCTTTCTAAAAGGAAGAGTTTGAATTGATTCCTCTTTATCTTGGACACTAGACAACCAGGATTGTGACTCAAAATCCCCACATATTTTATGGTACTTATCCATGCAAGCTTGGGGTACACATAGTTGTCTAGTTTTTCGGTTTTCACAATTCCTTTTGAGCGATCTTGTCGAGGTTTTTGTTGGAGTATTTTGGGGAATTTTTATTTATGCGACCATTCACCCCCTCTGCTCGCCATTTCGGTCCTTCAATTGGTATCGAGGCGGTTTGCTCTTTCTAGATCTTGACCGGTCTCAAGAGCCATGGCGATGGACAAATATTCCACCAAGCCTCCCATCTTTAATGGAGTTGATTTTCCTTTTGGAAATCCCGATGGAGTCATACATCACTGCCTGTGGCTACGATATGGCGAAGGTGAAACTCCGTATGAGGTTCCTGCGATGAAAATGTCACGGCCATCAATATGGTTGACGTTGAGGCGAATGCTAAGGCAAGGAACATTCTCATACAGTGGTCTTAGCCATGTGAGTATGATAGATTTCTCACCTTCGCTCCGCTCACGAGATTTGGGTAACCCTCGATGCTTACCATGAGGGCTCTACTCAAATCAAGACGTGAGGCAGACGAGTTCAAGCGCGAGTACAACAAGTTTGATCAACGCTACCGGTGAGAGTCTCGGCGAGTGTTTTGGTCGGTTTACAAAGATTTTGAGCGACCTCCGGCGCTTGGTTGCATATACCCGACTCGGACAATGCTCGCATTTCTTGACCGCACTCGACCTTCTGGTTTGGGAGATGAAGGTGACCACCATCAAGGACACCACCGACTTATCGACTCTGACTCTTGACGGGCTTTATTCCCGCCTCAAGACTCATGAGATCGATGTCGTCTCTCGGAAGACGAAATCTCAGTCGATGGCTTTGGTCACCGATCCCATTGGATCTTCTTCTTCTGATCCTTCTATTGGTTTCTCTCTTTCCACCCTTTGCGAGCTAAGCGATGACCAACTGGAAAAATTTCCAGAAAATGAGCTTGCTCTTCTCGCTCGCAAGTTTTCTCATGCATACAAGAGGGTGAGAGAGAGGAAGAGAGGTGGCATGATCACCTGCTTCGAGTGTGGTGGCCCCAACCACATTCGGGCGAACTGTCCCAAGTTGGAGAAGGGCAAGAACGACGTTGGCGGTTCGGGCAAGAACGACTACACCGACAAGAACCGCAACAAGAAGCCTCGGTTCGTGAATCGGCGCACGAGAAGAAGTACCGCAACTTCTCCAAGAACAAGAAGCTCTTCCACCGCGTCCTCGCCGCGCTTGACGACATCAACCTCTCCGACACGGAGACATGGAGCGACGAGGGCGAGGATGATCCGCAAGAGAAGAAAGGCGCGACGACTTCTCGGATGTGCTTCATGGTCGACACCAACGACATCGGCGACTCCGAGCTCTACAAACTGACTGACGAGGTACCCTCCTATGACCAGCTCAACGAAGCTTTACGCAAATTAGGAAAATTTCATGCTAGAGCTAGAGCTAGGTGTACTGAGCTTGAGAAGGAAGTAGGTACCTTGACTCGGAGTTAGCTTCACTTAGATCTTCTCCTCCCGAGTCACCGATGATTGCTCTTTGTGTGATGCTATTCTTGTGGAGTTGGAGAACCTAAGGACCATACATGATAGTGTGCTTGTTGAACTTGATGGTCTTAGGTTGAAGAATGCTAGCACTAGTTCTGTTGATGCTATTCTGTTGAGGCTAGTTTTCTTCATGCTCACTCCACTCCATCATGCTCTAATTGCCCTAAATTGCTTGCGAAATTGATGCCATGAGCGAACACCTTAGGAAGCTTTACGCTAGAAACAATGAACTTGAATCACATGCTTCTAAGGACCCAATCGGCTCATGTGAGGGTCAGAAGCAATTAAAACTTGACAATGAAACCACGAATGTCAAGTGTGCTAAACTTGCTAAGGACTTACTAGATAAGTCACAAAAATATTGCTTATGATGTAATGAGATTGTGGGGACTTGGATAAAATCCATGTCGAGCTTAGGAAGAAATTAGAAGACCAAGCCCATAGAATTAGAGATGCTCCTTGCGTTTCTTGTGAGGCCCTCAAGATTGAGGCAGCTGTCTTTGAGGAGAAAATGCACGTCTTTGAGAGAGCTCATCTTTCCGGTTCTTCTTCCTCTCCTTCCCCTGCTCTTCTTGTGCTTCTTTCTTCCGAGATTGCCAAGATCTTATGAGCACTCTCGAGAAGTTTGTTGGAGGCAAGAAGAAGCTCAATCTTATTCTAGACCAATCCAAGATTAGTAGATTCAATCAAGGTCTAGGATTTGATCCCTTGAGCACGCCGGCGCATCCTCCCACCATTGTGCGCGCTCCAAGAGTGGTGAGATTGTGGTAGCTCCCTGAGTGAGTACCACCGTGTTTAGGTCTGCTGGGTTGTCCATAGGACTTCACCGTAGGGTGTTACTCCTATTGCTTCGCCTCTAGCAAGGCGGCACACATGCACCTTCTGTAAGAAGGATGGTCACCTAGTAGATTTACCTCAGCGCGCCAAGATCACTCGGCGTGAGCGTGTTGTCGCTCTTAGGGGTATTCGTGGTCATCCCGCACTTTGAGTGCTCCTAAGACACACACCTACTTCTAGACAAGTTAGAGAGTCGCTGTGCTTTTGGGCGTCGGGACTTGGTTTTCATGCTAGTTCTTCGAGTTTTAGTCCCGAGCTGTTCAGAGTCGGGCTTTCCGCCGTCCTCTTGATATTCCTCGTTTTTCCCATCGAGGTAGATATCGTGGCGTGAGGTGTTTTCGGTAGGAGATCCAGCAGCCTTTATCGATGGTCGGCTTTTGCACCACGTGTACAACCCAGCTTTGACTCCTAGATTATCTACGAGTTGCTCCCGATCGTGTGAGAGTTGAGCGTCGAGAGACACTCGAGTCCATCTTCTTCCGTGGTGGTACTGAGGTGTCGTATGGTTCAAGATTGGGTTCCTAAGTCTTCACTCTATCCCAAGATCGAGTCATCTTTCTCTTGTGTCTTGATCGGGTTAAATCTGGATGGGGAAGGGCGATGTTTGGATTGTTGACTCGGTTGTTCTCGCCATATGACCGGAGATTCTCGTTGGTTCTCTTCCTAGTCCGAGCCCCTGTGATGAGTTAATCACTTTTGGGGATGCATCTTCGTAGAGTCATTGCTAAAGGTACCATCTGCATTAACCAAAATTTCATTCTTAAAGATGTTGCCTTAGTAAGTAAGTCGCAATACAATCTGCTCTCTGTTTCTCGACTTATCGATGACTCTTTCGAGGTAAGCTTCAAGAGTAATGCCCAGAGAATCCTTGATTCATCGAGGGTTAGTTTATGGATTTCTAGATTTGGGAGAGTCTTTCGTGCTGATTTTTCTGCTTCTTCTGGAGACTCTCTTCGATGTTTGATTGCTTCTGAGTCCCGTGATCTCTCCTTCTGGCATAGGAGACTTGGTCACATTGGTTTTGATCATTTGACCCGAGTTAGCAGCCACGATCTCATTCGGGTTTGCCCAAACTCAAGATGGTCAAAGACTTAGTTTGCTCTCCTTGCCGACATGGCAAGATGGTTATCGCTTCTCATCCTCCGATCCCGTAGTGATGACTGATGCACCAGACAGCTTTTACATATGGACACCGTTGGTCCAAATAGAGTGCAACGGCAGGAGGGAAGTGGTATGTTCTTGTCATCGTTGATGATTTTTCTAGATTCTCTTGGGTATTCTTCATGGCCTCGAAGGATGAGACTTTTTCTCACTTCAAGGGTTTGATCAGTAGGTTGTCTATTGAGCTCCTGTGTGCATTACGAGCTATACGCAGTGATAATGGCACGGAGTTCAAGAATTCCTACTTTGAGAGTTTTTGTGTGGAGTTTGGTTTAGAGCATCGCTTTCTCCCTACGCCTCGGTGCAGAATGGCGAGTGGAAAGGAAGAACAGACCTCGGTTGAGATGGCGGGACGATGCTAGACGAGTCTGATACTCTAGGAAGTTTTGGTGAGGCTATAGCTACCGCTTGCCATGTTTCTAATCGTGTGTTTTGAGAGCACATTTGCATCGCACTTCTTATGAGTTGAGGTATGGCGAAAGCCCAGTGTGTCTCATTTTCGCTTTGGTTGCAAGTGTTTTATCTTAAAGTCCTGTAACCTAGATAAGTTTGAGTCTCGCTCTTATGGTATCTTTCTAGGTTACTCGACTTCTTCTCGTAGCTATAGGGTCTGGAGTGTTGATGCGCATAGGATCATAGAGACCTGTGATGTGACCTTTGATGAGGCTAGCCCAGGAGCTAGACCTGATATTTCAGGCTCTTCTTATCCCTCCGAGACCATCTTTGTAGAAGATGAGGATGATGGAGATGATGGTGTTCCACCGATCCAGTTCCTCTATACCTGAGGTGCCTCCTGTTTCCATTTCTGCACCTCAGGGAGACCAGCCCTTGCCTTCCAACTCTCCTTCAGCGAGTGGCTCTGCTCCTACCTCTTCTGTGCATGAGGTAGAGGCCACTTCTGCTTCTGGTCCTCCCCGTCATATCCAGAAAGCTCATCCACCGATCGGATCATTGGTGATCTGCTTGGCGCGCCACTCGCCAAAATCAGGTTTGTCCATTCCGCCTCCACTCGCCTTCGTTGCCTCCTTTGAGCCGAAGATGTTTCTCATGCATTATCCGATGAATCGTGGATTAATGCTATGCATGAGGAACTTGAGAACTTTGAGAGGAACAAGGTATGGCGACTTGTCGAGCCCCATCCGGTCATAATGTCATTGGGACCAAGTGGGTGTTCAAAAACAAGCAGTGAGGATGGGGTTGTCATTCGCAACAAGGCTAGGCTAGTTGCACAGGGTTTTTCTCGAGGTTGAGGGTCTTGACTTTGAGGAGACCTTTGCCCTCGTAGCTAGACTAGAGGCTATTAGGATCCTCGCTTGCATTCTCTCGCATCCCGGTGGCTTCAAGCTCTATCAAATGGATGTCAAGAGTGCATTCCTCAATGGCTATATTGAGGAAGAGGTTTATGTCAAACAACCTCCGTGATTCGAGAACCCCAAGTTTCAGAGTCATGTATACAAGCTCTCCAAAGCTTTGTATGGACTCAAGCAGCCCCAGAGCATGGTATGAGAGGCTCAAGTCTTATCTTCTCACCATGACTTCAAAATGGGCATAGTAGACAAAACTCGCTCATCGACACCATGAGTCTCATTTTCTTCTTGTCCGTTTATGTGGACGATATAATTTTGGTGGCTCATCTCATTCGCTTGTGTCTCGGTTTTAGGGTGATGAGCACAGAGTTTGAGATGAGTATGATGGGCGAGTTGAGCTACTTTCTTGGCTTCCAAATCAAGCGGACTCTGGAGGGTACTTTCTTGCATCAAGGCAAATATACCCGTGACCTCCCGAGGCGTTTCGACATGTCCGATGGGAAGCCGTGATGACTCCTATGGCCACCATCGCGTCCTCGAGCCCGATGAGGATGGTGAGCCTCGCGATCAAAAGGAGTTTTGAGCATGATCGGCTCCTCTTGTACCTCACTACTTGAGGCCGACATACATTTTGTGTGTGTCTCAGCGCTCGATTTCAAGCTTCTCCTCGCGCCTCACCGCCAAGCGGTCAAGCGATCTTCAGTACCTTCGTGCTACCACCGATTATGGTATTTGGTACTCTTCGCCTTCTTGTCTATCTCTTAGAGCCTTTTCCGATGCCGACTTTGTCGGGTCAGAGGATAGATAGGAAGAGCACTTCGCACTTGCCAATTCATTGGCACTTCTCTTGTTTCTTGGTCATCTAGGAAGCGATCCGAGTTGCACCTGATCCACGAGGCCGAGTATGTTGTCGCAACTAGTTGTCAGAGCTGTGCTCTGGATGAGATCGACCTTACGGGACTATGGGTTAGAGATAGAGAGTGTGCCACTTTTCTCGTGACAACACTTCAGCTATTTGCATTGCTAAAACCCATTGCAACATTCCCTGACCAAGCACATTGATATTAGATATCACTTCCTTAGAGACCATGTGGAGAAGGGAGATATCGCGCTCATTCAGAGAGTGACCTCGCTTAGCGATATTTTCACCAAGCCTTTGGATAGCTCCAGATTTGTTGCCTTGAGGAGTGAGCTTGAGTCGTGAGCCCTTACGGCCTTTCGTGAGGGGGAGCTGGTTTGTATATTATGTATTATATGTTTTCTTCCAGCTTTTCTTTTCTTTGTGTTTCTTCTGGGTGACTTTGGGCTTGTTTTCTTGAGTTGAGTTCACTCACTTAGACTTCGGCATGCCTTGCCATTGACCTCTTATCTTGTGCTTTAGGTTGCTATCATGCGTGATTAGTCGTTCTCTCTTCTCTCTAGGTTGAGTTCCCTCACAGTCTTATAAGTCTAGCAGGTGTTGGGCCTCCTGGGTAGACAGGGTCTGTGTGCACTCCTTAGTTGGGATCTAGAGTCAGCTTCCCTATGTCAGTCACTGGGAAGATAAGAGCGAGTCTGAGCCGTAGTGAGTCTCTTCTATCTTTTCTATGCTCTATAGCCATCCAGTTTTGCAGTTTCTCGACTTCTTCTCCTCATTCTGTTTTTCCGGTTATTATTGAGTTCATTCGGGTTTTCTTTATGCCTAATCTTGATAATAACTCAACTTTAACCAGATTTGAGCTTAAAATTGATTCATTTGTTGAGGGGGAGTTTGGGAATCTGTTCATGCATTGCATTTAGACTGCATTTTCTGTTTTATGAGCTTTGTCTATTATGCAATTGATTTCTTCTTCATGCTATACACCATGCTACATCATTTGAAGAAAATCACTAGCTTAGGTATGTCCAAGTTCATTTAACTTGCTAAGCTTAAAAATGAAATAAGCCTTAAATGAAAAACTTGATGAAACTTGTTGCTTTTACTTGCTAGGTTTCTTCTCTAGAGGTTTGTGCCATAATTTGAGAAATTTAGGAGTTCTCTAGAGTCCCTATAGCAACTTGGGTGAAACTAGTTTGATCCATGCAGAGTCCTTCAATTGCTCATGAATCGTTGTGCTAAAAATGAAAATTAAACAAAATTGACTCTTCTTGTGCACATACGACTCAACACCTTGTATTCACAAGACCGCTTCCCATTGCACTTGGGATGAACTTGGAATACATCGTGTTTGACCTAGACCATCCTCTTAAGAGCTCATCTTGAGATGGTCGATATGGCTTGAGTCAATTGGTTGTCAAAAGAAAATGCAAATAAATTAAAAACAAAGACATATGTGGGTAAAGAATGCAAATAATGTCAAACATTTGCACCCCGCTATGTCTTGTATGATGATAAATCAAAATTTGCATTAAGTGATAAATGAGCCCAAGGACCTTGTATGCTCTTCTAGATTCCCCAACGTGTTGAGTAGGTTGAACTCTAGGTTTTCCTTTGATCCTTAGAGTGGCTATTCTTCTATTTTTGAAACTAAAGCTAAGTGTTGCACTTGTCAAATCTTGCTAAAATGAAATATTCAAAACTAAGCTCGTATTTGCACTTGGACATGTCTTAGTTTAGTCATCTTCAAATTGACAAGCTTGGTGTAATATCCTTCCATTTTGATCAATTGGATAATCTTCAAAGCTCTTTCGATTGCATTTCATGCATACATAAAAAAATTGATGCCTATATTGCCAAAAGGGGAGGTCTAAGAGGTTTGAGAAAAGAATCGCTGTGTGTGTGGGTTAATCTAGAGATGAGTGCTCTAGGGTTGAGGGACTCATCCAAGGGTGGTAGGTGGCCCAAGAGTAGTATAAATAGGGGTGGAGGGTAGCCTCCTTCCTTGAAGGTGTTGAGGTTTTGATGCTCATTTGAGCTTTGCCCACATGAATGTGAGGCTTTGTAACCTCCCTTCCAGAAATGAAAGTTTTATTCATCCACCTCTGAATTTATTTTATGCATTTACATTATGTCTTTAATTTACTTTCCATAATTACATTCCCGCAATTTACTTTCAAGCTTTGTTAGTAATATCAACAGTCGCTTAGTAATATCAACACTTGCTTTAGTAGGTGATCATCCCAGACTCTACAAGCGGTTAGTAATATCAACCGCTTGTAGAAGTCCTCCTCTACAAGCGGTTGGTTCTAAAACCGCTTGTCCTTCAGAGATATTTTACAAGCGGTTAGTTCTAAAACCGCTTGTAGAAGTGCTCCTTGTATAAAGTTTACACGCCCGCCCTTTTCTCACACCCCAAAATTTCTAAGTCCCGCTTGAGAACACGCGCGCTGCCTCCTGTGTCTCTCCGGCCGCCGCCGTCGCCGCCTCGTCGAGACCAGCGCCGCCGTCCTCGTCGGCCGTCGTCGCCCTCCTCCGCCACCCAACCATCCGGCGCCCTCCACCCCACCCCCGGTCGACCCGCGTTGGTGCCCTCGTCGCCGCCACCACTCCACCCCACCGGCGCCTTCTCCGCCACCTCGTCGACGCCTCCTCCGCCACCAAACCGCTGCCACACCGCCATTCCACCCAGGAGGACCGAGGTACAGCTGTGCACGCGTCGTCCCCCCTCTCTAATTCGGCTGCCCACAAGATGTTCGGTGAAATGCCCACAAGGATGTTCTCATTTCTGTGCATGCATAATGCCCACATTGATTTTGTATTCTTGGTATGTAAAATGTGTGTATTGGTCCTCTGTGCTCTGTCTTTCACGTAAGTCATGATAGTTTTTCTTCTTTTCCAACACGCCATCCTTGTGTCCACGAGTTCGTGTTTGATCCTTGGGCTAGTTCCAACACGCCGTAGTACTTAATGCTTGGTGTAGAAATTTTTTTAATAATATGCTTGTGTTGTAATCTGTAATATGGTTGTTTCAAAGTAATATGATATTTATGTCAACATTTTTGAATTAGGATTGATGGCGCAACGGGACGTGGTGACCCTACTTTCGATGAGGAGAACAGTTCTTCTTGGACTCCATCACGAGGCTAATGTTGGTTCGGTGAGGCCGTTGAGGCCGCAATGATGAAGCATTGTTGACGCTGGAGCATTGAATTCGTAACACCGGTTTCGCCGAGATGAGGTATAGCCAGAAGAATATAATTCCCGTAGACATGTTAATTAATCGCAATTCATTAATATAATACACTCTGACACGTTTATACATATGTTTATGTATTTTAAGCCCCGTACATCGAGCAACCAATCCAAGCATCGGGGACCTAACAAGAAGCCATCCACAAAGCACGTGTTTACCGACGTTAACAACAAAGGGATGCCGGTTGCCCCTATTTTAGCAGTTGGGCTGTACAACAACGCTTGCGGTTACCACGTGAGGGATCACGTCCCAATTAGCATCAGAAAATGGGCCGAAGTTCCTCAAGCTACCAAGGACCTGCTCTGGCAAGATATTATGGAAAATTTCACATTTCCTCAAGGGTCCGAAGACAAGGCCAAGAAATTCACTTTGAAGAAGATGACAACAATGTTTCAGCGTGGAAGGCGTCTCTCGGCCGCAAGTATGTGCGAAGGAGAAAGACCGACTTCAACCAATTTCCAAAGTTGGCGGATCAGCGGAAGCATTCGAGGAGTTCAAGTTGCCACCAAGGCCAGCCGCAAGTCGAAAGAACAAGGCCAATTCACGGATGAAGAAATACCACCATCATCTTGGCACCGGTGGTTACCTCAAGGCTGTACCAAAATGGTAGAAGCGGGAAGAAGAATTAATGGCGAAGGACGTCACACCGGCTACCGCTTTGTGGGAAGATCGCCTGCGCAATTGGTTCATGGGTCATGGGGGGAGCCTTTCAGATGACGGCAGTTTGGTGATGGCACCAGGAGTACAAGAGGTTGGCCAAAGGATTGTACAAGCTGTCGAGCAGTCTCAGGCAGGTACATTGGTGGCAGACAGGGAGAATGATGAGCTAACACATGCCCTCGAAAACCCTGAGCACCCAGGACGGACACGAGGTATGGGCAAGCTAACGCCATGGAAGTATGGTTTCGCCTAGGATGCACATACGTACAGGAGCCGACATAGAAGCGAAATAAGAGAATCACATAAAGTGTACCAATTGGAACAAGAGCCCAAAGCAACCCAGGCTAGCATCGGCGACATAGTTGCGCAACAAGTACAAATTGCTCTCAGCAAGCTTCAAGGACTAGGTCCGAGCAATCAGTCGGACGCCGTGATCAGCCCCTCCGCGCGGCGGAGTAGCTGCGCGTCCACCGGGGCCCCTGAAGCGGACAACTTGCTAGCCCGTTATCCCGTGGATGACATAAGGGTTCGCCGCCAGTGTGAGCTACATGTTGATGCGCGTAACCTCTCCATCAAGGTGGCTTACGGCATGGCATATCCGGTGGAGCCGGGCCAGATATTCCACTGCAACGAGATACCCCCGGGTTACTCAAAGGTCGCGGTGGAGGAGGTGTTGAGCGAATTTGAAGAACTTCACCTCGATATTCATGGAGGTGACGACGTGACCAAGCTTAGACAGGCCCTCCACAATATCATCCTTTGGCGCAAACGTTACATCATATATCCAGATGGTGTGGACGCGTCATCTCCACCACGGCAACCCACGCCTCCTCCAACGTCACCTGCACGCAATGCCTCACTGGTAAAACAGAGCACGCCTCCTCCACCACCCGCTCCACGCAGAAGCCCTACTCCACCACCAGTATCTCAAACAAAAAAGAACCCCTCCAGGAAAACCACGCCTCCACCATCTCCTCCGAGGAAGAAGCTCGATAGCATAATTAAGCCTCCTCCACCTGCTCCCAAGAAGGCGGAGTCCAGCCGATCGACAAGGTTAAAGGAACCTCCAAAGAGGGCATATGATATGAATAAGGAGGAGAGTGACGCGGTCACTAAAGCAGAATTGGCTGCACACTTCGCAAAAAAGAAGGTAGAGCCAAAGGTACCAACTGATCCAAAAGCGGCGGAACACTTCGCGACATGCCGTGCAAAGCCGCTGCCTGTGCCGTCCAACTATGAACGGACAATAATAAAAGCTACAAAGAAGAATAAACGTGGTCAGGCGACGGCGGCAAAGAAGAAGAAGAGAGACCAAGATCAGGAGAACCTCGAGAGGTTTATGAAGGAGGCAGGACTCAGTTCCACAGCTGCAGCTCTTGGATTAATAGATGATATCCCAATGGCAACAAAGGTCAGATGGCAATTTCAGTTGGGCTGGGAGCTGATTGACCCAAATGAGACAAAGGATCTGCCAACCAAGATGCGGCAATTTCACGAATGGTACATGACAGAGTCCGCTCAAGGAAGAACGATGTTCCCCCTTCGTATCAAAGAAGATGATTTTTATCGCGGGGACAACACCATATGGCTCGAATTTGACGACTTATACAATATTTACCATGCCGACGCCATCAACGTGTCTCTCATGAGCTGCTGGTGCCTGTAAATGTCAAGCTCATACCTTTACCGTGTGCTTCCTCGTACAATAAAATTGCAACTCTTAAACTTATACTTTTCTATGTAGGACGGAGATACAACGATGTAGAAAAGAGAATATCTTCAACGTGGGCTTCATCGACCCAGAGATTGTTAACGAGTTCGTCTTTGGATACAACTGAAAGGATATTGAAGATTACATTCTCGATGCATTCTTGGGACAGCACTACAAACCGTACATATACGCCCTTCAACTTCGAGTACGTATATATACAACCTCTCGTTCTTATATTTTCCAAGGCATTTATAATACTACTAGCAAGTTACATATATGTTGCAATACATGAATAGGTTTCACTGGATCCTTCTTGTCATCAAGCTTGATAGCAGCCAAATCGTTGTTCAAGACTCAAAAAGGACTCCGGTAAAAAAATATCAATTTATAATTGACACCCTAAACAGGTATATAGCGCATATATATACGATAGTTTTCCTTATTATATATATTGAAATACCTTACTGATTCCAACTCTGATAATTACTATTCATATATACTAACGCATCACACAGGGCATTCGCAAGGTTTCGAAAGAAGCAACAAGAACATTTCGAGAACGAATTTGATGTACAAATAAGCACTCGAGTACGTATTAAAGAATATTAATATTCCGTAACAGTTTTTCATCCCCATAATCGTTTTCTTTTCAAATTTCATCGTAGGTCCTACAACAGACGGGTGGAAACAACTTATGTGGCTATTATGTGTGCCACTATATGCAAAGTATTACCCACGGTGATGTGCCGACAACCAACGCCGAGGTAGTGCACATGTCAATTTCTTAGTACTTACACTTTAATTACATGTCCAGAGATTTATTTACTTCCCGTTTTGTCAGCCCAACATCGATGTGCAAGGCGTGATCCCGCCGCACCGGGTTGCAGCAATCCAAGAACAACTTATCGGCTTTATTGTCGACGAGATTGTATCCACCAAAGGCGAGTTCCACGCAAATGGTTGGAGAGATTGTCCTGAAATGAGGACAGGTGAGCTGACATTGACGTCGACCAAGGGCACAAAGAGCGATGCACGCAAGAAATGAGCTCAAGATTCGCCCTTTTATTCTTTTAAACTTGTAAAAGTGGCTTATTATTTCATGTGCTCATCAACTTGTTCATTTTTTAGTCTAGTAAGTTCGTATTTTTCTGTAAATGAACCTGTAATTATCTTAATGAGTACGCATGAATAATATATATTTAATTGTGTCAAAAAACTCATGTAGTTCTATTTATTTTAATTGTCAAAATCTATATCAAAAACCCCTCTGAAAACATATTCTATATTGAATATAATCAAAACACTATCTTTGTCGGACTCTTCACAAGCGGTTGGTAACTCCAACCGCTTGTGAGAATCCTAGCGATTCGTAAGACCAACCGCTTTTGGAGAGAACCTCTCCACAAGCGGTTGGTAACACCAACCGCTTGTGGAAGTGTCAAACCACAAGCGGTTCGGGGAACCGCTTCTGATTCCCGACGGGGTATCACTCGCGGTTGCTTACAAGCGGTTCTAAAACCGCTTCTGAAAGCGGTTTCAAACAGCTTGTGCATGCCCGATCCGCAGTAGTGATTATATGCTAGATAGATAGCTTGGGGAATAATTGTGTGGACATTACAGGATGGAAGGGGCATCTAAACCCCGGTTGCTGGCTGGACCGGCCGTGGGGATGGACCTGCATGATTGTGGGCAGAGAGAATATGCAACCCCCAAATAAGACCTTCCATGCATAGTCTCCCTCTATAGCTTTCCTGCATTACAGCATTTTGATACTCCCCGTCCATCCGGCAAAGGGGAAAGAGATATGGAGTTCTGGGAATCACATAAAGCCACCGGTATATATATTTTTTTTGGGGGTGGGGGGGCGGGCCGAGCTCATCGTCTCACTTGCAGGCATCAAAACGTTATACTACACCGCATGTGTTTTACGCCATCTTTGTCAACTCATCGGTCAGTCATAGCTACCTACTGGCTGGATGGCCAGCCGGTCTTAAAAATCACGCGTTACTTCGGTGTGTGAGTAATACTTCCTCTAGTCATAAAAAAAGTGAAACTATCCTATAATATATGCAGTAAAATCTTATTAATTTGATGGAAGATATTGTTTAAAACGTAAGATTTGAATATATGAAAATGGTACAATGAATTTGTCATGAAAAATACTTCTATAATATTGTATTTTTGCAGCTTTTTTGAGCAGTATATGATAAGAAAATATAGTGGTAATGTGCGTCTCGTTCACTTTGAAAAGTAAAAAATGTCACTCGTTTGTGACTAGAGGGAGTAATTGACTTGCTTTGGCAAGGATCGAAATTTTTTTCCTTCTCGGCCGGTGAAGATGGGAGTTCGATCGATCAGATCAGACATATATATGTGCTACATTCGAACTGAATGCAGGATATTTTTAGCTAGCTAGTGTCTGATCCTATGTACGTATTGGTGATATGATTTACATGTGTGAATTAGTACCAATTGGTTGGTTGGATTGCCGCGCGCGGGCCACATGTAATAGTACACTTGCGTGCGTGCATGCATGAGGATCGTCATATAGAATAAGTTCTGGGTAGATTAATTAATTGCGCACATGGAAAACCTTTTTGTACGTGCATGCATGTATGTTATTCTTGTTTCGGTTCCATGAATAAACTAGGCAAGTTCTAGGGTGAAAGTATCTTATTTGGGTTGTACATTAGTATAATTAATCAGCACTAACTTTGATTTTACAAAACATAATTAAGTAGGAGGATATAACAGCTAGCATCTAAGCTGACGTACAGCACTGCTATAGAATTGGCCATTCATGCCGACATATCACTGCCGGTTGGTCTAGAGCTGGCAGTGATAACATGTTACTGCCGATTCAAAAATTTGGCCGGAGGGAGTACTTATCACTGTCGATTCGTGAAACCAACCGGAAGTGATAACTAGATATCACTGCCGGTTTATATCAAAAACCGGCAGTGATACATCACTACTGGTTCGGTTACCACCCGGCAATGATATCAACATTTTCATTGCCGGTTGTACTCCAGAACCGACATTGATAAGTATTTCCCGCGCAATCGGACCTTATCATTGCCGTTTCTGTGCAGAACTGGCAGTGATAAGTATCTTTATATAGGTGGAATTCCCTTCCCCGATCGAGCAGAATAGAGAGGAACTCTGTCTTTGCTCGGTGGCAAGGATTTTAGCGACTTGATACTGGAAAGTTGTACCAAAATTCATCTCGTATTCTCTCCAAAGTTAGTAACTTGATCTACATTATATTTGTAGTTAGATTTTACTTTATAGATTGCTCTAGATTTTGATAATTAGTGATTATATGGTGTAAACATTTAGGTCGATAGAGCTCAAATTAAGATCCGGCTAATTTAGTGAATAAATTACAATTCTTATTCATTTTAGTGATTTAGTGGATTTTTAAATAACGAAAATTGCTAGATGGACCATTATATCTAATTATAATTATTTTAAATAATGAAAAATTGTTATATGGAATTTTAAACAGTGAAAATTGCTAGATGAATTTTAAATAGTGAAAATTGATAGATGAATATTTAAATAATGAAAAATGGTAGATGGATTTTCCAATAATGAAAATTGCAAGATATATTTTAAAATTTAATTATTTACAAATATATCCTTATTTTCAATTATATGCTTATTTGATGAATATTAATTTAATTTATTATCACTACATAAAAAATGAAATGAATAAATCATTTAAATAATAAAAAATTGCTAGATGGATATTTAAATAATGAAAAAAGGTTTATGTATTTTAATATAGTCAAAATTGCTAGATGGATTTTTAAATCTAATCATTTACAATTATATTGTTATTTGCAATTATATGCTTATCTGATGTTTATTGATTTAATTAATTAGCACTGCATGACTAATGTAAAGAATAAATTATTTTGTGATCGTTTATTAATTTATTGAAATTTAGTTTGATATAATTAATTGTAGATGGACCAAAGGTGGATGTATGACACGGACTGTCGCGGCACAGAGTTCTTTAATGGTGTGACTTGTTTTCTGAACGTGACTGCGGCGCATAAGTCAAAGAAGCTGGCGGACTATATATGTTGTCTATGCGTTTATTGCAAAAATGAGAAGCTGTTTTCTACCATAGAGTCGATACGTGCACACTTGCATCGAAGGGGTTTCAAGGCTGGCTATACCTGTTGGATCGAGCACGGTGAAGATGAGATTGTACATGAAGGGCAACACATTGATGAAGATGACGGAGACAATGATATGACGGCGGTCAAAGATACATTCATTGATAGCCACGAAAATGATCTAAATTAAAAGTTGCATGATGGGGAGGTGGACTTCACGGGAGAGAGAGTTTCAAAGTTTCAGCGTATGGTAGAGGACTCTACAACACTATTATACCCCGGCTGCAAGGAGGAGCATAAAAAGTTGCATACCGTGCTTACACTACTGCAGTTGAAGGCAAGAAATGGTTGGTCCAATAAGAGCTTCACTGAGCTGTTATATCTCTGGGGGACTTGCTTTCATTGGGTAACGTGTTTCCTGCAACTACATACCAGGCCAAGAAGGTATCTGCCCGTTGGGACTAGAAGTACATAGAATACACGCATGTCCAAACGATTGTATATTGTATCACAATGTAACATCCCGAAAAATAAAGTAATATAAAAATAAATATTTTAAATTTGAAAATATTTATTTATGAGTTTTATTGGATTTATTGGTTCTTATTTGAATTTTCTTGGATTTTTGTATTGTATGAAAATCCAACGAATAGAATTAGTAAAAGGTAAAATGGTAAGAAGATAAAAGGTAAAAGTAAAATCTTGAAAAGTGTATATATTTAAAATCATATTAGCTGGTACATGAATTTTAAATGCATAGCATAGTGAATAAAAAGTTGAAAAGACATCCTTTTGACCTCCAAATAGTGCAAGGACAGATTTATTATAAAATTCTAGAAGTTCATCTGCTCCTAAGAAATTTACCATAATATTCTTAAGGCAATATTTACCTCTGGTAAAAATATCAGGAATTTATCATGTAATTTAGACCTTCTAAAAATTCAAAAATAGCGGCATTGAAAATCTGAAAATTTCCATGTTAGAATTTTTATAAAATAATTACGTAATATTTTGACTTGAAATTTTTATAGAGACATTCTTAAGCCAATACAAATGACTAAAAAAAAGTTTGAAAAATAAATAATAATTTTTTCACCTTTAATTAAATCAAAATCCGAAATCAAAATTCTGAGCAGTGCACAGTGTCAGAATTTTAATTAATTAACCATGCGGTATTTTAATCCCAAAATTTTACTGGAACCTAAACACTCCTAGTAGACCATGGTCAAAAAGTTTCGTACCATTTCGATGCCAGTACTGGAGCCATTCTCCTTTCCTGTTCTTTGGGGGACACATCACCAAATTCCATAGCATTCCTTCGTGAGGCAGCAGCACAAATGTTTAAGCCAACCACTGAGTCATTCTCACACCAAAGCTCAAAGCCTTCCATTCAAAGCAGCAAGCTCCAAGTCGTAGCAAGCTCAGCCATTCATCTCCTCCTTGCATGAGCTTCAGTTCAGTGAAGAAGAGCAAGGAAGTCAGGCCAAATTTCTTCGGCAGGAGCAAGTGAAGAGCACAGCCACTTGCGCATTTCCTCATCATCACAACCTGCACCTTGATTTCAGCCCTTCTTGCCAGTGCTCGTCTCATTTCTGCCGTTCCCTATGGAGCTCGAGTTTAGGCGCAAAGCTCAGACCAGGCAACTCGGTGAGTAGCATTTAAATTCCATGAACCTTCAGCTTCTTTGTGTTCTACTGAGCTCATCCGTCATCCTTGGCTGTAGCTAGAATCGTGCAAAAGGCCGAAACTCCTTTTCTTCTGCCATTGTCAACAGAGTGCGAGCTCTGAGGTTGAAAAGCAATTCGCTTCGCTCGGTGAGCTATTCTCAAATTCCTCGCAACCGCAGTATCCCTGAGCATCACAGAACCAGTCTCACTTATCGATTTCAGCTTCCCTTGCCCGCAACGCCGCCGCACCGACTTCTTCTTCCCCAACTCCGGTCGCACGGTGGCAGCCCAACCTGTCACTTCTCCGAACGAACCCACCCCCAAAATGGTACTCCCTAGCCTCACTGATGCTCACCCCGTTACCCATTCGAGCTAAAACTCACTGCTTCTTCTTCCCCGGTGAGTCGCCCTTCCCTCCGCCGTTGGCCTACGGTGGCAGCCCGCTCCTACCATTGCCGGAAGTGATTGACTCCACCATCAGATGCGCGATGGTCCACTGAAGCTCATGGTGCCCTCGCCTTCGTCGGAACCCCACCAGAACGCCGTCGTCGCCGTGCTCTGGTCGCCGGCCCTGCTTCCTCTCCCTGCTCCTGGGTCCCTCCTGTCAGTGGCATGATTTGGGGCCAGCTCAATCGGTAAAGGCGTTTTCTATTTTGTGAAAGCGTATTTCCGATTTTTAGTAAATTTAGTAGCTGAGCTAAATTCAATTAGCTATAACTTTTGAACCATAGATCCAAATTGAATGAAGTAAATTTATATATTCATCTAAAATCATGTTATTTCATAATATGCAAAAACATTTTGAAAAAGAGTACTGGGTTAATTTGAAATTCAAATTTGAATGAAAGACTTAAAGATATGCTACATATTAAAATGTTGTAAACAAACTTGAAACGGAATGAAACCAATTTCATTAGAATATTTATACATCCAGGAACTCAAATATATAAAAATATTTATATTTTACCTTTGTTTAAATTATTTCCCATTAAAGGTTATTCTCAATAGAATAAATAATCAGAAATGAATAATTGTATAAAGGAAATTCTAAAATAAATGAAGTTGGTTTATAGACACTTAGATGTCAGTAGGCTGCCTTAAATATGCTGAATTTATTTAGGAATGAATTTTGTTTTAACTTGCTTTATGAATAGTAAATAATCCAAATGAATTGCATGTGTGCATATATTAGCTAACAGTAGTATATGCATACATATATAAATTTCAGAATGGGTTATTAAACTAAGTTATTATGCTAAAATGATTAAGATATGAACTTGATTTAGACTTGTTAGATGAATGGTAAATGATTCAAATGGAAAAATGTGTGTGTGTGTGTATATATATATTTATGCATATACTAATCAGTAGCAATATATATATATATATATATATATATATATATATATAGATACATGCATATGAAGAGTATTTAATAGCTGTACAAAGATATGAATAGCAATCGGAATGAGTAAGTTGTCACTATAGAAATGTTTTTAATGAAGTGTCGCATATGCACAAGTTTAAATTACATCAAGAGCATAAGTATTGTATATGTAGAAAAATGTATATAGGTATAGTTAATAAAGAGCATAGTCATGATAAAGAAACTGGATTCTAAATATCTAATGTGATCAAACTAAATGAATCAACAAGAATCATTATAAAAAAAAGTTATAAATAACACTTAACCAAATAATTGAATTTCCAATACTTGTATATTTTGAATAGTTATAACTTTCACAAATAAACATCAAATTTGACAAAACTAAGTCCTAGGATCTTGAGAAGTAATATCCTTACTAGCTATGCAAAAGTACTTCATGTTTATACGAGTTTGAACTAAATCCATATTAGGCCCTAATGATCACTTAAGCCTTTTCAGAAGCTTGTAAAGTATCTCATCGAAATGAAAAGATTTATGAAAACAGCGTAGAAATACTCTATAAAGTGCATGCTACTATGCTCTGAAGAAAGAATATTATTTCGTTAAAGTTTGTATGTAAAAGAGTCTAGTAACATAACCCTAAAGTGTTATGTTTTCTAAATAATAGAAACACTTAAGCATTTTTAGCAACCCGTAGAATATCTCTTTTAAATGCTAATATAATGAAGATCAGTTCAGAAATGATATTTAGGATATGGACTATCATATTCTGGAAAAATATTTTGTTTATAACTTAATATTCATCTGAATCCAGCTAGTGCTATAACCCTAAATGATAATTGTTCACTACACATCTAATCCAATTCCTTATAACATAAACCTTATTATCATATAAGCTTTTTCAACAATGAATAGAATGTCTCATCTATACATTAAAATGTATGAAATCAGCTTAGAAATGTTCTTCAAAGTATATGCTATCCAATTCCGAAGAAATAAGCTTGTTTCACTATGTTTTGCATATAAATCCTAGTAGCCAAATAACCCTAAGTTTTATGGTTCATGAACTTCATAATATGAATAAGCAACTTGGCAATAATGATGAAATCCATAGTTAATATATATTTGTATCACCAGAACCTTCTTAAAAACCATAAATAAGTCCAGTAACCTAACTTAACAGATATGCCTTATTCAAAATCATTCCTTGTGTAATATCACTTCAGATTAAGTTCTATTCACATAACACCTTTAGCTAATGTTTTAATTCTATTAATCTAAATAATTTTAGCATCTATAATTCGAAGTTAAAAATACAAGAATTCATAATTTTAACCTCTTGAATTAGTAAGTCAAGATTTGATAACCTATAGAAGGAACCATGTTTTGCTCATCATAAAAGCCATAAAGCATATGAATGTGTATTTACCTAAGTCATGAGATCTTAAAATCATAATCCAAACCCTAAAGCATTCCTGTTTTCTTCAATGAATCTTTGTTTGGTTTTCTGTCTGTTTTATTTTTACCCTTATTAAAGTTGGCTTTTGCTATATTTCCGATGGATCGACGCGTAGAATCCGATGTCCCTTCCTCTGTCGGCTATATCCTTGTCTTCGTCGTAAGCAATAAATAAGTAAGGCAAGCAACCTCCTTTGACCATCTTGATCCCAGTATTTAATTTGCATTGTGTTTATTAAAATGTTTCATGCATGCGTTTACTTTTTGTAAAATTGTTATTTTGTGGTACTGGTAGTTATACCTGTTGTCCCATGAAACCTCCTTGATAAGTATGGACTTGTGAACCTTGACAACCATAGATTAAGCTTAGACATTATTTAATGTTGTCTTAGGTATATACGATTACTTTTATCCATGCTTAGCCATGCTTTTAGAACAAATGAGGATGATGATCAGATCAAAACTTGTTTCTTGAGAAATGGAAAGTGTTGGAAATGAAGCTGTTGGTTATGGATATTTTCGTTAAAAACCCAAAATAAAACTATGGTTTTGATGCGGCGATTATTGGCAATAGCCGGATGTGCGAGAGGATTTGCATGTAGTGTAGGGTGGAGTATCGCCCGTGTCAAATTAAGGACCGAACTCAGTGTTGTATGATCCAAGATAATCCGTACAACCACAAGTGTTGTTATGGGGCTTCCTTAAACCAATTAAGTTATCTAGTTTAACTTTGCACATTGGCGGTCAAGTAGTACGGGCTTTCCTTTCGAGGTTTGCTCTACGGGGTGCCCACACCGAGGTGTCGGGAACAACACTTACCAATATAACGGTGTACACCATGTCTATGGGAAGTTCCAACATTTCTATGTTCTGAGTTCTTCCAGCATAGCATAGGTTTTATCGTCCCGGTGCTGGTGCAAAGTTAAATTAGATAATGTAAAGGTTTTCGTCATGAACATTTTGGCCACACGCCAAAGGTGCGTGAAACATGCGGCCAAAAGAAAAGGTCATGACTTGTGGGTAAAGTTGTACACCTCTGCAGAGTGAAAATCTAATCGATTAGCCGTCCCCTCGGTCATGGGAAACTTGGTGAACTTGCACTAGTTAAATGTTTAATTTTCTAAAATGGGTTGTGGTTTGGAACTTGTTTAGCAGCTTTTGTTTTCATGTCAAAGGATCGACATTGATGGATTCCATTTCTGGATTATTCGATATTCATGAAGGGTTGTGAATATTACTTATGCTTTACTTATTTCATATCAGTCAATTATGCTTTTACAAATTCCGTTTGCAAATAACTTGTTTTACAATGTCAATTCTGCTTTATGCAAATTAACTGTAGTAGCCTCCTTTGAAATGGCCTGCATATTTATAGGCTTTGCTCAAGTCTTGCGGAGTACGAAAGTACTCACCCTTGCTTATATGTGGTTTTTAGGTGGATAAGTTAGCGAAGCTTCGAAGTTTCCTCTTTCGTCGCAGGTTGCGGGTTTATCTTCGTCGTGTTCTTTCTAGAGTTTATGCCTGGTCAGTTGCCTGCGGGTTGGATGGGCACACTGCAGGACTTTGTTTCTTTTACTGTTGTAATCTCTGAGTTGTAAGTTTTATTTGTATATTTGCTTCAGCTTATTATTTTTTTTGTTGTATGGTTGTGATTCCAATTGTCGTGTATGCGCGTACTAGCTACTGATGATGGGACTAGTACGGAATGCACATTAGATTTCCATTTTTGCATTTATGTAAAACTGGGGGTCGTCACACACAATGAGTTTGCAGACTTGGATGCCTATGCTGTTTGCAAAGCAAAGCGGTATAAGGGCAACGATGATGATATCGATAACGATGATGTCGGGGTGAAGCATAAGAAGAACAGATCCCCCTGTAAGGTGGTGTGATATTTCCCTATAATCCCTCGTCTGAAGTGATTGTTTGTTAACAAAAGGCATGCCCAATTGCAACGATGGCACACCGAAGAGCGTAAAAAGGATGGAATGCTCAGACACCCTGCTGATTCTGTGCAATGGAGGAACTATGAGACCCCGTTCTTGCAAACAGGAACCTCCATGTGATTACTGTACTAGTCCCATGATCAGTGGCTAGCACTCACATGTTTACAACATTCATATCACAACTACAAGATATTAAGCTGATAAGTATGCATTACAAGCGGAAATAATTTTACAGAGTTTTAAATTTACAAAGATCGAGCAATGGAAAATAGAGAGTTAAAGAACTCCAAAGCCTCGCGGTTTGCCCGCTAACCCTCGAACAACCGACTTGGCAAACCTAGGAAAATCATCGTCAAACACCCGTGCCTGCGTTAAAGCAAGAATCATCCGCACTTCGCAAACTTTGTCCTCTGAGACAGCAGATGCAAGATTGAGTACATTGGTACTCAGCAAGACTTATAGTAGTTGACAAATGCAATTAAGTAATCATGCAGGCTAAGCAAAGGCAGGTTAAAGGTTACTTTGCAGTTACACAAACATTTAAAAGTATGAACATAATAGATTGAAACATCGCATTTTTAAACAGGCAATTGAATCATAAAGTGATAAGCAAATATTCAAGTCTTTCAACCTAGTCTACCCGACTGTAAAAGTCTCCGGAGTCTGTCCTTTGACTCAAAAGCTAGTTGCAAAGCGGTTTCCTAACCAACCCATTTTCCAGAAAATACCAAAAGATCCTAACATTGGAATAACTTCACCAAATGTCCTTGATCGTGGACGCGGCTAATCGATTAGATTTACACTCTGCAGAGGTGTACAACTTTACCCACAAGGAATGATCAACCTCTTTTGCCAGGCCAACTGACACACTTTCTTTGGTGTGTCGGCAAGGAGATCATACAGAGCCATTACATTATCTAGACGTGGCTTTGAACTAGCCCGGGACGTTTGACCCTCGCCATGAAAACAGAAACACTCACCCAAGTCGTGGATCCATTTTCATCTAACCCAGCACCACATTTCTGTTCATGGCAAGGCGTACAACGTTGCATTGGTATGTAGAAACCCCTACAGACAGACCTGACCGGAATGCATGTGCAATCTCCCGCCTTCCTTAGATGCAAAGTCACATCTAAACAACTTAATAGGCTAAGACCCGCCCATACAAGCCCTCGTGGTTGTACTAAATTCTTGGATCTATAGCGTCCCATTGCTCGGTCCTTAATCCGACACGGGCGATACTCCACCCTACACTACGTGCAACTCCCTTTTGCACCACCGGCTATTGCCAATAATCGCCTGCGTCAAACCATAGTTTTATTTTGGGTTTATAACCAAAATACCAGCAACCTTTCCAAATGAGGACCATACATTTGTTGAAAAGACTGAAAGCACGACAAGTAGCTTAAGCAGGTATATTATGCTAGCGGTTATACCCAAAATGACATTAAGCATGTCTAGTTCAAACTAAGGTTTACAAGGATCATATTTTCATACAGATTGAGGTAAACCATAATTTACAAGATTAACTACAGTTCCAAACCAAATTAGCATTTCTAGGGAAAATTATCCGAATGCATAGTACATAGACAAAAACAACATAATGTAGGTAAATTATCAGGCTCGACATGTTCAAGGGGTTGCTTGCCTTGCAACTCGATGTCTAGGTCAGGATCTGGATCTGCGACGGAGTCGTCTTCTTCTTCGAGCACGTTGGATTCTACACGTCAATTAATCTACACGTCAATTAACCAAAAACAGAGCAAATATAAAATTTCAATAAGGGCAAAAAGAAAACAGACAGTAAACCAAATAAAGATTAACTGCAGAAAACAGAGGTATATCTTAGGGTTTGGATTGTAAAATTTTAAGACTTCATCATGTAAATAATTACGCATTCAAAGCGTTAATACATGTAATAGTACACTTGCGTGTATGCATGCATGAGGATGGTCATATAGAATAAGTTCTGGGTAGATTAATTAATTGCGCACATGGAAAACCTTTTTGTACGTGCATGCATGCATGTTATTCTTGTTTCGGTTCCATGAATAAACTAGGCAAGTTCTAGGGTGAAAGTATCTTATTTGGGTTGTTCATTAGTATAATTAATCAGCACTAACTTTGATTTTACTAAACATTATTAAGTAGGAGGATATAACAGCTAGCATCTATGCTGACGTACGGCACTGCTATAAAATAGGCCATTCTTGCCGACATATCTCTGCCGGTTGGTCTAGAGCTGGCAGTGATAACATATTACTGCCGATTCAAAAATTTGGCCCGAGGGTGTGGCAACCCTCATTTTTACATAAATGCAAAAATAGAAATCTAATGTGCATTCCGTACTAGTCCCATGATCAGTAGCTAGTACGCACATACACGACAATTGGAATCACAACCATACAACAAAATAAATAAGCGGAACCTAATATACAAAGCAAGTTTACAACTCAGACATTACAGCAGCAAAAGAAGCAAAATCCTGCATTGTGCCCATCAAACCCGCAGGCAACTGACAAGGCATAAACTCTAAAGAGAACACGACGAAGACAATCCCGCAACCTGCGACGAAAGAGATAACTTCGAAGCTTCGCTAACTTATCCACCTAAAAACAACATATAAGCAAGGGTGAGTACTTTCGTACTCCGCAAGACTTAAGCAAAACCTATAATATATGCAGGCCATTTCAAAGGAGGCTACTACAGTTAATTTGCATAAAGCAGAATTGATAGTATAAAATCAAGTTATTTGTAAACGGAATTTAAAAGAGCAAGTTGACTGATATGAAATAAGTAAAGCATAAGTAATACTCACAACCCTTCGTGAGCATCGAATAATCCAGAAATGGAATCTAACAATGTCGATCCTTTGACATCAAACAAAAGCTGCTAAACAGGTTCCAAACCAAAACCCAATTTTAGAAAATACAAAACATTTAACTAGTGCAAGTTCACCAAGTTTCCCATGACCGAGGGGACGGCTAATCGATTAGATTTACACTCTGCAGAGGTGTACAACTTTACCCACAAGTCATGACCTTTTCTTTTTGCCGTATGTTTCACGCACCTTTGGCGTGTGGCCAGAGTGTTCATGACGAAAACCTTTACATTATCTAAGTTAACATTGCACCAGCACCAGGACGACAAAACCCATGCTATGATGGAAGAACTCAGAGCATAGAAATGTTGGAACTTCCCATAGAAATGGCGTACACCGTTATATTGGTAAGTGTTGTTCCCAACACCTCGGTGTGGACACCCCGTAGAGCAAACCTCGAAAGGAGAGCCCGTACTACTTCAGCCTACCAATGTGCAAAGTTAAACTAGATAACTAAATTGGTTTAAGGAAGCCCCATAACAACACTTGTGGTTGTACGGTTTATCTTGGATCATACAACACAAAGTTCGGTCCTTAATCTGACACAGGCGATACTCCACCCTACACTACGTGCAAATCTCTCTACACATCCGGCTATTGCCAATAATCGCCCGCATCAAAACCATAGTTTTGATTTTAGATTTTTATTCAAAATACCCATAACCAACAGCTCCATTTCCAACATTTTCCATTTCTCAAGAAACAAATTTTGATCTGATCACCATCCTCATTTGTTCTAAAGCATGGCTAAGCATGGATTATTATGAAATCGCATATACCCATGATAACATTAAATAATGTCTAAGCTTAATCTATGGTTATCAAGGTTCACAAGTCCATACTTATCAAGGAGGTTTCATGAGACAACAGGTATAACTACCAGTACCACAAAATAGCAAATTTACAGAAAGTAAACGCATGCATGAAACATTTTAATAAACACAATGCGGATTAAATACTGGGATCAAGATGGTCAAAGGAGGGTGCTTGCCTTGCTTATTGATTGCTTACGACGAAGACGCGGCAACGACTGATGGAGGCATCAATGGAGGAAGGGACGTCGAATTCTACACGTCGATCAACCGAAAAATATAGCAAATAACCAACTTCAATAAGGGCAAAAAGAAAACAGACAGAAAACCAAATAAAGATTCATTGAAGAAAACAGGAATGCTTTAGGGTTTGAATTATAAGATTTCAAGATCTCAAGATTTAGGTGAATACACATCCATATGTTTAATGGCTTTTATGATGAGCAAAACATGGTTCTCTTATAGATTATTAAACCTTGACTTACGAATTCAAAAGGCTAAAATTATGAATTCTTGTATTTATAACTTCGAATTATAGATGCTAAAATTATTTGGATTAAAAGAATTAAAACACTAGTTAGGGTTATGCAAAACACACTTAATTCCTTAAGTGAT
This sequence comes from Otatea glauca, assembly GCA_036346275.1. Taxonomy (NCBI): domain Eukaryota; kingdom Viridiplantae; phylum Streptophyta; class Magnoliopsida; order Poales; family Poaceae; genus Otatea; species Otatea glauca. Next base: position 42,276,288 of record CM070711.1, read on the forward strand.
TTGCATAAGAAGGGGTTTTGAATAAGATAGATCTGTTAACTTAGGTTACTAGATTTATTTATGGTTTTTGAAAAGGTTCTGGTGATACAAATACCTTCATTAGAGACTTCTTCATTACTACCGATTCACATTGTAAAGCTTAGAAAACATAACAACACATATATATATTCCTTTTATGCTTGATTCCATTCTTACTAATGAAAACTATTTAAGTCAAGCCCTTTAGTTAATCATTTTCCATATTCTGGAGGCTTACTGTTATGCTAAGGCATACACATTAATTTTCTTATTTCAAATTTCTTTTGCACATTTAATATATTGAAAACAATCTTTAATAGAAAATGATTCAAACATAAATGGAGTTTAAATATTTTTATATGTTTGGGTTTCTGGAAGTCTAAGAATTCCAATAAAATTTGTTTCATTAAATTCTCAGTTCATTTGCACTATTTATATTCATAACCTATCTTTCATCCTTTTCCTTAAATTTGAATTTCAAATTCATCTATTGCTCATTTTCAGAATATTGTCATATTATGACGGTACTTGATTTTAGATGAATTTAGAATCTTTTTTCATCTCATTTGGATTAAAGATTCGAAAGTTATTAACGTTTGAATTGGCTCGATTTTGGAAAATCAGAAACACGTTTTGTAAATTGGAAAGCGCATTACCCCTTTGAATTGGGGGAGCTCACACGCTGACAAGTCGGGCCCATCCTCCAATGACCGCACGGCGTGACCAGCGAATGACTGCTGTGGTCAGAAAATTGGTCGGAAAAGTGGTCGGAAAAGTGGTCGAAAAATTGGTCGAAAAAGTGGTCGGAAAATTGGTCCATATTTAACTATTTAATTATCTATGCTAAAGAAGCTTCTTATGCTTACTTTTTAATACAAACTGAGTTCGAATCCAAGTATTTTTGCAGAAATGGAACATTTACAACCTCAGGGACACGTGAGATCAATTTCATGATTTTAGGAGCTATAATTTGCAAAGCTACTATATGTTACATAAAAGGAACTTTAAACAAACTTGTTTCAAACAATTTGGACTGCAGTGATCATCTAAGTTCTGTTACATATTCCAAATCCTTATGGCTTAATTCAAATTTAGAAACTTATTTGATCTTATTTTGGATTTCTTTTATATAATTTATATATATTTGAGTTTTTAATGTATTGAATGCACCCTTTAACAGAAAGTAGTTCAAACATAAATGAAATTTAAATATTTTTATATATTTAACCTTCTGGAAGCATAAGGATTCCATTAAAATTGGTTTCATTCAATTCTAAGTTTGTTTGCAAAATTTTTATACAAAGCATATCTTTAGGCCTTTTATTCAAATTTGAATTTCGAATTCACCCAGTGAAGATTTTCAAAATTTTATTGCATATTATGATGCTACCTGATTTTACATGAATATAGAAATTCATTTCACAATTTTTGGAGTTATAATGCAAAAGTTATGGCTAATTGAATTAACTCGGGTATACTAAATCAGGAAAAATTGAAAATACGCTTTCGGTATAGAGATGGCGTATTTTACCGGTTGCACTGGCTTCTTCTCGCGCCACTGACGACCGGGGCCCGGGGTCAGCGAGACAGGGCAGAGGAGGCGGCTAGGGCTCGGCGGCGACGGCGTTCCGGCGGGTCTCCGGCCGAAGCGACCACTCGGCGAGCACCAGGGCACCACCCCGCACCTGATGGAGGGGTCAATCACTTCCGGCAATGGTCGGAGCGGGCTACCACCGTGGGCCAGCGGCGGAGGGAAGGGCGGCTCGCCGGGGACAGTGAAGAAGAACTCGCCCCGAGGAGCTCCACCACCGCAGGCCGGCTTTGGGGAAGAAGGCGTGCAGCGGCGGCGGCGCTTCGGCGGGGAAGAACTAAAATCCAGGTGCGAGATGGGTTCAGGGATGCTCAAGGATACTACAGTTGCGGAATTCGAGGATAGCTCACCGGATTGGCTTGATCTTCCACCTCCCCCCTTTTCAGCTTGAAGAAGAGATGTAGCTGGTTCTTGGTGATACTGAGCTAAGATGACGAGAAATGGTTTTGCGAATGATGCAGATGAGCATTCGACCCCTTTCAGGCTGAACGTCTTGCTTGCATACGAGGAATGGGTATGACTATGGTCTAGTGTTCTGAGTTTGGCTTACCTTGAGTTTTTGGTTTTTGGTGTGAGCAATATCCTGGTAGCTTCACTTAAATGGGTGGAAGTCTCTGGCTTGTGAACGTGTCCCTAAAGCACAGGAGGTGAGCCCACATGCAAGTGAGTTGGTATCAATCTTATGGGATGAGGCTTCAGGACGGCACCATGCTGGGCATTAAACGGCTGTCAATCAAGTTGAAAAATTTCGAAACTTTTCAACCGTGGTCTACTGGGAGTGGTTAACTTCCAGTAAAATTTTGGGACAAAAATACCGCATGGTTAATTAATTAAAATTCTGACACTGTGCACTGCTCAGAATTTTGATTTCGGATTTTTATTTAATTAAAGGTGAAAACATTATTATTTATTTTTAAAACTTTTTATAGTCTTTTATATTTGGTTAATAATGTCTCTATAAAACTTTCAAGTCAAAATAAGGCTTAATTATTTTATAAAAATGCTGACATGAAAATTTTCAGAGTTTCAAAGCCTCAGTTTTTGAATTTTTAAAAGGTCTAAATGACATGATAAATTCCTGAAATTTTTACCAGAGATAAATTCTACTTAGAGTGTGTTATGGTTATTTTTTATGGCTACAGAAAAGCTTCTAAAATTTTACATTAACTCTGACTCACACTGTTATTAGTCAAAAAGAGATGTCACTCATTTCATTTATTTACTTTTGTGTGAATAAAATTTTTACTTGTTGACTTTACTGACTTAACAACATGCATAAGATTCCATGGTAAATTTTTCTAACTTTTTATGTTTACCATTTTACCATTTCCTATTGTTTGATTTTCATTCAATACAAAAATTCAAGACAATTCCAATTAAAACAAATAGTGCCAACAAAATTCAGAAATAAACATTTTCAAATTTAAAATATTCATATTTTATTTTACTCTATTTTTCGGGATGTTACAAATCTACCCCCTTACAAAAATCTCGTCCTCGAGATTTGCAAGGACTAGAAGAAATCTGGGAATTCCTTTCGCAGATGATCTTCACGTTCCCAAGTTGCTTCGTCTTCCGTGTGGTTGCTCCATTTGACCTTCAGCATTTTGTGGGATTTGTTTCTCATGTGGTGTTCTGCTTCTTCAAGGATGCGTATTGGACACTCTCGATAAGACAAATCTGGCTGGAGGTCGATGTTCTCCAAATTGGTGAACTCACTGGGCACGCGAAGACACTTCTTGAGTTGCGATACATGAAAGACATTGTGAACTTCGGATAACTGAGGTGGCAACTCTAGTTTGTATGCCAACTCACCCATCTTCTCGAGGATTTGATACAGTCCAATGTATCGGGGAGCCAGCTTTCCACGGATCTGGAAACGACGAACTCCACGAAGCGGTGAGACTTTTAGATAAAAATGATCACCAATTTCGAAGCTAAGTTCACGCCGACGATTATCGGCGTAACTCTTTTGTCGAGACTGGGCTTCTTTCAATCGGCTTCTAATTACATCCACTTGCTCTTGGGCTTCTTGGATAAGATCTGGGCCGAAGAATTTTCTTTCACCAACCTCGGACCAGAAAAGAGGAGTTCTGCATTTTCTTCCATATAATGCTTTAAATGGCGACATTTGAAGACTGGCTTGAAAGCTGTTGTTATAGGAGAATTCAGCAAATGCAAGACTCTTCTCCCAATTAGTGCTATATGAAAGCACATAGGCTCTGAGCATATCTTCCAGGACTTGATTTATTCTTTCAGTTTGCCCATCTGTCTGAGGATGATAAGCTGTACTGAAATTTAGCTTAGTTCCTAACAGACTATGCAAACTTTCCCAAAAATGGGAAGTAAATTGGGAGCCTCGATCAGAAACAATAGTTCTTGGAACACCGTGCAGACGCACAATATTCTCCATGTACAATTCTGCAAGTTTGTCCCCTTGATATGTAGTTTTAACTGGAATGAAGTGAGCCACTTTTGTCAATCGATCAACAATGACCCATATAGAATCATTTCCTTTTCGAGTCCTGGGTAGACCGGTGATAAAGTCCATACTAATGTCTTCCCATTTCCACTCAGGAATTTGTAAGGGCTGAAGGAGACCAGCAGGGCGTTGATGCTCGGCTTTAATTTGCTGACATACGTCACATTCAGCAACATAGGCAGCAATCTCCTTTTTCATGCGGGGCCACCAATATTTCTGTTTTAGGTCTCGATACATTTTTGTGCTTCCGGGGTGAATAGAAAGAGGAGATTCATGAGCTTCCTTCAAAATCAGTCTCTTGAGTTCAGAATCATCGGGGACATATATACGATTTCCTCACATAATTACTTCATCTGAACTTTTAGAGAATTCGGATTCAGTACCCTCTCTCAACTGTTTTCTAATCTTGCCAATGGCTTCATCTTTGAGTTGTGCGGCTTTTATATGAGTTCTGAGGGCTGGCTGCAATTCAAGAGCAGCAACATAGCCTTCTTCAACCAAATCCAAATTGAGCTTTTGGAATTCACTTTGCAGCTCAGATTGATCGGAGATGAAAAGACAATGAAGCTTTCGACTGAGAGCATCGACTACAACATTAGCCTTACCAGGATGGTAATGAATGCCAAGGTTATAGTCTTTGATCAACTCTAGCCATCTCCTTTGCCTGAGATTTAAATCTGGTTGGGTGAAGAAATATTTCAGACTTTTGTGATCCGTATAGATTTCACACCGATTGCTAATAAGATAATGTCTCCAAATCTTCAGAGCATGTACAACGGCTGCTAATTCCAAATCATGAGTAGGATAATTTTGCTCATGCGGCCGAAGTTGACGTGAAGCATATGCGATAACCTTTCTTTCTTGCATCAATACACATCCAAGGCCGTGTCGTGATGCATCGCAATATACCTCAAAGCTCTTATGAATATCGGGAACAATAAGAATCGGAGCTGTGGTTAACCTTTTCTTAAGCTCTTGGAAACTTGCTTCACATTCTGGGGTCCATTCAAATTTCTTTTCCTTTTTCAGCAGCTGAGTCATAGGACGAGCTATTTTGGAGAAGTTCTCGATAAAGCGGCGATAGTATCCCGCTAAACCGAGAAAACTTCGGACTTTAGGAACAGACTGAGGCGGCTCCCATTCTGTGATAGCTTGGATCTTTTGTGGATCCACTGCAATTCCACCTTCCGAAAGAACATGCCCAAGAAATGCGACTTCCTTTAACCAGAATTCATACTTCTCGAATTTGGCATAGAGTTTATGCTCACGAAGTTTTCCAAGCACCATACTCAAGTGTTGCACATGGTCTTCTTCAGTTTTGGAATAAATGAGAATGTCATCATGAACTCCACTATGAACTTGTCCAGATACTCCATAAAGACCTTATTCATAAGGCACATAAAACTGGCAGGAGCATTTGTAAGTCCGAATGACATTACGGTGTATTCATATAACCCATAACGAGTGGTGAAAGCAGTCTTTGGAATATCCTCGGGCTTCATTTTCAATTGATAATACCCATGTCTCAAATCAATCTTTGAAAATACGTGAGCACCATTCAACTGATCAAAAAGGTCATCAATATGAGGAAGTGGATACTTGTTCTTGATAGTGACCTCATTTAAAGCACGATAATCTATGCACATGCGTAGATCACCGTGTTCCTTAGGAACAAATAGCACAGGACTGCCCCATGGATATGAACTAGGACGAATAAATCCTTTGTCCAATTGATCATTGAGTTGCTTCTTCAATTCAGCCAACTCATCTAGAGGCAAGCGATAAGGTCGCTTAGAGATAGGTGCTGTTCCAGGAATAAGATTAATGACAAATTCCATGTCCCTGTCTGGAGGCATTCCTGGCAGTTCCTCTGGAAACACATCAGAATACTCACATACCACTGATACTTTACTCAATTATGTGACCAAGGCAGAACAATGTAAGGGTTGCTGAGCTGGAGTGCTACTGATTGAAGAAAACTGCACATGGATCCCATCTGGACTAAGAAGGGATATAGATCGGTTAGCACAATCAATACAGCCTCTTGTGCTTGGACAACCAATCCATACCGAGGATCACATCTAGTCCCGAGGTCTCAATAGCAATAAGATCATCATAAAAAGATACTCCATTAATCTTTATGCATACCTCAGAACAGAGTTTTGAGGTTTTCATAGTTGCTCCTGGCGAATAGATTATCATCTTTGTGGGAAGCAAATCAGCTTGAAGTTCATGCCGCTTAATAAACTTGTTGGATATGAAGGAATGTGATGCACCAGAATCAAATAACACCAATGTAGGTACAGAGTGAACAAGGAATGTCCCTAGTACCACATCAGGTGCATTATGAGCTTCTTCTGCTGTCACATGGTGCAGACGGCCATGATTAACACCTTGTTTTGAAGTAGAAGGTGGCTTAGAGACTTTTGAATTTCCAATCGCTCGATCTCTACTTGAGGATTGCTGTTGAGAATAATGTTGATCAGAATTCTTCTTAGGACGAGCATAGGCTTCCTGGTACTGAGTGCTAGAAGATGATCTTGCTTGCCACGGTGAATGAACTGAGGGCTGCTGAGGGCAAGAAGATTGCCCTTGGCACTGTAGGGATTGAGATGCAGACTGCTGAACATTGGATGGCTGCAATAAACGTTGTTTTGAGGGACGATCATTTGTTGACTGACGTGCTATCCATTTGCGCTTTCGGCTTTCTATTACTGTTCTCATGCCGAACTCCACCCGAATAGCCTTATCAACTAAGGTTTGGAAATCATGAATATCATGGGCGACTAGCATCCATTTGATTTCTTCATTCAGATGTTCTCTGAAATGCTCAATTCTTTGAGCTTCATCTAACACTTCAGAAACAGCATAGCGAGATAAATGATTGAAGTGGTGTAGATATTCCATCACTGATAAGTTTTCTTGCTTCAACTCCATAAATTCTCGCTTCTTGATCTCAATGATGCTTGTAGGAATGTGAGTCCTACGAAATGCTTCTTTAAATGCTGCCCAAGATATACTTTGACCTTCAGGGAGCATCGCCTGATGGTTCTCCCACCAGACTGCTGCAGCTCCATGTAGCTGGTGAGAAGCATATAGGACCTTCTCATAGTCACTGCACTGCGCAATGGTCAGCTTGCTCTCGATGGAACGGAGCCAATCATCAGCATCGAGAGGTTCTGCTGACGAGGAGAAAGTCGGGGGTTGAATTTTCAGAAACTCTCCCAACTTGGAGTAATGCGACGTATCACCATTTCCATCCCTAGCTTCGCTAAGGTGGGTAGTACTCCGTACCACTTGCTGGAGCAAAAGTGTATCAACCTGATGCTCTTGCCCAATCATTGCCAGGACTTGAGCCATAGCTGAGGGTTCAGGAGATTGTTCTTCAGGAATAGCTTCACTTGGATTTTGGGGAAGTGGAGGTGATTCATGATGAACATTGCGTCGAGATGTTCTGTCAGTTGGATGTTGCGGACTAGGTTGGACTGGAATTGGAATGCTACCCCTTTTAGGTCGGGAACTTTGAGCGGCCTCATACTCCAATAATTTTCTTAAGGACCTTGTTTTAGGCTTCCTGTAGTCAAGAGGAGACAGATATTTTGGTGAGATTCAGCTAGGCTACTAGGCAACGTTTCGTTCTTTAAAATCTTTTTAATTAGATTTTTTTAAGGGTTATCACGTCGTGAAGTAGTTAACCTAGTGTCAAGTATTCACGAGTGTATCCCGGAAAGCAACACCGAAAAGTTTTCAAGTACAGTACACAAATTAACCATGCACTAATATACGGGGGTTCTAAATAGCTTAGCCTATATATTTCTACTCGATTTATCCACCCAAGTCTTCATGGGACGACATCCATCTCTTCAAGATTGTTGACGTAGAAGTCGGAGTCTCCATTTGTCGAGGATTGTTTTAAGGAAAGAAGAGTTTGTTTACAAAACAAAATGAATGTGGGGGTAAGAGGAGAATCTTAAAAGAGAGGGAAGAATAGTAAAATCTACATTTTGCAAATATGGTAACTATTGGACATAAGATTTTGAATTTGATTATTCTAAAGCTAGCGACCATTCTATCTAAGGTTTATCCTACGGTCAGCATAGCTCTGATACCAACTGTGGCGACCCCCATTTTTACATAAATGCAAAAATGGAAATCTAATGTGCATTCCGTACTAGTCCCATGATCAGTAGCTAGTACGCACATACACGACAATTGGAATCACAACCATACAACAAAATAAATAAGCGAAAGCTAATATACAAAGCAAGCTTACAACTCAGAGATTACAGCAGCAAAAGAAGCAAAACCTGCGGTGTGCCCATCCAACCCGCAGCAACCGACTGAGCATAAACTCTAGAGAGAACACGACGAAGACAATCCGCAACTGCGGCGAAAGAGATAACTTGAAGCTTAGCTAACTTATCCACATAAAAACAACATATAAGCAAGGGTGAGTACTTTCGTACTCCATGAGACTTGAGCAAAACCTATAATATATGCGAGCCATTTCAAAGGAGGCTACTACGAGTTAATTTGCATAAGCGAATTGATAGTATAAAATCAAGTTATTTGTAAACGGAATTTAAAAGAGCAAGTTGACTGATATGAAATAAGTAAAGCATAAGTAATACTCACAACCCTTCGTGAGCATCGAATAATCCAGAAATGGAATCCAACAATGTCGATCCTTTGACATCAAACAAAAGCTGCTAAACATGTTCCAAACCAAAACCCAATTTTAGAAAATAAAAAACATTTAACTAGTGCAGGTTCACCAAGTTTCCCATGACCGAGGGGACGGCTAATCGATTAGATTTACACTCTGCAGAGGTGTACAACTTTACCCACAAGTCATGACCTTTTCTTTTTGCCGCATGTTTCACGCACCTTTGGCGTGTGGCCAGAATGTTCATGACGAAAACCTTTACATTATCTAAGTTAACTTTGCACCAGCACCGGGACGATAAAACCCATGCTATGATGGAAGAACTCAGAGCATAGAAATGTTGGAACTTCCCATAGACATGGCGTACACCATTATATTGGTAAGTGTTGTTCCCAACACCTCGGTGTGGGCACCCCGTAGAGCAAACCTCGAAAGGAGAGCCCATACTACTTCAGCCTACCAATGTGCAAAGTTAAACTAGATAACTTAATTGGTTTAAGGAAGCCCCATACAACACTTGTGGTTGTACGGTTTACTTTGGATCATACAACACAAAGTTCGGTTCTTAATCTGACACGGGCGATACTCCACCCTACACCACGTGCAAATCCCTCTGCACATCCGGCTATTGCCAATAATCGCCTGCATCAAAACCATAGTTTTGATTCTGGATTTTTTTTCAAAATACCCATAACCAACAGCTCCATTTCCAACATTTTCCATTTCTCAAGAAACAAATTTTGATCTGATCACCATCCTCATTTGTTCTAAAGCATGGCTAAGCATGGATTATTATGAAATCGCATATACCCATGATAACATTAAATAATGTCTAAGCTTAATCTATGGTTATCAAGGTTCACAAGTCCATACTTATCAAGGAGGTTTCATGAGACAACAGGTATAACTACCAGTACCACAAAATAGCAAATTTACAGAAAGTAAACGCATGCATGAAACATTTTAATAAACACAATGCGAATTAAATACTGGGATCAAGATGGTCAAAGGAGGGTGCTTGCCTTGCTTATTGATTGCTTACAACGAAGAAGCGGCAACGACTGATGGAGGCATCAATGGAGGAAGGGACGTCGAATTCTACACGTTGATCAACCGAAACATATAGCAAATAACCAACTTCATTAAGGGCAAAAAGAAAACAGACAGAAAACCAAATAAAGATTCATTAAAGAAAACAGGAATGCTTTAGGGTTTGAATTATAAGATTTCAAGATCTCAAGATTTAGGTAAATACACATCCATATGTTTAATGGCTTTTATGATGAGCAAAACATGGTTCTCTTATAGATTATTAAACCTTGACTTACGAATTCAAGAGGCTAAAATTATGAATTCTTGTATTTATAACTTCGAATTATAGATGCTAAAATTATTTGAATTAAAAGAATTAAAACACTAGTTAGGGTCATGCAAAACACACTTAATTCCTTAGGTGATTTGCATAAGAAGGGGTTTTGAATAAGATAGATCTATTAACTTAGGTTACTAGATTTATTTGTGGTTTTTGAAAAGGTTCTGATGATACAAATACCTTCATTAGAGACTTCTTCATTACTACCGATTCACATTGTAAAGCTTAGAAAACATAACAACACACATATATATATCCTTTTATGCTTGATTCCATTCTTACTTATGAAAACTATTTAAGTCAAGCCCTTTAGTTAATCATTTTCCATATTCTGGAGGCTTACTGTTATGCTAAGGCATACACATTAATTTTCTTATTTCAAATTTCTTTTGCACATTTAATATATTGAAAACAATCTTTAATAGAAAATGATTCAAACATAAATGGAGTTTAAATATTTTTATATGTTTGGGTTTCTGGAAGTCTGAGAATTCCAATAAAATTTGTTTCATTAAATTCTCATTTCATTTGCACTATTTATATTCATAACCTATCTGTCGGGACCCGAATTTACAAATCCGGACCCTCTGTGTATACCGCACTAGTCCAGGATCACGCTAGTGCACACAGGCTCAACATAGATGCTATCATAGTCACACACAGCGAAATATAGCATAAACTTCATTAATTAATAATAACTGTTGTCTTACATGAATAATGCCTCACAGGGCTTAAAAAGAGTATCAATGAGAAGCGGCGGAAATAGAATAAGCGCATGGCGCTCGATTCGCCACGAGCAAACCGACGAGGCTCGGACCCTAAGCATTCGCATCAAATAATCCTCATCCATGGTAGCGTAGATTCTTCCTCTTACGAAGTTGTTGTTGATGGGGTGAGTACATAAAGCACTCAACAAGTTGTGCAAAATAATGCAAGTCTAATATTCTATATGTTTGGCTTAATCCAAAGGAATGGCTAGTAAGGGTATTTTTGCAATAAAGCGACATTTAACAAGAATACAATAAATAGATTGGAAAGCGATAAAACAAATACAATAATTAATAAATTCAAGATTTCAAATACACCAAGTTTCCAATCCTAAATTAATTTTCCACTTTCCATGGCACCTTGCCATCCCAACAAGTTTTGTTTAACAAAAGTCTAACCCTTAAGCGTAATTCCCGAGCATTGCCCAATACCGTGAGCACGGCTATTCGAATAGATTGTACACTCTGCAGAGGTTATGCACTTTACCCACACGATACAACCAAACACCACCAAGGCGAGTGATCATAACAAAGCCTTTACAATGCTACACCTAGACCCGATCTCGCTCGCTAAGGTTTCAACATCAAGGGTTAAACCACCACAACAGGCCCCCTCTTGCGCCATGTGAGTTAAACCGTAACCGGGACTCACTATTCACCACGACAAGATCAAATCTAGGTTTCACAAATTATTCACTAAATTTGTCCCATTCGGACATGTGGTTGCAAGAGAGACTCGGGTCAAAGGCTTGCAAGGTTAAGTCCTTAAGGTGATTAAGGCAAGACTTCCACATACCCCGCCAAACCTGGCCCACCTTGGCACACCGCCTTGCCACTTGCCTCAATCTAAAATCATTACCACCCCAGTTGATTACCAAGCACCACATGCCATCAACATTTCAATCCCGATGTGTGACCTCCTCGCCACGACAACTTGATATCATTGTGTGACAACACATGACACACCAATTCATAAACATTGTTCCATATTCCATTAGTCAAGATTAAGTATCGACATTCGGACACATGTGATGACGTGGCATGGCTAAGCAATCTATGACGATCTAACTAGCCCATGTTGATTATCAACTATAATTCCACATCCTAGGGTGACAAATAGATCATGGCATATAATTGACAAGGTATGGTTTAATTCAAATAGGCATATTATCTAATTCCCAGATTAATTGAAATCATTTATACACATAAAATATCATGCATAAAGTTTAAAAGACAAAATAGTAATTTGGTGAAAATTAGGTGCAACATGATCAAAGCACAACTTGCCTTGGAGTAGGTGCTGGTCTTGATCTGAGCTTGGGTCTTGGGCGACGAATCTTCTTCCGGATCACCGAGCAATTCAACGTCTCACGCTAAACGATGCCAAAATAGCAAATAAACACCAAACCAGAGAGCAACCAAACTCCAAAAATAAAATAAAATTCACCAATAAATAGATCTTGATTTTACAAATTTTTAGAAATTTGAAACACTCAAATCCGAGTTAAAATGCAAAAGATATAGCCTTTTGAAGTTTGAATAAATCTTGAAAATACAGAAAATAGAATTTCGATTTTTCGAATTATTTTCTATTGGAAAAGATTTTATTGCGCAACGCGACGTCAGCCCCCGACTCGGACCAATCAGTGCGACACGTCGCTGGTCCATGGACTCGGTCCACGGAACCGCCTCGTCCACCGTGGGCGCGCCCACGGCGCCTCGCACCACGCGCCCGACACGCGCGCAAGCATCGATTGGTCGCGACGCCGCCCGCGCCGATGCTCGACACGCGGCGCGCGCATCTGCGCGACGATCGGCGGCTAACGCTCTCGCACACGCGGCGCGATCTCACCCAACAACCACGATCCAACGGTCACGCTTACCCGAGCCGCTTTCTGCGAGACGGCGGCGTGGCTCGATCTGGATGGTCCGCCGAGATCCGGCGGTGTGCGGCTCCGGCACCGCGATGTCGCGGCGGCGCTGAGTTCCGGAGCGAGGCGACGGCGACCAGACGGCGTTCGGCTCCTGCCGGCGACGAAGAGTAGTTGCTCGGTGCGGCTCGGCGTGGCGAACCAGCTGGAACCCACACGTCGAGCGGCGGCTTGACGCGGCGAACGGCGAAAACGAGCGGCGGCGCTGAAAACTACGGCGAGCTCGGGCTAAACGGCGGTGACTCAGCGGCGAAGCCTAGCATCGGCGGATGCGCTGCGGGATGAGGAACCTCGGTGTGCGGGCTGCGGCTTTTATAGCCTCGGCATGCGCGCTAAAACGGCAACCCTAAATCACGCGGCGGCGGCGGCAAGCGGCGGATTCGAAACCGAATCGAGAGGCGGTGATACCGTCCGATTTACAACGGCGGCGGATTAGATCCGGTGATACGATCCGATCCGCTCTTTCCAAAATCAGCGGCGAGATCTAAACTTACCAAAACAACGCGCGATTCCGACCGCTCGATCTCAATCCAGCGGCGAAGGCGCTAGGGTTTCGCGAAGGAGACGGCCGTCCGATCTTCATCCAACGGCCACGCGGCGGCGTGAAGTAGCTGATCGGGCCGCGCGTCGATGGGCGCACGCACGCGCGATCGGGCTTGACCCGATCGCTCACTCGATTTTCAAAAGCTTTTGATTTAAAATAATTCCCGAAATTAGATTAATCTACTTTAAGCAATTAAAATATCGGAAAAATCCTTAAAATTCTCATAAATACTTTGAGACATTACGAGCACAAATAAAATATTTTTGGTAAAACTTTATATTAACTTTATCTATATATATTTAGTTTTCACAAAGGTTCAATATACTTAATTAAATTCAATTCAATTAATTTACGGAAAAAATCCAATAAATTGAGAAAATCACCAAAAAGCATATGAGCGAAATTATAAGCCAAATTTTGGGATGTTACAAACCTCCCCATATGTAATCTCACCCGAGATTCAAGGTCGACTAGGAAATAGGTTTGGAAATTCGACTTGAGATCCTCTTCACGCTCCCGGTGTTGCTTCATTCTCGAATGGTTGCTCCTTGAACTCGCAAAGCGAATCGACTTGGTCACGGTCTTGCGGTCCATAACATCCGAGTCTCGATTGGTTGCTCCTTGTAGGTCGATCTTTCGCAATTCAATCTCTCCCAAAGGCGTCGCTCGTACCGCACCAAGACACTTCTTGAGCTGTGACACATGGAACACATCATGCACGCTGCTAGTGATGCGGCAATTCTAAGCGATAAGCAACCTCCTCGACGGCTCAAAATTTTGAGCGGTCCAACATATCTTGGGGCAAGCTTCCCTTTAACGTGGAACCTTTTAACTCCTTTCGGAGGGTAACCTAAGATATCTGAAATCATCAGTTGAAGCTCAAATCACGGCGTCGATTATCGCATAACTTTTTGTCTTGATTGCGCGATTTTCAACTTTGTCTCTTATCATGGCAACTTGCTCTTGACTTCCTTGAGAATATTAGGGCCAAATATCATACGTTCCCTGTCTCATTCCAATTCGGTGAATACAGACGAGCACGACCATATAAAGCTTGAATGGCGACATCGCAAACTAGCTCAGTAGCTCGTTGTTATAATCAACTCGCATATGGCAAACACTTATCCCATGATGTAGTATAGGCTAATGCACAAGCCCTTAGCATATCCTCCGAATTTGATTTACCCTTTACTTGACCATCGATCATGGATGATATCTTTGTCTTTGAAGTTCAAGCGCGTTCCCATAGCTTCATGCAATTTATCCCAAAATCTCGAGGTGAACTGGGTACCTCTATCGACACTATTTTCTTTGGTACACCATGCAAACACACGACTACGGCTATGTATAGTTACGCTAACCGGTCTCTGAGTAAGTGGTCTTGGTGGAATGAAGTGAGCAACTTTGGTCAATCGATCCACGATAACCCATATAGAATCATACCCATTTTGAGTTCTTGGCAATCCGGTGGACGAAATCCATACCGATTTCTTCCCACTTCCATTCGGGACTTTTAGCGGTTGTAGCAAACCTGCTGGTCTCTGATGTATTGCCTTAACTCTCTGGCATACATCGCACAAGGCAACGTGCTCGGCGACTTCGCGCTTCATATTCGGCCACCAAAACCTCTCCTTTAAGTCCTGGTACATCTTAGCGCTTCCTGGATGAATTGAATACTTGGAATCATGAGCCTCTTCCAAAATCAGCTGCTTAAGTTCTAGTCTGTTTGCTTTTCAAATCGACCCTTGAACCACATGGTACCTTGGTCGTCCACGGTAAAGTCCTTTGCTAATCCTTCATCCTTTTAGCCTTGATTCGGTTGACTTTCTCATCATCTTTTTGTCCTTCCCGAATTTGATCTTCGAGCATTGGCTTCACTTCCAAAGCAACTAGGAATCCTTCTAAAACTACTTCCAATTTTAAATTTTGCAATTCTCTGCACAGTTCTGACTGTCCTTCCTGCACCATCATATTCGCCACGTAGCTCTTGCGACTTAAGGCATCAGCTACCACATTTGCTTTTCCCGGATGGTAATGAATTCCCATGTTATAATCCTTGATTAATTCCAACCATCTCCTTTGCCTCATATTGAGATCTGATTGAGTGAAAATATATTTCAAACTCTTATGGTCCGTATATATCTCACATCTATTTCCAATGAGATAATGACGCCACAATTTCAAGGCATGCACCACGGACCAATTCCAAGTCATCGTAGGATAATTTCCTTCATGCGGTCTTAATCGCCTTGGCGCATATCGACCACTTTACCCTCTTGCATCAATACGCATCCAAGACCTGTCTTGACGCATCACAATATATATCAAGTATTACAACATTAGGCAAAACCAACACTTTGGCTGTTGTTAAACGCTTCTTTAATTCCTCAAAACTCTTATCACAATCAAGGCGTCCATGAAAATTTCTTTTCCTTTTTCAATAACTGAGTAAGAGGTCTAGCAATCGTCGAAAATCCTTCTATGAACCGCGATAATATCCTGCCATTCCCGAAAACTTGGACTTGAGTGCGGACTTTGGTTGCTCCCAATGCAACATCGCCTCCACTTTGCTTGGGTCGACAAAGAACTCCTTCTGCAGCCATGACATGACCGAAAATTCCACCTTTTCCTTCCAAAAGTCGCATTCTTGAATTTAGCATACACCGTTGCTCACGCAGACTTTTCCAACACTAGCCTCGGATGATTTGCGTGCTCTGCTTCGGTCTTGAATATACCAAAATATCATCTATGAACACAACAACAAACTTGTCCAAGTATTCCATGAAAATCTTATTCATCAAGTTCATGAAATAGGTCATGGCGCATTGGTCAATCAAAAGACATGACCGTGAACTCATAATGTCCGTATCTTGAAGAAAATGCGGTTTTGGAACATCTTCCGTCCGAATCTTTAGTTGATGATATCCGGAACGAAGGTCTATCTTGGAGAAAACTCGGCTCCTCTCAAGTGGTCGAGCAGATCATCAATCCTTGGCAGCGGATACTTATTCTTAATCGTCACTTCATTAAGTGCACGGTAATCAATACACATTCTAAGGCTTCCATCCTTTTCCCGACAAACAAAGCGGCGCTCCCCATGGCGGCGAACTTGGTCTTATAAAACCTTTCTCTAATAACTCGTCGATCCGTTTCTTCATCTCTACTAACTCATCGGTAGGCATCCGGTAAGGTCTTTTTGCTATTGGTGCTGTATGCGGTACTAACTCAATGACAAACTCGATGTCACGATGCAGCGGCATTCTGGCGAGATCCTCCGAAATACATCTGGATATTCTTTGACCACCGCACGTCCTCAATCTTGACGGCTTTCATGCTATTAACCATTAATTGACCCTTGCGAACCGATGTCGCTCGAATTCCACCTTTTCTCTGTAGGGCTCTCAATGGATACAACCCTTCACCACAATCCAATACCGTCTTATGCTTGGTTAACCAATCCATACCAAGGATAACATCTAAAACTTGGGCATCTAGAATAATTAAGTTAGCTAGGAACTCTACCCGTTAATTATCGACTTTACCCCAAACATCCAATATTAGATCTTAACTCGGATCACGGGCTTGAACTAGCATCACACACTTGAGATTTTTCATGCTTAAACCATTTTTAGATGCAAAAGCTCGAGAGACAAATGAATGTGAAGCTCTGAATCAAATAATCTTTGCACAGTCTTCGAGTTTACAAAAACTTACCCAATCTGACGTCGATGCTTCACAGGCTCCATCGGCGGTGATGTGGTTGACTCGCCTCGAATAGTAGCTTGAGGCGTCACTCCTGCTGTCCGGCTCCTCGATTCGCTCCGTCATCGGTGCCTTAGCAGTGTCGTTCCAAGGTTGAAACGCTTCGGCGTGATTCCTCCTTTCGGGACATCTATTAGCATAATGCCCTACTCATTGCAATCAGTAGCACCTTCGGCGGTATTCTTGCACTCCCCTTGAGCATTGTTACCTTGGGCGGGTCGATAACCTTGTCACGATGGTCGCGGTGCGGTGTTCTTGGCTTGTTAACGACTTGTGGTTGGAACCTAGCAAACTTGCGGGGTCATCCTCATTCGTAGGTGGTTAGGCGTCCACAGGTTAGTCATCAGCGTTTGCGATTTTCCCAAGCTCCTTGCGCTTATCCTCCGAATCAAAGCCTTGTTTACCAATTCTTGGAAATCGGAAAAGTGTGTAATGTCGGCCCACTTGCAGCCCTCGAGTTTAGTCCTTTCATGAAGCGGACTGTATCTAGCCTTGTCCGTCGCTACATCTTCGTGGAGCATAGCGTGCTAAGCGTGTGAATTTGTTCAAGTAATCACCACCGGTTGGCCTCCTTGCTTAAGCGCCACAATTCTTCCTTTTCAGTCCATCATTCCCTGCACGTGAGTGCTGCGAAAGGCCGTTATAACTCTTCCCACGTGATTTCCATGGGTGCCTCATGAGTAGCACAGTGGTTCTCCCACCATTCTGCAACTGTTCCTCTAGGCGATGGGATGCGTAAAGAACCCTCTCATGCCCTTCACATTGTGTGATGTACAACTTCCTCTCAATGGTTCTCGACCAATCATCCGCTTCCAAGGGGTTGACGTTGCGAGAATGTTGGCGGTCGGGTCCTCATGAAGTCGACAACTTGGAGTAAGGACGAGGCCCGCCATTGTTGTTACGCGCCAATGGGTTGTTGATCTGCAGCCATATTGGTCATCTGCTGCATCATAGTGCGCATCAAGCGAGTTTGCGCGTGAAAAGCTCCCAAGTTCTCGCATATCCATTGGCGGTGCTTGCTGCGGTGGTACTCCTTCATTGGGATTGTTGCTGGCGTAGACCACTTCCCCAAGCCCCATTGTTGCTTTGCGAGTGTTCACCATCCGCTTGATTGCTTCTTGGGTTAGGAAAGATAGATGTAGCATAGATAAGATGCAAGAATTTCTAAAGCGGGGAAGCAGTTTAAACCCAACTTAAATAATCTTTATTATTATTACTTGGTATGGTTGCTTACAATGCCTAAGGGCTTTGCAACACATCTTGCACACTCGACAAACAATTAAGAACCAACTAAACATGCAACTTTAACGTCTACTAAAAGGGTAAAGGCTAACTTAAAACGCGACTCAACACTCGAGTCTCAACACAACTCTAAGATCGACTCTCACTCATCCAACCACCTGGCCGAGGCCGATCCGGGCATACATCGGTGGGTGGGGTGGCATGGGTGCGAACCTATCCTGGTGACCCTCTGCGCTCCTCAGGCTCCCACTCACGCTCTTCCGGTCTTCTTCTTCCTCTTCGGCGACCTCATCCGGCTCTGGGCGACTTGGTCCGCTAGCTCCTCGGCCACTGCAAGGCCTCCTCCAGCTCATGCGATGACTCTGGCTGCTGCGTCGCGGGTCTTTTGAAGCTCCCGCTCTGCCACTCTCAACGCCTCACACGCTGTCTCCGCTTCTTGCGCGGTGTCCTCAAGTGATCCTCACGGGCGGTGGCGAACTCGGCAAGGTGTACTGCGATAGCACACTCTCCTTCCACGATCCGTCGACGCCGCACGCTCGCCTTTGTCGGGTGAAGTCGAAATACGGTGTTGCGGCTCGTAGGCGTAGTCGTGGCGGATCCGTCGTGAGCAAGTCTAGCGACCTCTGAACTCCACCCTCGTAAGTGAACCTGCAGGCGGTGATGTGGATCGGTGCGGTGGTCTCGTCGCACTCTCGAGCAAAGATGATCGACTTGCGAAGAACCCCGATGCACACCGCTGGCGTTCGCTTGCTTCCTCGGTAGAGCGGACGATCAAAGCCTCCAATCACTTGAAGAACTCTCCACGGCTCCATGGCATAGCCACCTGTCTTGACTCGAAGGATCGAAGATCGGCATCTATTCAAAACAAAATTTTGAATAAGATCTCCACTCAAACAACAACGAAAAGAAGGTAATTTAGCAAGGATGAGAGTAGGAGGATGAGATAAGCCAAGAGTTTCATATTAGTCAATTTCTTGTTTTCTTTAGAAAATAATTTTGGACACTCTAAGAGATACCAACTACCTAGGGCCAAGACCTATAGTCAGGTATGGCTCGATACCACCTCTGTCGGGACCCGAATTTGCAAATCCGGACCCTCTGTGTATACCGCACTAGTCGAGGATCACGCTAGTGCACACAGCTCAACATAGATGCTATCATAGTCACACACAAATGAAATATAGCATAAACTTCATTAATTAATAATAACTGTTGTCTTACATGAATAATGCCTCACAGGGCTTAAAAAGAGTATCAATGAGAAGCGGCGAAATAGAATAAGCGCGGTGGCGCTCGATTCGCCACGAGCAACCGACGAGGCTCGGACCCTAAGCATTCGCATCCAAATAATCCTCATCCATGGTCAGCGTAGATTCTTCCTCTTACGAAGTTGTTGTTGATGGGGTGAGTACATAAAGCACTCAACAAGTTGTGCAAAATAATGCAAGTCTAATATTCTATATGTTTGGCTTAATCCAAAGGAATGGCTAGTAAGGGTATTTTTGCAATAAAGCACATTTAACAAGAATACAATAAATAGATTGGAAAGCGATAAAACAAATCGATAATTAATAAATTCAGATTTCAAATACACCAAGTTTCCAATCCTAAATTAATTTTCCACTTTCCATGGCACCTTGCCATCCCAACAAGTTTTTGTTTAACAAAAGTCTAACCCTTAATCTGTAATTCCGAGCATTGCCCAATACCGTGAGCACGGCTATTCGAATAGATTGTACACTCTGCGGAGGTTATGCACTTTACCCACACGATACAACCAAACACCACCAAGGCGAGTGATCATAACAAAGCCTTTACAATGCTACACCTAGACCCGAGATTGCTCGCTAAGGTTTCAACATCAAGGGTTAAACCACCACAACAGGCCCCCCTCTTGCGCCATGTGAGTTAAACCGAACCGGGACTCACTATTCACCACGATCAGATCAAATCTAGGTTTCACAAATTATTCACTAAGTTTGTCCCATTCCGGACATGTGGTTGCAAGAGAGACTCAGTCAAAGGCTTGCAAGGTTAAGTCCTTAAGGTGATTAAGGCAAGACTTCCACATACCCTGCCAAACTCGCCCACCTTGGCACACCGCCCTTGCCACTTGCCTCAATCTAAAATCATTACCACCCCGGTTGATTACCAAGCACCACATGCCATCAACATTTCAATCCCGATGTGTGACCTCCTCGCCACGACAACTTGATATCATTGTGTGACAACACATGACACACCAATTCATAAACATTGTTCCATATTCCATTAGTCAAGATTAAGTATCGACATTCGGACACATGTGATGACGTGGCATGGCTAAGCAATCTATGACGATCTAACTAGCCCATGTTGATTATCAACTATAATTCCACATCCTAGGGTGACAAATAGATCATGGCATATAATTGACAAGGTATGGTTTAATTCAAATAGGCATATTATCTAATTCCCAGTTAATTGAAATCATTTATACACATAAAATATCATGCATAAAGTTTAAAAGACAAAATAGTAATTTGGTGAAAATTAGGTGCAACATGATCAAAGCACAACTTGCCTTGGAGTAGGTGCTGGTCTTGATCTGAGCTTGGGTCTTGGGCGACGAATCTTCTTCCGATCACCGAGCAATTCAACGTCTCACGCGAAGCGATGCCAAAATAGCAAATAAACACCAAACCAGAGAGCAACCAAACTCCAAAAATAAAATAAAATTCACCAATAAATAGATCTTGATTTTACAAATTTTTAGAAATTTGAAACACTCAAATCAGAGTTAAAATGCAAAAGATATAGCCTTTTGAAGTTTGAATAAATCTCAAAATACGTAAAATAGAATTTCGATTTTTCGAATTATTTTCTATTGGAAAAGATTTTATTGCGCGCCGGCGTCAGCCCCGACTCGGACCAATCGGTGCCGACCGTCGCTGGTCCATGGACTCGGTCCACGGAACCGCCTCGGTCCACCGTGGGCGCGCCCGGCGCCTCGCGACCACGCGCCCGACACGCCGCGCATCGATTGGGCTGCGGCGCCGCCCGTGCCGATGCTCGACACGCGGCGCGCATCTGCTGCTGACGATCGGCGGCTAACGCTCTCAGCACGCGGCGCGATCTCACCCGAACAACCACGATCCAGCGGTCACGCTTACCCGAGCTGCTTTATGCGACGAAGCGGCGTGGCTCGATCTGGATGGTCCGCCGGAGATCCGGCGGTGTCGCGCTCAGCACGCGCGATGTCGCGGCGGCCGAGTTCCCGGAGACGAGGCGGCGGCGACCAGACGGCGTTACGCTCTGCCGGCGGCGAAGAGGTAGTCTGCTCGGTGCGGCTCGGCGTGGCGAACCCGAATGGAACCCACGTCGAGCGGCGGCTTGACGACGGCGAACGGCGAGAAAACGAAGGGCGGCGCTAAAAAACTCGGCGAGCTCGGGGCTAAACGGCGGTGACTCAGCGGCGAAGCTAGCATCGGCGGATGCGCTGCGGGATGAGGAACCTCGGTGTGCGGGCTGCGGCTTTTATAGCCTCGGCATGCGCGCTAAAGCGGCAACCCTAAATCACGGCGGCGGCGGCGGCAGCGGCGGCGGATTCGAAACCGAATCGGAGACGAAGGTCGACAATGCGTCCGATTTACAACGAGCGGCGGATTAGATCCGGTGATACGATCCGATCCGCTCTTTCCAAAATCAGCGGCGAGATCTAAACTTACAAAACAACGCGAAGCGATCCCGACCGCTCGATCTCAATCCAACGGCGAAGGCGCTAGGGTTTCGCGAAGGAGACAGTCGATCTTCATCCAACGGCCACGCGGCGGCGGCAGCGGTGCCGATCGGGCCGCGTCGATGGGCGCTACGCCGCGATCTTGGGCTTGGCCCGATCTTGTTCACTCGATTTTCAAAAGCTTTTGATTTAAAATAATTCCCAAATTAGATTAATCTACTTTAAGCAATTAAAATATCGGAAAAATCCTTAAAATTCTCATAAATACTTTGAGACATTACGAGCACAAATAAAATATTTTTGGTAAAACTTTATATTAACTTTATCTATATATATTTAGTTTTCACAAAGGTTCAATATACTTAATTAAATTCAATTCAATTAATTTACGGAAAAAAATCCAATAAATTCGTAAAATCACCAAAAAGCATATGAGCGAAATTATAAGCCAAATTTTTGGGATGTTACAAACCTCCCCTTAATGAATCTCGACCCCAGAGATTCAAGGTGACTTAGGAAATAGGTTTGGAAATTCGACTTGAGATCCTCTTCACGCTCCCGGGTTGCTTCATTCTCGAATGGTTGCTCCATTGAACTCTGCAAAAGCGAATCGACTTGGTCACGGTCTTGCGGTCCATAACATCGAGTTACGATTGGTTGCTCCTTGTAGGTCGGATCTTTCTGCAATTCAATCTCTCCCAAAGCGTCGCTCGTTCACTGCACCAAGACACTTCTTGAGCTGTGACACATGGAACACATCATGCACGCTTTGCTAGTATTGCGGCAATTCTAAGCGATAAGCAACCTCCCTCGGCGGCTCAAAATTTTGAGCGGTCCAACATATCTTGGGGCAAGCTTCCCTTTAACGTGGAACCTTTTAACTCCTTTGGAGGGTAACCTAAGATATACGAAATCATCGAGTTGAAGCTCAAATCACAGCGTCGATTATCGCATAACTTTTTGTCTTGATTGCGCGATTTTCAACTTGTCTCTTATCATGGCAACTTGCTCTTGACTTCCTTGAGAATATTAGGGCCAAATATCATCGTTCCCTGTCTCATTCCAATTCGATAAGTCACAGCGAGCACGACCATATAAAGCTTGAATGGCGACATCCGCAAACTAGCTTTGTAATCGCTGTTATTATAGCGAACTCGCATATGGCAAACACTTATCCCATGATGTAGTATAGGCTAATGCACAAGCCCTTAGCATATCCTCGAATTTGATTTACCCTTTACGCTTGACCATCGATCTGCGGATGATATCTTTATCTTTGAAGTTCAAAGCGTTCCCATAGCTTCATGCAATTTATCCCAAAATCTCGAGGTGAACCGGGTACCTCTATCGACACTATTTTCTTTGGTACACCATGCAAACACACGACTACGGCTATGTATAGTTTACGCTAACCGGTCTCTGAGTAAGTGGTCTTGACTGGAATGAAGTGAGCAACTTTGGTCAATCGATCCACGATAACCCATATAGAATCATACCCATTTTGAGTTCTTGGCAATCCGGTGACGAAATCCATACCGATTTCTTCCCACTTCCATTCGGGACTTTTAGCGGTTGTAGCAAACCTGCTGGTCTCGATGTATTGCCTTAACTCTCGGCATACATCGCACAAGGCAACGCGTGCTCGGCGACTTGGCGCTTCATATTCGACCACCAAAACCTCTCCTTTAAGTCTGGTACATCTTAGCGCTTCTGGATGAATTGAATACTTGGAATCATGAGCCTCTTCCAAAATCAATCTGCTTAAGTTCTAGTCATTTGCTTTTCGTCGACCCTTGAACCACATGGTACCTTGGTCGTCCACGGTAAAGTCCTTTGCTAATCCTTCATCCTTTTTAGCCTTGATTCGGTTGACTTTCTCATCATCTTTTGTCCTTCCCGAATTTGATCTTGAGCATTGGCTTCACTTCCAAAGCACTAGAATCCTTCTAAAACTACTTCCAATTTTAAATTTTGCAATTCTCTGCACGATTCATTGTCCTTCTGCACCATCATATTCGCCACGTAGCTCTTGCGACTTAAGGCATCGGCTACCACATTTGCTTTTCGGATGGTAATGAATTCCCATGTTATAATCCTTGATTAATTCCAACCATCTCCTTTGCCTCATATTGAGATCGATTGAGTGAAAATATATTTCAAACTCTTATGGTCCGTATATATCTCACATCTATTTCGGTGAGATAATGGCGCCACAATTTCAAGGCATGCACCACAGCGGCCAATTCCAAGTCATCGTAGGATAATTTCCTTCATGCGGTCTTAAGCGCCTTTGCGCATATCGACCACTTTACCCTCTTGCATCAATCGCATCAAGACCTGTCTTGGCGCATCACAATATATATCAAGTTGCTCGAACATTAGGCAAAACCAACACTGGGTCATTGTTAAGCGCTTCTTTAATTCCTCAAAACTCTTATCACAATCTGGCGTCCATGAAAATTTCTTTTCCTTTTCAATAATCGAGTAAGAGGTCTAGCAATCGTCGAAAATCCTTCTATGAACCGCGATAATATCCGCCATTCCCGAAAACTTGGACTTGAGTAGCGGACTTTGGTTGCTCCCAATGCAACACTTGCCTCCACTTTGCTTGGGTCGACAAAGAACTCCTTCTGCAAGTCATGACATGACCGAGAAATTCCACCTTTTCCTTCCAAAAGTCGCATTTACTGAATTTAGCATACAGCTGTTGCTCACGCAACTTTTCCAACACTAGCCTCAGATGATTTGCGTGCTCTGCTTCGGTCTTTGAATATACCAAAATATCATCTATGAACACAACAACAAACTTGTCCAAGTATTCCATGAAAATCTTATTCATCAAGTTCATGAAATAGGCTGGCGCATTGGTCAATCCAAAAGACATGACCGTGAACTCATAATGTCCGTATCTTGAAGAAAATGCGGTTTTGGAACATCTTCCGTCCGAATCTTTAGTTGATGATATCCTAACGAAGGTCTATCTTGGAGAAAACTCCGGCTCCTCTCAAGTGGTCGACAGATCATCAATCCTTGCAGCGGATACTTATTCCTAATCGTCACTTCATTAAGTGCACGGTAATCAATACACATTCTAAGGCTTCCATCCTTTTTCACGACAAACAAAGCTGGCGCTCCCATGGCGTGAACTTGGTCTTATAAAACCTTTCTCTAATAACTCGTCGATCTGTTTCTTCATCTCTACTAACTCATCGGTAGGCATCCGGTAAGGTCTTTTTGCTATTGGTGCTGTACCAGGTACTAACTCATTTTCAGAATATTTTTGCATATTATGATGGTACTTGATTTTAGATGAATTTAGAATCTTATTTCATCTCATTTGGATTAAATATTCGAAAGTTATTAACGTTTGAATTGGCTCGATTTTGGAAAATCAGAAACACGTTTTGTAAATTGGAAAGCGCATTACCCCTTTGAATTGGGGGAGCTCACACGCGACAAGTCGGGCCCATCCTCCAATGATCCGCGGGCGCGACAGTGAATGACCGGCGGTCGGAAAGTGGTCGGAAAATTGGTCGAAAAAGTGGTCTTTGGTCTCGCGGTCCATATTTTAACTATTTATTTATCTATGCTAAAGAAGCTTCTTATGCTTACTTTTTAATACAAACTGAGTTCGGCGGCGGAGGAGGCGGCTAGGGCTCGGCGGCGGCAGCGTTCGGCGTGGTCTCGGCCGGCGACCACTCGGCGAGCACCGTGGCACCACCCGCTTTGATGGAGGGTCTATCACTTCGGCATTGGTCGGAGCGGGCTGCCACCGTGGGCCAGCGGCGGAGGGAAGGGCGGCTCGCCGGGGACAGTGAAGAAGAACTCACCCCGAGGAGCTCCACCACCGCAGGCCGGCTTTGGGGAAGAAGGCGTTGAGCGGCGGCGGTGGCGCTCGGCGGAAAGAAGCGAAATCGGATGTGAGATGGGTTGAGGATGCTCAAGGATCTGCGATTGCAAGGAATTCGAGGATAGCTCACGGATTGGCTTGATCTTCCACCTCCCCTTTTCGCTTGAAGAAGAGATGTAGGCTGGTTCTTGGTGGTACTGAGCTAAGATGACGAGAAATGGGTTTGCGAATGATGCAGATGAGCATTCGACCCCTTTCTGGTTGAACTTCTTGCTTGCATACGAGGAATGAGTATGACTATGGTCTAGTGTTCTGAGTTTGGCTTACCTTGAGTTTTTGGTTTTTGGTTTTTGGTGTGAGCAATATCCTGGTAGCTTCACTTAAATGGGTGAGGCTTAGTGGCTTACGATGGAAGTCTCTGGCTTGTGAACGTGTCCCTAAAGCACAGGAGGTGAGCCCACATGCAAGTGAGTTGCTATCAATCTTATGGGATGAGGCTTCAGGATGGCACCATGCTGGGCATTAAACGGCTGTCAATCAAGTTTCAAAATTTTGAAACTTTTTTACCATGGTATAATGGGAGTGGTTAACGTCCAGTAAAATTTTGGGACAAAAATACCGCATGATCAATTAATTAAAATTCTGACACTGTGCACTGCTCAGAATTTTGATTTAAGATTTTGATTTAATTAAAGGTGAAAACATTATTATTTATTTTTAAAACTTTTTATAGTCGTTTATATTGGGTTAATAATGTCTCTATAAAACTTTCAAGTCAAAATAAGGCTTAATTATTTTATAAAAATTCTGATATGAAAATTTTCAAAGTTTCAAAGCCTCTATTTTTGAATTTTTAAAAGGTCTAAATGACATGATAAATTCCTGAAATTTTTGCCAGAGATAAATTATACTCAGAGGGTGTTATGGTAATTTTTATGGCTCCATAAAGTTTCGAAAATTTTACATTAACTCTTACTCAGACTGTTTTTAGTCAAAAAGAGATGTCACTCATTTCATTTATTTACTTTTGTGTGAATAAAATTTTTACTTGTTGACTTTACTGACTTACCAACATGCATAGGATTCCATGGTAAATTTTTCTAACTTTTTATGTTTACAATTGTACCATTTCCTATTGTTTGATTTTCATTCAGTACAAAAATTCAAGACAATTCCAATTAAAACAAATAATGTCAACAAAATTCAGAAATAAACATTTTCAAATTTAAAATATTCATATTTTATTTTACTGTATTTTTCGGGATGTTCGGAGGAGCACTTTTCACTGCCGATTCGTGAAACCAACCGGCAGTGATAACTAGATATCACTGCGGTTTATATCAAAAACCGGCAGTGATACATCACTACTGGTTCGGTTACCACCCGGCAGTGATATCAACATTTTCATTGCCGGTTGTACTCCAGAACCGACATTGATAAGTATTTCCCGCGCAATCGAACCTTATCACTGTCGTTTCTGTGCAGAACCGGCAGTGATAAGTATCTTTATATAGGTGGAATTCCCCTCCCCGATCGAGCAGAATAGAGAGGAACTCTGTCTTTGCTCGGTGGCAAGGATTTTAGCGACTTGATACTGGAAAGTTGTACCAAAATTCATCTCGTATTCTCTCCAAAGTTAGTAACTTGATCTACATTATATTTGTAGTTAGATTTTACTTTATAGATTGCTCTAGATTTTGATAATTAGTGATTATATGGTGTGAACATTTAGGTCGATAGAGCTCAAATTAAGATCCGGCTAATTTAGTGAATAAATTACAATTCTTATTCATTTTAGTGATTTAGTGGATTTTTAAATAATGAAAATTGCTAGATGGACCATTATATCTAATTATAATTATTTTAAATAATGAAAAATTGTTATATGGAATTTTAAACAGTGAAAATTGCTAGATGAATTTTAAATAGTTAAAATTGATAGATGAATATTTAAATAATGAAAAATGGTAGATGGATTTTCCAATAATGAAAATTGCAAGATACATTTTGAAATTTAGTTATTTACAAATATATCCTTATTTTCAATTATATGCTTATTTGATGTATATTAATTTAATTTATTAGCACTACATAAAAAATGAAATGAATAAATCATTTAAATAATAAAAAATTGCTAGATGGATATTTAAATAATGAAAAAAGGTTTATGTATTTTAATATAGTCAAAATTGCTAGATGGATTTTTAAATCTAATCTTTTACAATTATATTGTTATTTGCAATTATATGCTTATCTGATGTTTATTGATTTAATTAATTAGCACTGCATGACTAATGTAAAGGATAAATTATTTTGTGATCGTTTATTAATTTATTAAAATTTAGTTTGATATAATTAATTGTAGATGGACCAAAGGTGGATGTATGACACGGACTATCGCGGCGCAGAGTTCTTTAATGGTGTGACTTGTTTTACGAGCGTATTGCGGCGCTAAGTCAAAGAAGTCATGGACTATATGTGTTGTCTATGCGTTTATTGCAAAAATGAGAAGCTGTTTTCTACCATAGAGTCGATACGTGCACACTTGCTTCGAAGGGGTTTCAAGGCTGGCTATACCTGTTGGACCGAGCACGGTGAAGATGAGATTGTACATGAAGGGCAACACATTGATGAAGATGACGGAGACAATGATATGACGGCGGTCAAAGATACATTCATTGATAGCCACGAAGATGATCTAAATTAAAAGTTGCGTGATGGGGAGGGGGACATCACGAGAGAAAGAGAGTTTCAAAAGTTTCAGCGTATGGTAGAGGACTCTACAACACCATTATACCCCGGCTGTAAGGAGGAGCATAAAAAGTTGCATATCGTGCTTACACTACTGCAGTTGAAGGCAAGAAATGGTTGGTCCAATAAGAGCTTCACTGAGCTGTTATATCTCTGGGGACTTGCTTTCATTGGGTAACGTGTTGCCTGCAACTACATACCAGGCCAAGAAGGTATTTGCCCGTTGGGACTAGAAGTACATAGAATACACGCATGTCCAAACGATTGTATATTGTATCACAATGAGTTTGCAGACTTGGATTCCTATGCTATTTCCAAAGCAAAGCGGTATAAAGGCAATGATGATGATATCGATAACGATGATGTCGGGGTGAAGCGTAAGAAGAACAGATCCCCCTGTAAGGTGGTGTGGTATTTCCCTATAATCCCTCGTCTGAAGTGATTGTTTGCTAACAAAAGGCATGCCCAATTGCTACGATGGCACACCGAAGAGCGTAAGAAGGATGGAATGCTTAGACACCCTGCTGATTCTGTGCAATGGAGGAACTGTGAGACCCCGTTCTTGCAAACAGCAACCTCCATGTGATTACTGTACTAGTCCCATGATCAGTGGCTAGCACTCACATGTTTACAACATTCATATCACAACTACAAGATATTAAGCTGATAAGTATGCATTACAAGCGGAAATAATTATACAGAGTTTTAAATTTACAAAGACTGAACAGCGGAAAATAGAGAGTTAAAGAACTCCAAAAGCCTCGCGGTTTGCCCGCTAACCCTCAGGCAACTGACTTGGCAAACCTAGGAAAAATCATCGTCAAACACCCCGTGCCCTGCGTTAAAGTAAGAATCATCTGACACTTCGCAAGCTTCGTCCTCTGAGACAGCAGATGCAAGATTGAGTACATTGGTACTCAGCAAGACTTATAGTAGTTGACAAATGCAATTAAGTAATCATGCAGGCTAAGCAAAGGCAGGTTAAAGGTTACTTTGCAGTTGCACAAACATTTAAAAGTATGAACATAATAGATTGAAACATCGCATTTTTAAACAGGCAATTGAATCATAAAGTGATAAGCAAATATTCAAGTCTTTCAACCCAGTCTACCCGACTGTAAAAGTCTCCGGAGTCTGTCCTTTGACTCAAAAGCTAGTTGCAAAGTGGTTTCCTTCCCAACCCATTTTCCAGAAAATACCAAAAGATCCTAGCATTGGAATAACTTCACCAAGTGTCCTTGACCGTGGACGCAGCTAATCAATTAGATTTACACTCTGCAGAGGTGTACAACTTTACCCACAAGGAATGATCAACCTCTTTTGCCTGGCCAACTGACACACTTCCTTTGGTGTGTCGGCAAGGAGATCATACAGAGCCGTTACATTATCTAGACGTGGCTTTGAACCAGCCCGGGACGTTTGACCCTCGCCATGAAAACAGAAACACTCACCCAAGTCGTGGATCTATTTTCATCTCACCCAACACCACATTTCTGTTCATGGCAAGGCGTACACCGTTGCATTGGTATATAGAAACCCCTACAAACAGACCTGACCGGAATGCCTGTGCAATCTCCCGCCTTCCTTAGATGCAAAGCCACATCTAAACAACTTAATAGGCTAAGACCCACCCATACAAGCCCTCGTGGTTGTACTAAATTCTTGGATCTATAGCTTCCCATTGCTCGGTCCTTAATCCGACACGGGCGATACTCCGCCCTACACTACGTGCAACTCCTTTTTTCACCACCGGCTATTGCCAATAATCGCCTGCGTCAAACCATAGTTTTATTTTGGGTTTATAACCAAAATACCATCAACCTTTCCAAATGAGGACCATACATTTGTTGAAATGACTGAAAGCACGACAAGTAGCTTAAGCAGGTATATTATGCTAGCGGTTATACCCAAAATGACATTAAGCATGTCTAGTTCAAACTAAGGTTTACAAGGTTCATATGTTCATACAGATTGAGGTAAACCATAATTTACAGGATTAACTACAGTTCCAACCCAAATTAGCATTTCTAGGAAAAATTATCCGGATGCATAGTACATTGACAAAAACAACATAATGTAGGTAAATTATCAGGCTCGACATGTTCAAGGGGTTGCTTGCCTTGCAACTCGCTGTCTAGGTCAGGATCTGGATCTGCGACGGAGTCGTCTTCTTCTTCGAGCACGTTGGATTCTACACGTCAATTAACCGGAAACAGAGCAAATATAAAATTTCAACAAGGGCAAAAAGAAAACAGACAGTAAACCAAATAAAGATTAACTATAGAAAACAGGGGTATATCTTAGGGTTTGGATTGTAAAATTTTAAGACTTTATGATGTAAATAATTACGCATTCAAAGCGTTAATACTTTTTATGATGAACAACATGGGTTTTTCTTGTGGATTATTTATTCTTATATTACGAATTCAAGAGGCTAAAATTACAAATTCCTATATTTACAACTTCGAATTATAGGTGCTAAAATTATCTAAACTAATAAAAATTTAAAACATAAGATAAAGGGGTTGATTGCACTAAATCTTATTAAGTTTTGATACTAGGTTTGCTCATGGCTTGCAACCATTTAATCTAT
Source organism: Otatea glauca (assembly GCA_036346275.1). Classification (NCBI taxonomy): domain Eukaryota; kingdom Viridiplantae; phylum Streptophyta; class Magnoliopsida; order Poales; family Poaceae; genus Otatea; species Otatea glauca. The sequence continues at coordinate 42,307,575 of CM070711.1, forward strand.
ATCCTAATTATTTAATTTCCTATGCACATATATATACATATATATGTGTGAGTGCATTTGGCACAAGGGTTACTTCGTATCTTAAAGGTAATTCAAATCAAGATTACTCCTTAATCAAGTTCAATTGTTCTACTACCACCCTAGTATTCAGGAAATGAATTTTTACTTATTCTATATTCTTTTCATACAATTATACATATTTAAATCCTTAGTGTATTGAAAGCAAGACTTAAATAGAAAATGATTCAAACATGCATGAAAATTAAATATTTTATATGTTTGGATTCCTGGAGATATAAGGATCCTAGAAAAATTAGTTTCATTAACTTCTAAGCTTATTTGCAGAAATTTTGTATAAAGCATATCTTTTGCCTCTTTATTCAAATTTGAATTTCAAAATTACCCAGAGATGGTTTCCAAAATATTTTTTCATATTCTGAAATAACTTGATTTTACATGATTATAAAATTTTATTTCACTAATTTTGGAGCTATAGTTCAAAAGTTATGGACAAATGAATTAGTTCGGTTTATGAAAATAACTAAAATCCAGAAATACGTTTTCGAATCTCGAAAACGGCTTTTCTCCGCGCGCGCGTTGGACGCTTTTGAATCGGCCCGGCCCGACTGATAGGCTGGCCCATTTGTCAGCGAGCGCTTGAAGGATGCGACTGGCGCGTGGGCCAACGACTCGGGGAGACTTCCAAGTCAGGCCTACGGGTCAGTGACACCCTTGCGCAAGGAGACTGACAACTGGGGCCCTCCGGTCAGCGACCCGAAATAGGGGCTACGCTCTCCGGCTCACCGCCGGCGAACTAACTCCGTCGCGGCGGAATGGGCGGCACCTACAGCTTCAGCATGACATCGCGCATCTAATGGTGTTGTCCATTCGGCCGGAGGTGGCCGGGAAGGTGGTCGCCACCGCAAGGGTGCGGCGGTGCCATGGCCGAGCAAGGAAAAAGCTCGTTGCCGGCCGTGATTCTTCCAGTCAAACACAGTGTGAGCATCAGTGAACCAAGGGTGTGCTATTTCACTTGAGAGAGATAACGGAGAAGAGCCGAAGGTGGCTGCCCACGTGCGCCGGCCGGGAAGAAGAAGAATGGCGGAAGGGGTGAAATGCAGATGAGAATAAGTGCAAATAAGGAATGATCAGTATTCTATAAGATGTGGCGAAGCTCTGGGGCAAGGAAATTTCAAGAATTGATGCCTAAATGGCTTGCTTCACCGATCCTGCCTTTCTCTGGTCTTCGACGAAAATGGCGAAGAGCTTCGGCTCTCTTGCTCTCGGTTCAGTGAATGACTGGGGAAATGACATGGAGCCTCAGGCGACGCAGCTGGGGTACTTATAGCCAAGATTGGATAGCGTTACAGGGTTTGAACGGGGACGAAAATTGCGGCAGCTTGGTTCTGTGCGCGGGGCGAGTTGGCGCGCGGTTTGCGTCTCAGGGCAACGCGGTATGGCCCGCGCATGGTGCGGGAGAGCCGAGGCGTACCGTGGTAGCGACTAGCAGCTCGGGGCAGTGTGATTCGCGCTGAGACGCAGAGGCGGCGAAGGCTCGGGAGAGCTCGAGCTCGTCTCGGGCGAGAGAGAGGAAAAGGAGAGGGGGAAAGCGAAGCCAGAGACTGACGGGTGGGTCCAACCCCACCGGGCAACGAGAGAAGCGCTCCAGCGTCACTTGCCAGCTCGTCGAGCTCTCGGTTCAGTGAATGACTGGGAAATGAGATGGAGCCTCAGGCGACGCAGCTGGGGTACTTATAGCCAAGATTGGATAGCGTTACAGGGTTTGAACGGGGACGAAAATTGCGGCAGCTTGGTTCTGTGCGCGGGGCGAGTTGGCACGCGGTTTGCGGCTCAGGGCAGCGCGGTATGGCCCGGGCATGGTGCGGGAGAGCCGAGGCGTACCGTGGTAGCGACTAGCAGCGCGATTCGCGCTGAGACGCAGAGGCGGCGAAGGCTCGGGAGAGCTCGAGCTCGTCTCGGGCGAGAGAGAGGAAAAGGAGAGGGGGAAAGCGAAGCCAGAGACTGACGGGTGGGTCCAACCCCACCGGGCAACGAGAGAAGCGCTCCAGCGTCACTTGCCAGCTCGTCGAGTGGCTACAGCGCCCGGGTCCGCATGTCAGCGAAACAGATTGACAAAAGAGATAGACTCCGTTCGGACAGCGTCATGTGGGCATTAAAATGGCTATCAAATCATGGTAGGTTTTTTTCTAAAACTTTTTGACCGACATATCCTGGAAGTTTTAATCTTCTAGTAAAATTTGCGGACTAAAATACCCTATAATGAATTAACTAAAATTCTGACATTGTGCACTGTACAGGATTTGTATTTCGGTATTTTATTTATTTAAGGGTGTAAATTATATTAAGTATTTTCCAAAATTTTTATGAGAGCTCATTTAATATTATGGATATCTCCATAAAAATTTCAAGTCAAGATCTTAAGTAAATATTTTATAAAAATTCTGACATGGTGATTTTCAGTTTTCCAATGCCTCTATTCTTGAATTTTTAAAAGGCTTTGGAAACATGATAAATTCCTGAGATTTTTACAAGATGTATATACTGATCTGAGGGTGATATGGTAATTTCTATGGCTCTAGATAAGTTTCTAATATTTTTCATTAATTCTGACTTCACTGTTTTTAGTCAAAAAGAGATAGTTACATATTTTATTTGTTTACATTTCAGCACCTAGAATTTTTACCAGGTGATTTTACTGGTTTACCAGCATGAATAAGGTCTCATGGTAATTTTTCCCATATTTACTTTTACCTCTTTACATTTTTACCATTTCCCATTTAATAATTCTATTTGTTGGACTTTTCATATAAAGCATAAATCCAAAGAAAACCCAAATAAAACCAATAATTCTCAGAAAACTCAGAAATAAATATATTCAAATCTAAAATGTTCATTTTCATTTTAATATATTTTCGGGATGTTACAGGAACATCGACATAAAATATAAGAAGCACATTGCATATGATGTGAGGAATATAAGGTTCGGGTTGAGTACAGATGGGATGAATCTTTTCGGCAACATGAGTAGTCGTCATAGCACTTGGCCGGTGACTCTATGCATCTACAACCTTCCTCCTTGGCTTTGTATGAAGCGAAAGTACATTATGATGCCACTACTTATCCAAGGGCCCAGGCAACCTGGCAACGATATTGATGTGTACCACAAACCATTGGTTGAAGGTCTTCTAATATTATGGAACGATGGTGTACGGGTATGGGATGAGTATAAAAGAGAGAACTTTATCCTACGCGCATTGTTGTTCGTAACCATCAATGATTACCCTACTCTTGGTAACCTATCGGGCCAGATGATAAAAGGCTTCAACGGATGCGTTCAGTGCTTGGATGATACAGCTAGCCGGTGGCTGAAGAACTGCCAAAAAATGTCTTACATGCGGCATCGTAGGTTCCTCCACAAGGATCACCCATACCGCAATAATAAGAGAGCTTTTGACGGGACAAAGGAGACTGCCTTAGCTTCGAAGAATCATAGTGGGAAACAGATATTTGCGGCCGTAAAGGATCTTAAAAATTATTCACGGAAAGAAAGCCGGCAGTACATCTATCCCGAGTTCCCGTGATAAGGCTCCTTTATGGAAAAAGAGATCAGTATTTTGGGTCTTACCTTATTGGAAGCACTTGCAAGTTCAACACACAATCGACATCATGCACATAGAGAAGAACGTGTGTGACAACTTGCTTGGTATCTTACTGGATATACCTGGCAAAACAAAAGATACACTCTAAGCACGAATGGACCTCGAAGATATGAAACTCAGGAAGGAGCTGCATCACGAAGACATGGATACAGGCAAAAAGTACCTTCCCGCAGCCTGCTACACTTTGAGCAAGAAAGAAAAAATTAGCGTGTATGAATGCTTGCACAGAGTCAAAGTTCCATCTGGTTACTCTGCCAACATAAAGAGACTAGTCTGAATGAAAGACTTAAAATTAATTGGCATGAAGTCTCACGATTGCCACGTGATGATAACATAGATGCTGCCAATTGCAATTAAGAGTGTTCTGCTAGAGAAAGTCCGAGATCTAATTATAAAGTTGTGTAAATTCTTCAACGCGATTTCACAAAAAGCCATCGATTCGTTAAAACTAGATAAGCTGCAGGAAGATGTGGTCCGCACTCTGTGCAGGCTTGAGATTATTTCCCTCCATCTTTTTTTGATATTATGGTCTATCTCATTGTTCACATTGTGAAAGAGATACAGAATCTTGGTCCTGTGTTTCTACATCAGATGTACCCTTTCGAGAGGTTCATTGGGGTTACGAAGAAATATGTTCATAACCGACATCAGCCAAAAGGCTGCATTGCCGATGGTTGGGGAACCGTGGAGGTCATTGAGTTCTGCATCGATTATATGGATCTCAAACCGATTGGTGTGCCTGTATCTCGGCATGAGGGGAGGCTACAGGGGAAAGGGACACTAGGCGAGAAATCACCCGTACTATCAATCTAGCTTCATTCAGATAAGCACATTTAGCAGTTTTGGGACAATCAGTTGTGGTGGTCCCGTATGTCAACATGCACAAGAGCATGCTATGCAGAACAAACCCAGGGAAGTTAGAGGTTTGGATCGCGAGAGAGCATAGAGATAACTTCGATGATTGGTTGAGTAGACACATGATGCATACGGAGACAGAGTGCGCTCAGTTGAAAGTGTTGACTCAAGGACCGTCAACTACAATTCGGATATTCCAAGGATACGACATAAATGGTTTTACATTTTATACAAGAGAATAAGATAAAAAGAGTATCAACCAAAACAGCGGTATTCGTATAGATGCCTATGAAAGCAATGGAAATAGGCAAACCTACTACGGATTCATAGAAGAAATTTGGGAGCTTGACTATGGACCTTTGAAGGTCCCTCTCTTTCGGTGCCAATGGGTCAGATTTCCAAAGGGCGTGAACATCGACAAGTATGGTATCACTACCATAGACCTCAAACTCATCGGATGCAGAGAAGAACCAATCGTACTTGCTTATTCTGTTACACAAATCTTCTTTGTAACTGACCCGACTAACAAGGAGCGCCACGTGGTTATTCAAGGAAAAAGAAGGATTGTCGGAGTTGAGAATGTTATCGACAAGGAAGAGTACAACCAATTCGATGAGCTTCCTCATTTCGGAGAGGATGTTGACCTAAGTCTCATGGAAGAGAGTGAGGAAGCTACGTACATACGCTGCGATCATAACGAAGGTCAAATCATAGCTTAGTTTTACTAATTAAATATATGTTTTCTTTTGTACGAACGACATGTTTATTTTCTCATATGTAACAATTAATGTATTATATGGAGTAATGGAAATTGAGGTTATTCTCGGGACTGGTTCTCTCTATTCTTTCAGCATTTATGTGAATTAATGTATTATATGGAGTTGTAAATCTTTAACTGCCTTTGAATTTGTGTGAATTCAAAGGCATTTGTGTGAATTTTTGCATTTGTGTGAAATTATTTATAGCATTTGTATGAATTTTTGAAGCATTATTTGTCTACTGCATTTGTGTGAATTTTCGAAGCATTATTTGATTTTCAAAATATTAAAACTATTAAAACAGTGAGCAATCTGGATTTTTAGAATTTTAGAACATGGTCAAAATTAGGCCTAAATATTTATATAAAATAGTAGATGTCCTGCAATATGGCTCCAAAAGTTTTTAGAAAATTTGGATCAAATTTTATAGGATTTAAAAAATCCCAAAGCACTCAACCTTTGAAATAAAATAAATTGAAAGTTTCACTTAATTGGCCAGAAACCAGCTTATCACTGTCGGTTGCCTGATAAAACTGGCAATGATGTGGCTTATTACTGCCGGTTTCTAGTCTCAACCGGCAGTGATAAGCACTATCACTGTCGGGTGGAGTTCCACCTGGCAGTGATAATACATTATTACTTTCGGTTTGTGAAGTGGGTCAGCAGTGATAAGGCCACTATCACTACCGACTCTATTTATGGACCGGCAGCGATAAACTATCACTGCCGGTTGTTGTGGCGAGGCGGCAGTGATAGTCCACCCTATAAATTCGAAAGGTCGTGCCCCCTCTTCTCAGTTACACTCTAACCTAGCGTTGTTGCTCTCCGCCGCCACCTCCTTGCGGACCTCCCCGCCGTCGCCTCGGATGCTTAGGTGATCCCCATTCTGCCATTGACGCCGACAAGCCACCTCCGGCCACCATCGACCTCCCCGGCCAATGCATCACAATGTTTATTGCTTTACTGGTGGAGATGATGTGTAGAGTATTTCTAGGAATTTTGGACATAACTTGTCACTATTTGCTATATGGTTGCTTGGTGCTATGCATTGGATGTGTAACAACAATCTTTGGTTGTATTCCTGTTAGTGGAATACTTTGGATTGGCTTGAGCAGTAGTAACAACAATCTTGCCATGAAGAACACCAATGTTTACAAATTACTCATGTATATGTGTATATAGATAATATAGAATATACATATATTTGGAAGGTAGTTCCCTTACTTTGAAAGATGCTAGATGAGGCTATATATACATGATGATTACTATATTATAATACTTGGAACTAGTATGGTTTGATGGATGTTTGTTTGGGTTAGATTGAAATCATACTAATAGACTAGTATATATATACATGCACTTGTATGTTTAATGGTATATGAAAGAAAGAGAGAAAGTGCATGAGTATATCATTATTCCCTTATGATTGCTAATATTTGAGGTTTTAGAAATACTTGAATCTGAATATCTTGTTTGATGCCCATCAAAAAGGAAGAGGAATAAATATTTAAGTTTTAGAAACATACACATGCATAGGTTCATGTAGATGCTTGGTAAATGTGAGGATGGGTTCCTTGCTGTTATTTTAGGGATGTTAAACCAGTGAGTTGATCTATAGGTTGTTGCATGATTTTTGGATCTAGTATTGCATTTTATACTCATGCTAAATAGTTGAAAGATTAGGAGTAAATAGAGTATTATATGTTCTGTGTGCTGGCTGGACTTGAAATTTTATATATGAGTTAACTGATGTATGAATATGCTATCCTTCAGACATCATGAATTTTGGACGCCTATAGAATTTTCTGGAATTAATTTAAGTTTAGGGAATTATTGAAGCGTGTAGAATAAAAATACTTCTGTTGCATGTAAATTACTGAACAATTTATGTGCTTATAGTGATGTTATGAAACGAATGTGTCTCTGTTTTCATAATATTTGGAGATGTTTGATAGACTTTCTGCTATGGTCAACCAAAGTCGAACTACTGAATAATTGTTTAACAGAATTGCCGATAACTTAGAAAATCTATAACTTTAGATCCAAAAGTTTGATCAGAGTGAAACTTATTTCTGAAATTCATGAAAATTATTTTGAAAAAGCCTACAATAAAATCAATAAGGGGATCAGGAAGTATAAAGATAATATATATATATATATGTGTACATGTTCTTTAAAGATGTGTATGTGTCTTTCAAATATGTGTATTGATTTTATTTCTTTGAATTGATAAGTTCGGCATCACGAGCAGAAGAATAGTATAAGCCAACAACACGGCTATACTTAGGAATGAAACTCTATATTAACAGATAAACTTTGTTAACATAAACATTTTGACATCATGTCTAGCTTTATCCAAGTTGTATCAACATTCATCTTATGACTTTGTTAATTTGAAATTTCCGATAAACTTTCTACGAATGGCCTCTGACCAGGGACAAGTGCCAGAGGGAGTTGGGCCCGTAAATATGGATGGAGGAACGGGTAGCCAGAACCATAGCCCAATGTACTACCTGAACTTTGAGCATCTTGACATAGAGCAACCTGGTGCCACTGCTATGGACCAACCTGACGTCACTAACGTAGGCGAGGTAAAGTATTAGTAGATTGCGGTTCCCAAAATATTGCAGGGTCAAATGACTAATAAGAAGATCAAATTGCAGGCTCAGACGTCTAATGAACAGAGGCAGCGCGTAGGTCGTGGTCCGAGCAAGATGCCTAAGGCACTTTATAAAATAGTGGAGCTCTCGGCAGTCGGAGAACCTGCTATACCCGAGTCATCGTTGGGGCTGTACAGGACAGCATGCGGAGTTCTTGCTAGGAATCATGTGCCCATTTGCTATAGATCATGGACTGGCCACCGAGGTGACCAGTGGGTGGTTCCCAATGACCTGAAGAACTCGATGTAGGACAAGCTAAAAGAAGTGTTCCAGATCCCCAAGGGACCGAGCTGGTTGCAAAGAAACGTGCACTATGCATCATGTGCACAGCGCAGAAGAATTGGAAGACGACACTTAATAAGAACTTTGTGAAGAAGAATGAAACGCCAAATTTTGACATGTACCCAAAGCTAAGGGAGTTTTGGGAGAATTTTATGGCGTATAAGAGGTCTGAAGAAGCCCATATAGTAAGTCAAAAGAACAAGGCAAACACGGATAAGAATATTTACCCTTACACACTAGGCACGGTGGAGTACGTGAAGAAAATACCAACATGGGATAGGTGCGAAGAACAACTAACCCGCAGCGGCGTCATTCCTGCGATGGCCGAGTTGAGCGAACGATAAAAGCACTGGTTGCTTGGGATGGGGCTTCTATCTTGGATGATGGCAGCTTAAGCTTTAGAAGCGATAGAGACCAGGAAGTGTCGTGCAAAATCATAGATGCTCACGTGCAGTCTTCCCAAGGCTCTTTCAGGCCACGAAGGGAGAATGATGAGCTAACCGTAGCCCTAGGTAATAAAGAGCACCCTGGTCACACCTGAGGAGTTTGTTTGGTGCCATGGAAAGAAGGCTTCCCAGCTGACGCATTGTTGTATAGGCGCCCGAAGAGAATAAGAGAAGATCAACCGGACCGTCAAATAAAAGTTACTATGGCGATAGCGTTAGAGGAATAGAGAGCAAAACTGGATAAGGCTGTGGAGCAAGCAGTACAGAAAGCTCTCAGCTCACGATCGCCACCCGATGATAGCCCTCAGCTCATTAGTCCCAGTGCTCGTAAGAGCAGCTGCGCGTCCATAGGGATTCCCAAAGAGCATGGACTCTATTTTCTTGTGGATGACATCATAGAACCGATACCGTGCAAGCTACATTTGTACGCACATGGCATTTCCATCAAGATGGCTGAGGGTTGGGCTTGGCCATGCGAGGAGTCGTAGGTTTTGCACTGTCGCCCAATACCACCGGGATTCGCCAGGGTCGAGGTGGACAGTGTAGTCTACCAATAACGTAAAATGGAGGTAGAGATCCCTGGTGAGGACGAAACAACAAACTAGGAGAAAACGTGCATGGCTTCCTCGCGTGGCGCAAGTGCTTGATTAAGTTTGGCTCGGACGATGAGGACGACGACGAAGATGATGATCAGCCGCACTCTCCACAAAGAGACCTCCCGCCCTTATCGCCACCACACAGAAAAAGTCCAACACCTCTACCGGCACCACCCAGAAAAAGTCCAACTCCTCCGCCGGCACCACCTAGAAAAAGTCCAACTCCTCCGTCGACATCTAAAAAGAATCGAACGCCAGCACCATCTCGGGAGTCGGCACAGTCATTTAAGAAATCTCAGTCATCTGTGAAGTCAGCACAACCTTAGAAGAAATTACCAGCTGAGATGACTGAAGAAGAACAGAAAAAGCAAATAAGCGCCAGCGTAACATCTCACTTCAAAAAGGTTCTATCACCTAAGAAGACTAAAGTTGATGCTAATGTGTAGAAGTTTTTCTTGAGTATGGGAAAAGTGAAAAAGAAGGGCGGGCTTCTGAACCTTGCGAAATGTCAGACTACAAGCGCATCTCCAGAAAGCAATACTTGAAGGCGGCTAGTGCCAACGCGTTGAGGTCGAAAGCTCAAGGAGATGCTGCTCAACGAGATGGTGCTCACGAGCAAGGTCTAAGGTGGAAGTTCTTTATGGGGAAACTGTTGGTTGAACAACTCATTTAGACCACCTAACAACACAACTGCGGCACGTCCATCAGTGGTACATGCAGTGGTCCAATGATGGTATGGAGACGTTCGCAGTCAAATACACAGAGTCGAATTTTCACAATGGGGATAACATATTCTGGGTGGGTTTCGAGGAGTTGTATATGTTGTACTTGCAAGATGCCCTGGACGTGAATATACTCAGACTGTGGACTTTGTAAGTCTCTATGTATATTATTGTAAATTCTTGTACTGTTTAATTGCATGTCTAACTTCTTTCTTATGTAGAATGGAGGTACAGATATGTAGAAGAAATGGCAATGACAAGTTAGCATTTCTCGATCCGGGACTTCTCAATGAGAAACTTGTAAAGGACTGTCCACAGTATAATGAAGACTATTTATTTAATACTTTCTTGAAGCTGCAATCAAAACCTCCATACTTTTACCCTATAACTTTAAGTATGTATTTCCCTACTTCTAATATTATTTTACTATTTTTGCGTAACACTATGTGGGACTAATTGACTACATTGACATATATGTGCAGGTTTCACTGGGTCCTACTCGTCATCGAGTTAGATGTTAGCAGGATTTTTTTTGTCTTGGACTCGTTGAGAAAACCAACTAATCTATATCAAGGGTTTTTGGACACGCTGAACAGGTAAACTTGATCGTTGCATTATTGCTCTAGTAATATTCCATTCTATTGCATTTAAGTTTAATTACTATTCAAAATCATTCACAAGGCATTCGCACGATATTGCAAGAGAAGTGTTCGGTATCGTCCCTACAAGAATTTTTTTTGAAATAATAACCGACTTTCCATGCATGAGGCAGGACTAGGGAAACAATTTATGTGCATACTATGTATGTACAAATATACATTTAATTGTCATGGAGACTGTCGGGTATAATGAAGCCATGGTATATAATTACATATTGGTGCCTACTTTTCTTTCATTTAACATATATCATCATTAATTAACTTTCTTCTTCAATAACAGTGCTCTAAGCTGAGAACCAATAAGTTATTACTGACAGAAATTATAGCAATTCAAGAACAGATCGCTGGATTCATTCATGATGAGGTCATCAATCCAAACGGCAAGTTCCATGAGCAGCCTCATCGCCTCATTCCTTCGATCTCGACCCGTGACATGCCTACCTTCTACTGGAGTCGGTGCAAAATCAAAGTGAATGAGATGTAGTCAAACTATACTTGTAAATGAACTATTATAAAAACCAAATATTGTGATGCTTTAATATATTTGGATTATGTTTTAATGATGCTTTATATACTATATTAATACACTGTAGAAAAATATTGTATAAAAATATATAATGCAGAAAAAATATGTAATAAAAATATTTGGTGCACGGCTTATCACTGCTGGTCTGTCCAATAAACAGTAGTGATATATATATATATATATATATATATATATATATATATATATATATATATATATATATATATATATATATATATATATATATATATATATATATATATATATACCGATTCTTAGTTCGAACCGCTAGTGATATGGAACTATCACTGCCGGATTTTTATTGAACCAGCTATGATAGTCCAATATCACTACTGGATTTTGGTTTGACCCGGTAGTGATAGTTCAATATCACTGCCGTTTGTAGTCCAAACTGGCAGTGATAGCTCTTACCACAGCCGGTTCCGGAGCTGACAGTGATAATCCCTAGTATCACTACCAACCAATCACTGTCGGCTCCAATAACCGGCAGTGATGGTGTTTTGGAGCCGGCAGTGATGTACTGTTCTGTAGTAGTGCGGTAAGCTAGCACAAATTGGGAAACTATGGAATCTGAATAGGATGATGTAAGACCATGTAAAGGTCAACCTACATTTGTGTTATGAGTATTTGATATTTGTTAGTGGGAGTTGATTAGGACCAATGACCTAAAGAGGTTACAACTTACAACCTTGAGTGGTCGTAGTGTCTTAAGTGGTCATGGCACCTTGAATGGTCATAGTGCCCTAAGGGGTCACGGCACCTTGAGTGGCCAGGACACCCATGAGTGGTCGTGTGGCACCTTTGAGTGGTCTTGGCATTTGTGAGTGATCGTGGCGCCCTTGAGTGGTCGTGCCTTTGAGTGGTCATGGCTTTAAGTGGTCGTGACACTCTTAATTAAGTGGTCCTGGCCTTCAGTGGTCGTGGCCCTGAGTGGTCGTGGTGCCCTTGAGTGGTCGCGGCCTTGCATGGTCATGGCCTGAGGTGGTCACAACCTAAATGATGGGATCTTTTGATGTCTGACTAGTCAACGATCCTTGTCAGATTACTAATATGTTGAGCAATGCTATGTGATGTTTTGCTTGTCTGAAATGGTTGCAGGACTTCGAAGCTAGGTCATGGTGAGGTAGAGGAGATCGGGACTAGGCTAGGAGAGCTGAGGTCCAGACGATCAAAGTGACACTGGAAGATGACTAAGGCCGGAGAGTTGCTGCAAGCTAGGATGACAAGTGGGTGGATGAGATGCTGACTTGAGTCCTACTCAAGCGAAGAAGGATCATTAGATTAAGGGTTCGTGGGTGTAGTAGAGGTTAAGTTAGTGTTAAAGGGTATGGTTAAAACCTGTTATGTTGTTGGGTTTTGGGTTAGCCCTTGTATGAGTAAGGGAGTGAATCTTCACCCTCGATGAGGTTTCTTGAGAGCCAAGAAGGTCATCTAATGGTGGAGGTTGCTCCTAGTGTGCTATAAATAGAGGGGTGGGGGATGCCTCCAGCTAAGTCTTAGAGAAGGGTTTTCTGGCTTCATTATGCTCCTTTGAGCATTGCCTACCTGAAAGTGTAGCTTTGTAACCATATCCCTCTCTAAGCAAAGCAAGAGTCAAGTTCATCTGTGTTCTAAAATTTATTTTATTTCTTGTATTTTTGCTTGGTTCTTTCATGCAACTTGAGCTTTGCTTCTTCTACTTCTACTTATTGTGTTTCTTGTAACACCCCGGCATCTATCATGCCCGAATGCTACCAAACATAGAAACTACAACAATTAAATATCCCAAAACAAGCTAAATTCCAGCAAGGTTACCAATTGCTAATACCGAAAATTCAATGACATAACATCTGTTTTTATCATGAATTTAGCAACGTTAATATCCTGGCAAGTAATATCAATATATAAAGCATCTAAAGAAGCAATGAACATAAATGTAACATCCACAAAATCTCATACTAACAGTTCCAATCTCACTACAAAAAAAACGAACCCAACGAGAGATTTAAGCACTCCAATTGACCATTTAACAAGTTTCATGGCCTTTACTTATATCCAAGAATTCAAATCATAACTTATAACATTGCCTAAAGTGAAATGCTACGTGAGGAGGTGTAGCTAATCCCTTATCCCGCATGCCGACTTTTGGTACCTAAAAACAACATTAAACACAAGAGTGAGTTTAAAACTCAGCAAGCATAATGAAATGAGTGAAAGAATCATTTAGCAGCAACAACAACATATTCATCATTTTCATATTCATAATATCGTTAACAATTCGTACTCATCTCCTTGAATAAGATGCAATGCCATGCGATGCACATGTCCTCTCAAAGGCGTATACCGGTATAGCTGAGTGCACACCCATCGGTGTGCACCCTCTTCCCCCTTCCATCCCGTAGATGGAGGGTGCCTACTCCTCGCTTCCATTCGCCACGGTGAATGAAATCACGATGTAGGACTTACTCTATGGCTCTCGGATTAGTCATAACTTTCTCACCGGCTTTACCGGACTAGTTAGGACTTTCTCACCGCCCTGGCCAGATTTCATGCCATGAATGCAACATGTACTAGTAACCCAAAACAACATGTACAACAATTTTATCTCATCTTGGCATAGCATTACTATGAATCAAGTCATCATATCCTGGTTAACATTAGACATAGCAAATTAATCTATCAGTTACTCGTTCATCACATAAGCATCAACATAACAAACCACTCATCAACTAGTCCATGGCACACACAGCATCTCTAACAATTTCCTACCACACACTACCCATTCCAAAACACTTGCCTTAACCACGAGGAGCGGAGTGGCGCAAGGTTGAGGCCACTCCTAAAGTCACACCACCTGAAAATAAATTGCATACATCTCAACACAATGCAATCACAGCACATGCAATAAGTTTAGCGACATCGAACTTACGCCCTACTCCAATTTTATTCCTTTCTCGCTCAGCGAACAAAACCGCCCCTTTGCTGTCCCGATGGTCTAAAGGTTATAAGTTCCACCCTTATAATCCAAACCTCAGGGACCAAGAACTTTATGAAACTACTAAAAATTACCCACTAGAAACATGTTAACCAACTCTCTCAAATAAAACATTTAGCCTTTCGTCTTTAGCCCTGAAACCCAATCTGCTACCACACTGGACAGCAGACTTCAAAATAGCATAACTAATTTTATACAATTCCAAATGAAGTAAAGGATAACATTTCTGAAATCTAAAGGAAATTTCCTAACTTAATATGGTCATTAAAAAATTTAATTCAACATCTAGATAGCCCTACTCTTCAGTTTTCCGCGATTGCTGCCAGAAGAGACAGATTCTGGACAGTAGTCACTAAAACAGCCATAACTTTTGAACTACCCAACCAAATTTCATGATCTTGGTCTCTAAATAAACTTAAGATGATTATCTACAACTTTTCCAACAGCCAACCCCTCTGAAAATGACTGGAACTATTTTTAATCTCTGCCCTAAGATTCAGATCAGCACTGCTCGAACCCAGATCTCGCCCCACAATACAAATTCTCCCCAAACCAATCTAATCACTGCACAAAAACCTGAAATTCTATCAATTAAATCACCAAAACAGATCCACAAAATAACTCAAACCTGAATGGGGGACGCCAGGAGGGAGGAGGGGCGTCGGGAGGGAGCACTCGGAAGGGGAGGGGTGCAAGAAGAGGAGGGGCGCAGGGAAAGGAGAGGCGCAGGGAGGGGAGGGGGCTGCTGGAAGGGGAGGGGGTGGCTGCAAGGGGAGGTAGGGTGGCTTGGGGGGTGAAAGGGGAGAGTAGGCTAGGGTTAGGGAAACCCCCTATGGGCCATGACGCTCCACCTACAGCCCAGAATCAGCCCACACCAACCCAAATCTCTCTCGGAGGCCCAAAGATAGCCCTCAAGACCCACACTAACCCTAAAACAGCCCACCGCCGCTCGAGTTAAATTTTTTTTTTAGATATTACATTTCTACTAGATCAAGGATGCATAGGAGGTTGAGCAACTCATCTATAATATGTTCCAACCCAACAAGATCCATTAGAACTTTTCTTGCTCAAGTTATACTTGCAACATTATGTTCTTGAGATGAAATCGTTGTTTTTGGTGCAGCTTGAACCTTTTCCATGAAAGGTTAGACTTTAGGCTTATTCTTGCAATTCCCTTTGGAATCATAGTCCTAAGGTCATTCCCTAGTCGTGGTTCAAGTTTCATCAAGTTTGGGTGGATAAAATGTGAGTTATTGTGATTTCCTCGCGATCAAGTTTCTGCAATTCCTTTTTCTGTGCAGTGAGGATGTTGAGATAGATAGGTCTCTCGTTTGGCTTTTTAAAAAAAATTCCTTTTGTAATCATGACCCTGAGAAACTTATCTTGCTATGTTTCAAGTTTCATCAATTTTGGTTGACTAGATCTAGAGATATTAATGTTTCTTGACAATCATGTTTGATATTCTTCTCATGCGAGTTACTAAAATTCTCGCTGTTGTTGGTGTTCTTGAACCTAGTATTTTCTCCATAGCACTAGTGTTTTTTAAGAGATTCTCAATTGAAAAAATTTATTTGGCTCCTATTCACCCCCTATAGTCACCGGTTTCGGTACTTCAATTGGTATCAAAGCCCGATTTTGCTCTTTCTAGATCTTGACAGGTCACAAGAGCCATAGCGATAAACAAGAGTATTCCACCAAGCCTCTGATATTTTCTAGGGTTGATTATCCCTTCTGGAAATCTCGGATGGAGTCATATATCACTTCTTAGGGCTTCACGATGTGGCAGAAGGTTAAGCTCACATGTGAGATTCCTACCGATGAGAACGTCAATGCCGAAAATATGGCTAATGTTGAGGCAAATGTTAAGGCAAGAAACATCCTCATACAAGGACTTAGCTGCAGTGAGTATGACAGGATCTATCATCTCCAATTTGCTCACTAGATCTAGGTTATCCTCGATGCCTACTATGAGGAAACCATCTAGATCAAGACGGTGAGACAAGATCAGTTCAAGCGTGACTACAACAAGTTTGAGCAGCACGCTGGAGAGTCCTTGAATGATTGCTTTGGTCGGTTCATGAAAATTATGAGTGATCTTCGAGCTATAGATACCACATTATCTGACTCGGAGAATACTTGGTATTTTCTCACGGCACTTGATCTTCGGGTTTGGGAGATAAAGGTGACCTCTATCAATGACACCACTGATCTGTTGACTCTATCTCTTGACGAGCTCTATTCCTAACTCAAGACTCATGAGATTGATATCGTCTCACGTAAGTTGAAGTCACAGTCAATGGCATTGGTCATCGATCCCACCAGGTCCACTCTCGAGAGTTTTGTTGGCTTCTCTCTCTATCTTGGCTCTCTGTGAGATGAGCGATGAGCTACTGGAGAGGTTCCCAGAAAATGAGCTTGCCCTCCTAGCCAAAAAATTCTCCCGTGCAAACAAGAGGGTGAGAGAGAGGAAGAGAGGTGGTTTCATTACTTGCTTTGAGTGTGGCGACCCCAACCACATTTGGGAAAACTACTCCAAGCTAAAGAAGGGCAAGAACGACTACGACGGTGCGAACAAGAACAACCACACCGACAAGAAATATAACAAGAAAGCTCTAGCTCATGATCCTGCGTGTGAGAAGAAGTACCACAAATTCTCTAAGAACAAGAAGCTCTTCCACTGCGTCTCGCTGTACTCAACGACATCTCCCTCTTCGACACCAAGACATGGAGCAACAATGATAGAGAGGATGATCTGCAAGAGAAGACCAAGGGAGGCGATGACTTGACCGACATGTGCTTCATGGCTAATGAGAACGACATCAGCGACGATGACCTCTATAGTTAGTCGAATGAGGTACATTCCTATGATGAGCTTAATGATACTTTCGGTAAGCTAGGAAAATTCCATACTAGAGCTAGAGCTAGATGTTGGAGCTTGAGAAGCAAGTAGATAGCTTGTCGCGGGAGCTTACTTCACTTAGATCTAGTCCCTCCCGTGGCACTGATGACTGTTCTCTTTGTGATGCTTTGCTTGTGGAGTTGGAGAACCTAAGGATATTGCAGGATAGTGTGTTGTCTTGTTCTAAGGTTCTTAGAGCGAAGAATACCAGCTTGATAGGAGAACTTGAGGATTCTAGGGTTGCTCCTAGTGTCACTATTTCTGATGCTAGTCTTCTTCATGCTCCTACTTGTGTTTCATGTGATAATTGTCCTAGGTTGCTTGTTGAAATTGATGCTATAAAATCTCACCTTATGAAGCTTTCTGCTAGAAATGATGAACTTGAACTATTTACTTCTAATGAATTAATCATCTCATGTGAGGGTTGTAGGCAACTAAACTTGACAATGATGCCTTGAATGTCAAGTGTGCTGATTTGACTAAGGATCTACTAGCTAAGTCACAAGATGCTTGTGTGCGATGTGCTGAGGTTGAGGGGAACATAGATAGGATTAATGAGGAGCTCAGGATTAAGTTTGAGGCCCAGGGTTCTAGGATTAGGAATGCTAAGTGAGTTTCTTGTGAGGCCCTCAAGATTGAGGCAGCCGTGCATAGAGAGAGATATGCACGTGTTGTTTCCTCTTCTGCTTCTGGTTCTTCATCCTCATCTTCCCCTTGTTCCTCTTGTGCCTCTCTCTATCAAGAGTGTGAGTATCTCTTGAGCACTCTTAAGAAGTTTGTTGCAGGCAAGAAGAAACTCACTCTTATCTTAGACTAATCCATAATCTGTGGATTCAACCAGGGTCTACGATTTGATTTCTTAAAGTATGTTCGGTCACATGCTGTTACTATTATTCGTGGCTCCATGAGTGGTGAGATTATGGTTGCAACTAGGTCTAGTATTATGGTGTTTCAGTCAGCAGGTATTGTTCAAAGAATTTCTGATGAGAAGGTAGCCCTTCCTGCAGCTTTAGACTCTAGTAAGGCAGAGTATTCTTGCACCTTCTATCAAAAGGATAGACATATAGCTGAGTTCTACTTCAGGCGTACCAAGATTGCACGACGTGAGTGTGTTCGTGCTCTTAGGGGTATTCAAGGTCATCCTTAGACTCAGAGTGCTCCTAAGGCACACATGGCTTCTAGAGAAGTTAGAGAGTTTTCTGTTGTTGGACATCGTCCAGGATAGACTTGGTTTTTAGGTTGTTCGTCATCAAAGTTTCTACTGTCCTCTTGATATTCCTCGTTTGTCCTATCGAGGTGGGTATCAGCGGCATGAGGTTGTTTCTACCAATAGAAGGTTTAGGCAACATTATTGGGATAGACCGGCCTTTGCACATCGATAGACCAACCCAGCTCCAACTCCTAGACCTTTTGCAGGCGTTATTTTCTGACCTTGTGAGATTTGAGCTTCAGAGAGACGTTAGAGTTCAGTCTTTTACTGCTATAACTAGTACTTCTACTCACCGTGTGACTTAGTGTTGGGTTCCTATTCTACACTTATCTACCCCAGTATTGAGTTATCGACCTCTTGCTTACACTGATTTAGGTTCGTAGGGCTGAGAAGAGAGAGGTTTGGCTTATAGATTCTGGTTATTCTCGCCACATGACCGGAGATTCCCATTGGTTCTCATCTCTATCATGTGCCCCTAGTGATGAGCTAATCACTTTTGGGGATACTTGTTTTGGTTGTTTCATTGCTAAAGGTACTGTGCGCAATAATGATAATTTCTTTCTTAAGGATGTTGCCTTGGTGAGTAAGCTGTAGTATAATTTGCTTTCTGTGTCTCAGCTTACCGATGACGATCTTGATGTAAGCTTCAAGCATAATGCTTATAGAATTCTCGATTCTTCTGAGGTTTGGTTTGTGGGATTTTTAGGTTTGGGGGTCTTTTGTGCGGATTTTGCTGATTCTTTTGGTGATTCTTCTCGTGATCTCTGTTTCTATCATAGGAGTGAAAAACCATGTGGAGGTCTACCCATGATGGTGATGAGTTATTGACATCATTTAAGCATGTGGTGCTTGAGTTTGAAGTTTATTTGAAGTCCATTTCTAATTTTGAAGCAATGGGAGAAAGGCCTAGAAATTACGGTGCTATCGGCCATGGGGCGGTAGCACCGGCCCTCAGGCCAGTGTGTTTTTTCCAGAGGGCTGATTTTTTGGGGGATTTCTTGGAGGGCGGTGCTACCGCCCTAGCACCAGTCTTTAAGAGCGAGAATGCATTTAAATTTGTAATTTTAGAGTATAATTGCATATCTTTTTGGACATTGCTATGTGATTGGTTTTTCTTGTCTTTGATGGTCGTAGGACGATGGTGTTAGGTCATGGTGAGGCGGAGGATGATCGGGACTAGGTGAGGTGCGTCGGAGGCCCAGATAGTCGAGGATCGCCGAAGATGATCAGAGACGGAGTCGGTGCAAACCTAGAAGACAAGGAATGGATGAGATTCTAACTTGGAGCTACTTGGATTAAGGAGGACCGTTGGATCGCGGTCTAGGTGATAGAGTAGCGGGTTTAGTTAGTATGCTTTGAAAAGAGTGCAAAAACCCGGTATGTTTGTTGGTTTTCGGGTTAGTCCATGTATGGCTGTGTGAGTGAGTCAATCCTAGCCCTTGAGATGATCCTTAGGGTTGAAGGAACTCATCTAAGGGCGGAGGATGGCCCAAGAGTAGTATAAATAGAGGGGTAGAGGTAGCTCTCCCCTCTTTGAAGGTTTTAGGGGTTTTTGTGCTCATTTGAGCTTTGTCCACTTTGTTGTGAGGCTTTGTAAACCTCCCTTCTAGAAATGAAAGTTTAATTTCCTCAAGTCTGAATTTATTTAACACATTTACATTATGCTTTAAATTCAGTCTTTAAATTTCGCAATTTACATTCTTGCAATTTAATTTCCGCACAGTTGGATTTGCCTCCCCTCCTTCTAAATGCTTGTGGATTTTGTGCCGAGCATGTATTATTGATGGATGAGTCTTCTTCAGACCATATCCCATTCATATAGGCAAATCTTGTGCTCTTCTTTGCAAGAAACCGATCTTTTGCTCTTTAGAAGATCATTCTTGGAAGATCAGGTTTCTGGTGTTCTTGACTTGTGTTCTTGCTTTCTTTGATGTGTGGGAGGCTATCCAAGATCATCTCAATCATCAAAACCCCACGAGCAAGTTCCAGATCAAGTTTTTGGGTTTTTGCTCTTTCTTGGTGCATTCTTCCTTCGATTCGAAAAAGGTCAGAACTTTGACGTCAATCTCTTGGATTGAAGGTTGGAATAGGTTCTGACCTCTATACGAAGGTGCATACCAAGTTTCATAAGTTTTGGATCAGCCGATCAAAAGTTGCATCATTTTTTCTTTTGAAATCATGTTGTGTTCTTTGCTGATTTTTGAGGCCCGATGCTACCGCCCCTGTGCGGTGCTATTGGCCTCCTAGTGGTAGCACCGGCCCTACAGGGTAAATTGCTCCCTCTTATTTGCTCCTTTTGATTATTTCATCTATGGGCTTGTTTGGATCATTTTGAGTGGGGAAAAAATTTGGGATCATTCACCCCCCTTTTGATCGCCATCTCAGTCCTTCAAGTAGACTTGGTCACACTGGTTTTGGTCATTTGACCCGAGTTAGCAACCATGATCTCATTCGTTATTTTCCCAAACTCAAGATGGTCAAAGACATCTTTTGTTCTCCTTGTCGACATGGAAAGATGGTTGCTCCTTCTCATCCATCGATCACTATTGTGATGACCGATGCACCAGGACAGCTTCTACATATAGACACCATTGATCCAACTAGAGTGTAGTTAGCGGGTGGGAAGTGGTACGTTCTTGTCATTGTTGATGATTTTTCGAGATATTCTTGGGTGTTCTTCATGGCCTGCAAGGACGAGCTTTTTACCCACTTCAGGGGTTTGGTTCGTAGGTTGTCTATTGAGCTCCCAGGTACCTTATGAGCTATACGCAGTGACAATGGCATTGAGTTCAAGAACTCCTACTTTGAGAGCTTCTATGAGGAGTCATGTATTGAGCATCAGTTATCTTATCTATATGTCCCTCAGTAGAATGACGTAGTGGAAAGGAAGAACAGAACCTTGGTCGAGATGGTCAAGATGATGCTAGATAAGTACAGTACTCCTAGGAAGTTTTGGGCTGAGACTATAACTACTACTTGTCATGTGTCTAATCGATTTTTCTTAGGAGCACATTTGCACTGTACTTCATATGAATTTACGTATAGGCGAAAGCCCAGTGTTGCACATTTTTGTGTTTTTGGTTGTAAGTGTTTCATTATGAAGTCAGGGAACCTAGATAAGTTCAAGTCACATTCTTCTGATGGTATATTTCTAGATTACTCGACTTCTTCACATAGCTATAGGGTCTGGAGTTGTGAGGCGAATAAGATTGTAGAGACCTATGAGGTGACCTTTGATGAGACTAGTCTAGAAACTAGACCAAATATGTCAGGTTCTTCATCTCTCTCCGAGACCATCTTTGTAGAAGATGAGGATGATGGAGATAATGGTATTTTACCTGATCCAGACCCTTCTACACCTAAGTTGCCTCTTGATTCTATCTTTGCATCCTATGGTGATCAACTCTTACCTTCAAACACTTCTGCAGCTAGTGGCTCTGCTCTTACCTCTTCTGTGAATGAGGTGGAGACCACTTCTGCTTCTGGACCTTCTCGTCATATTCAGCAGTATCATCTACCTAACTAGATGACTGGTGATCTGTTTGAGCATGTCACATGCTCAAAATCAGGTATTTCTCACTTCTGTCTTCATTCTGCCTTTGTTTCCACCTTTGAGACGAATGATGTTTCTCATGCATTGAGAGATGAGTATTAAATCAATGCCATGCATGAAGAACTTGAGAACTTTGAGAGGAACAAGGCCTGATAGCTTGTTGAGCCCCCTTCTGGTCACAATGTCTCGGGACAAAGTGGGTGTTCAGGAAAAAATAAAGTGAGGATGGGGTAGTCATTAGGAACAAGGCTAAGCTAGTCACTTAGGGATTCACTTAAGTTGAGGAACTTGATTTTGAGGAGACCTTTGCCTCTGTAGCTAGATTAGAGGCCATTAGAATCCTACTTGCATTTTCGGCATCCAAGAGCTTCAAGCAATATCAGATGGATACCAAGAGTGTTTTTCTCAATTGGTATATTGAGAAAGAGGTCTATGTGAGGCAGCCTTCAAGATTTGAGAACCCCAAATACCCAAACTATGTCTATAAGCTTTCCAAAGCTTTGTATGGACTTAAGCAGGCCCTGAGAGCTTGGTATAAGAGGCTTAAGTATTACATTCTTAGTCATGGTTTTGAGATGGGTAAAGTAGACAAGACCTTATTCATTGGACATCAAGATTCTGACTTCCTGTTTGTCCAGATTTATGTGGATGATATTATCTTTGGTAGTCTCTCAGTTTTCAGATGTGATGAGCGCATAATTCGAAATTGAAGGACCATGTGGAGGTCTACCCAGGTTTGTGATGAGTATTTTGACTAAACTTGAGCTTGGTATGCTTTGGTTTGAGTTTGATTTGAATTGGAATTGAATTTTGAAGCAATTTGAGTCTTCTCTGTTTTCCCGGTTCTACCGGCCATGGTAACCCGGTGCTACCGGGCGAGCGGTAGCATCGGACCAAATGGCCGGTGTGATATTTCCAGAGAGGGTGTTTTTAGGGGTTTTTATCGGGCGGTGCTACCGGCCATGGTAGCCTGGTGCTACTGGGCAAGCGGTAGCACCTGCCCTTGGAGCAGTGCGAAAATTCCAAAGGAGATGTTTTCCTGTTTGTTGTCCGGCGGTGCTACCGGCCTGGGGGTGGTAGCACTGGTCCACTATAGGCGATGCTACCAGCCTGAGGGCGGTAGCACCGGCCAGGATGAACAAAGTTGAATTTCGATTTGTGAACTTTGATAAATCTCTTGCATATCTTTGTGGGCAATGCTATGTCAGGTGTTTCCTTATTTTTGATGGTTGCAGGACGTCGGGTTTTGATCATGGTGAGGCGGAGGATGACCAGGACTAGGTGAGGAGCGTTGGAGGTCAGACGGTCGAGGATCGCACGGAATATGATCGGAGACGGAGTCCGTGCAAGCCAAGAAGACAAGAATGGATGAGATGCTAGCTAGACGCTGCTCGGATCACGATCTAATTGATAGGTTAGCGCGTCTAAGTAGTATGCTTTGAAAACCGTGCAAGAAAACCCAGTTTGTTGGTGGGTTTTGTGTTAGCCCTTGCACGACTGTGTGAGTGGGTCAATCCCAGCCCTTGATGGAGTGCTCTAGGGTTTAGAGGCTCATCCAAGGGTGGTAGGTGGCCCAAGAGTAGTATAATAGAGGAGGGTAGCCTTCTCTTTGAAGGTTTTAGAGATTTTGTGCTCCTTTGAGCGTTGTCCACTTTGTTGTGAGGCTTTGTAAACCTCTCTTCCAGAAATGCAAATCATTTTCTCTTATGCTTAAATTTACTTTATGCATTTAAATTCCGCACTTACATTCTTGCAATTTACATTAATATAATTTGGATTTGCCTCCCCTCCTTCTACTTGCTTTTGGATTTGCCTCCTCTCCTTCAAAAATGCTTACAATTCTTATGCCGAGGATGTTGATTGATAGATGAATCTCTTTTTAGATCATATCCCAACCATCTAGGCAATCAATGCGTTCTTCTTGCAAGAAACCGATTTTTGCGTTCTTGTATGAATGATCTTGTAAATTGCGTTTCTTCAAGTCTCTACTTGTTCTTTTGCTTGCTGGGACATGTAGGAGGCTATTCAAGATCATCTTGATCATCAAAACCCCACGAGCAAGCCTTAGGTCGAATTATTGAGTTCTTGCGTAAACTTGGTGTGTTCTTCCTTCCTGGGCAAAAAGGTCAAAACTTTGACGTCAATCCTTGTGATTGAAGGTTGAAATAAGTTCCTGACATCTCGAGGATCTTATCTACCAAGTTTCGTGAGATTTTATCCAGCCGATCAAAAGATTCCTCGAAATTTGTTTTAGGTCGTGCTGAATTTTCAGACTGTTCTTGAGCCCGGTGCTACCGGACTCTGGTGCTACCGGCCCTCCTGTGGTAGCACCGGCTAGACAACATAATGGGCTCATTTTAATCGACTCTTTTTATGTGTTTTATTTGTGGGCTTTATTGGATTATTTTTTGGGGAAAGTTTTTAAGTTGCAACCATTCAACCCCCCCCCCTCTGTTCGCCATCTCGGTCCTTCAATTGGTATCAGAGCAGGCTCTGTTCTTCCATAGATCTTGACCGATCTCAAGAGCCATGGCGATGGACAAGTATTCCACCAAGCCTCCTATTTTTTCTGGAGTTGATTTTCCATTTTAGAAATCGCGGATGGAGTCATACATCACTACCCATGGCTTCCTAATATGGCAGAAGGTAAAACTCCCGTATGAGGTTCCTGCTGATGAAAACATCACGGTCGATAATATGGCTGACATTGAGGCGAGCGCTAAGGCAAGGAACATTCTCATACAGGGTCTTAGCCGTAGTGAGTATGATAGGATTTCTCACCTCTGTTCTGCTCACCAGATTTGGGTGACCCTCGATGCTTATCATGAGGGCACTACCCAAATCAAGAATGTGAGACAGGATCAATTCAAGCATTATTACAACAAGTTTGAACAACACGCTGGTGAGAGTCTTGATGAGTGTTTCAGTCACTTTACTAAGATTTTGAGCGATCTCTGAGCAGTTGGTTGCATATACTCTGACTCGGATAATGCTCGCCATTTCTTGACTGCACTCAATTTTAGAGTTTGGGAGATGAAGGTGACCACCATCAAGGACACCACCGACTTGTCGACTCTGACTCTTGACGGGCTTTATTCTCGCCTCAAGACTCATGAGATCGATGTCGTCTCTCGAAAGACGAAATCTCAGTCGATGGCTTTAATCATCGATCCCATTGGATCATCTTCTTCTAATTCTTCTGTTAGTTTTTGCCTCTCCACTCTTTGAGAGCTAAGCGATGACCAATTGGAAAAAAATTTAGAAAATAAGCTTGTTCTTTTAGCTAGCAAATTCTCTCATGCATACAAGAGGGCGAGAGAGAGGAAGAGAGGTGGCACGATCACCTACTTCGAGTGTGGTGAACCCAACCACATTCGAGCGAATTGCCCCAAACTGGAGAAGGCCAAGAACGATACCAGTGGTTCGGTAAAGAACAACTACATCGACAAGAACCACAACAAGAAGCCTCCAGTTCACAAGCCGGCTCGTGAGAAGAAGTACCACAACTTCTCCAAGAACAAGAAACTCTTTCACCGCGTCCTCGCCACACTTGACGACATCAACCTCTCCGACACGGAGACATGGAGCGATGAGGGCGAGGATGATCTGCAAGAGAAGAAAGGCGGCGATGACTTTACCAGCATGTGCTTCATGGTAGACCCCAACGGCATCAGCGACTCTGAACTCTACAACGACTCAGACGAGGTACCCTCCTATGACCAGCTCAATGAAGCTTTCTGCAAATTAGGAAAATTTTATGCTAGAGCTAGAGCTAGGTGTACGGAGCTTGAGAAGGAAGTAGGTACTTTGACTCGGGTGTTAGCTTCACTTAGATCTTCTCCCTCCCGAGTCTCTGATGACTGCTCTTTGTGTGATGCCTTGCTTGTGGAGCTAGAGAATCTAAGGACCATGCATGATAGTGTGCTCTCTGAACTTGATAGTCTTAGGTTGAAGAATGCTAGCAATGATTTTGTTAATACTATTCCTGTTGATGCTAGTTTTCTTCATGCTCACTCTACTCCCTCATGTCAAAATTGCTCTAAACTTCTTATTGAAATTAATGCCATGAGCGATCACCTTAGGAAGCTTTCTTCTAGAAATGATGAACTTGAAATGCATTCTTCTAAGGACTCAGTCAGCTCATGTGAGGGTTGTAGGCAACTAAAACTTGACAATGAATCTTTAAATATCAAGTGTGCTAATCTTGCTAAGGACTTACTAGCTAAGTCATAAGAAAGTTGCTTGCGATGTGCTGAGATTGAGGGGGACTTGGATAAAATCCAAGTCGAACTTAGGAAGAAGTTTGAGGCCCAAACCATTAGGATTAGAAATGCCCCTTGTGTTTCTTGTGAGGCCCTCAAGATTGAGGCAGCCGTACAGAGGGAGAAAAATGCACGTGCCGGTAGTTCTTCTCTTTCTGGTTCTTCTTCCTCTTCTCTTCCCTGTTCTTTATGTGACTCTTTCTCCTGGGAGTGTGAGTATCTTATGAGCAGTCTTGAGAAGTTTGTTGGAGGAAATAAGAAGCTTAATCTCATTCTAGACCAATCCAAGATTAGCCGATTCAATCAGGGTCTAGGATTTGACTACTTGGAGAATGCTAGGGCGCATCCTCCCACCATTGTGTGTGTCTCCAAGAGTGGTGAGATCGTGGTAGCTCCCAGGGTGAGTACCACTTTGTTTAGATCTGCTGGGGTTATCCATGGGATCTCTGATCAGAAGGTTGCTCCTCCTGCTACTTCTGTTTCTAGCAAGGCGAAGTATACTTGCACCTTCTGTCAGAAGGATGGACATTTGGCAGATCTCTGCTTAAGCTCGCCAAGATCACAAGGAGTGAGCGTGTGGCTGCTCTTAGGGGTATTGAGGGTCATCCCTAGACTCTGAGTGCTCCTAAAGCACACACTACTTCTAGACGGTTAGAGAGTCGCATGTTTTTGGGCAGCGTCCAGGACTCGGTTTTCAGGCTGTTCATTCGAGTTTTAGTCCTAGAGCTGTTCATAGTCAGTCTTTCTGCCGTCCTCTTGATATTCCTCATGTTTTCTATTGTTCTTCTCCTTATGGAACAATAATTAAAAGTTTCCTGATAGTGTAGTAGATGGCGCGATGGCATGAATATCAGTAATCATGAAGTGCCTAATGCAAAGAGACAAAAGGGGGGTCGTTAGCTTAAGGATTGGTAACCGATTATTCTCTGTCCAGGAAGGCATGAACAAGCAGTTCTAATGATCTTTCTTCTGTTGCCCAAATCACATTTTCAGATCAAACTGTGTTCAATCGGGTCAAATTTGACATATGCATGTGTTTCCACCACAATTTAGAATACAAGGACTCGACATCTAGTTACTCAATTAGTGATATGCAGGTGAACAACTCAAGCCTATGCATTGCCATGCAGAGAGGTTGACTCAAGATCACCTGCAAACTGTGCTGTTAATTATGAAGCACTTCCTCCTTTGCTTAGTTAAGTTTTACTAACTAGTAAGAACCCTAGGAGGTGGAGGGTGAGGACAGAGAAGGGACCAACAAGACTATCTGAGTTGATGAGGTGGCAACTGGATCTGCGGCTCAAGCCGGCTGCGGAGGGTGATGGGGGCGCCGTGCAGGGGATGCAGGGGGCATCGCGCCATTGGGGGGAGGGCGCTGGTGGGGGAAGCACTGTTGGAGGGAGGCGGCCCAAGGTGGGCTATGAGCAGGCGGCGGCGACTAGGGCTAGAGGAGGCAGCTACGGCACTGGGGAGGAGGCGGCTACAGCACTGGGGAGGAGGGGCCGAAGGCTACGACACTAGGGAGGAGGCGGCTACGGCACCAGGGAGGTGGCGGCGACCGGGGAGGAGGGCCAGCGACAGGGAGGACCAGGGCGAAAGAAATGGAAAAAGAAGAGGAGGGAGCTCGGCTGCAGAAATGAGAAGGGATAAAGCTCGGCTAGGAGAAAAAGAAGAAGAAGAACCATCACAATCGGTTCTCAGTGAGAATTCTCACCTGAGAACCGATTGTGATGAATGATGTGCCATCATGCTGAGGAGCCGATTGTGTCATCTATGTCCTAATTTTCCCAAGCCTCTCTCCAGTACAGTTCTTGTATAGGTTAGACCCCAAACATTCAAATCTTTATTTTCAATACAAACATTTGAAATGCATAGCATTATTTACATTGATGTAGTCCCTTTTTTACAATACAACCCTTCTTGACACGCATGTAATTTGTTCCATATGTGTCATCGGCACTCTTAAGACATGGCCCATCTGCAAAACGGAGGTATTTCATCGAATTGCTTATACTCTTCTTCATCTACGATATTTTCAACTCCAACGATCCACCACTTCCCATGAAGGACGACATGCAACCTCAGATTGGCCGGATCATGCACGTAGAAGACTTGAGTTACTTCGCAAGGATGAACGGTTCATCTTTGTAAGCGAGTCTATTGAGATCCACAAGAGTAAAACCTCTCTTGTCGACCTTCACTCCATGTGGAAGTCCCACCCACTTACATCGGAACAATGCAACTTGGTATATTCCATAATCGAGCTTCTAGATTTCTTCGATCATCCCGTAGTAGGAGTTCATTGCGGTTGAGAATCCTCTTTTCGAGTGATCATCGAAAAAAGCATCTATGCTTACACCACTGTTTTGAATAATACTCTTTACATCTTGACTATCAGTGTAAAAGGTGTAGCCATTAATATCATACCCCTACCATATCTGCACATTAAATCTTGGTCTGTCAGCCAACTATTTGACATCTTCACTGACCGAGACCTTCGCCTTTTCTTTGAACCATGTGAGAAATCGATCTTTGTGATTTCGCGTGATGGAAAGCTCATCCATATGTGGATTCTCTTCCCGTAATATCAACTTATGCTGCTCGATGTATGAATGAACTCCTGTGATGTGTTGCAAGACTGTCAAATGCACTTTATAGTACATATCAAACCATGGATTCGTTAGTTTGCACCCAATGGGTCCTTTGCCACCAAGTCTGTCTTCATGATGAGATATAGGAACATCAAGTTGACATAGAGTCTGCACCACCTCACTCTTCAAGTTATCTAGTACATCGGGATCAATAACCTTGCAAGAAATCATATTGAAGAAATAACATAGCTTTGTAATTGCCAACCTGACATCCTCTGGCAGAATTTTTCTGATTGCAACAGAGAGCATTTGGGTCATCAAGACATGACAGTCATGGGACTTTATACCAAGCAACTTCAAATCATCTATGGACACAAGCTTCTTAATATTTGCATAGTAGCTCGATGGAACTTTAATACCTTAGAGACACTTGCAGATGTCTTCTTTCTCCTTCTTAGATAAGGTGTAGCATGCAGCGGGGATGTACGGATCTTTTCCATCCTCCTCTATCACTACAAGCTTGGGCTTGATTCCCATGTAGGCCATATCGCGGTAAGCATTCACACCATCTTTGGTCTTCACAAGTATGTTCAGCAGGATACCAACAAAATTGTCATAAACATTCTTCTCAACGTGTATGACATCAATACAATTACGCATATCTAACTCCTTCCAATATGGTAAGTCCCAAAATATCGACCTCTTCTTCCAAATGGTCCTGGGACGAACAGATTTATAGCTCTTTCCATACTGAAAATCGATATCCTCCACGCGTGAATATACTTGCCATCCACTCATAGGCTGCGGGGCCGAACGAACTTCCCTCTTCCCATCAAATTTGTCATTCATCTTACGGTATCAATGAATTCGAGATAGAAACCTACGGTGACCCATGTACATAGTTTTCTTGGAATTCGGCAGCCACAAGCTCTCAGTCTCTTTTTCACAAATAAGACAAGCTTTGGCTCCCTTCATACTGTAGCTCGCCAAATTACCAAGAGCCGAAAAATCATTTATGGTGCAAAATATCATAGCTGATAGGGTGAAGTTATCTCTTTTGTATGCATCTCACAACACGACCCCCTCGTTTCACAATTTTACCAAATCCTCAGCAATGTTGCTAGGTATACACCAATATCATTTTCTGACTGTTTGGGTCCTGAGATTAGTAATGATATCATGATATACTTTCGCTTCATACACAACCAAGGATGGAGATTGTAGATAAACAACAAAATTGGCCAAGTGCTGTGACGACTGCTAATATTACCAAACGGAATCATTTCATTGGTACTCAATCCAAATCTTATGTACCTCATCTCGGCACCAAACTCCTTATATTTTCAATCAATGTTTCTCTATTGAGCCGAATCAGCAGGGTGTCTCAGTTTGCCATCTTCCTTTCGAGATTCATAATGCCAACACAATAATTTTGCCTCTTTGGGATTTGCAAACAACCGCTCCAAACGGATAATGATGGGCAAGTACCACAATACCTTGGCTGGTGCCCCTTTGTTGACCTCTTCACCGTCGTCAACTGGGCTCTTACACTTCTTGTCATTACGCTTCTCCTTTTGTTTGTACCGAGGTACACCATAAACTTGACAAACGTGCAATTCCTTATGCGTGTTATGGTACAAGATACAATCATTCAGACATGCATGTATCCTTCTTATTTCCATTCCTATAGGACATAGTAGCTTTTTTGCTTCATAAATGCTTGTTGGCAACTAGTTTCCCTCTGAAAGCACATCCAATAGAAGAACTAAAAATGCATTAAAAATTGTATCTGTCCAACGATGTTTTGCCTTTAGTTTGAACAATGCAAGGATCAAACCCAAGTTGGTGTATTCCGCTTTGCAACCTGAGAACAACGGTTTGGCATCGTCTTACATCAAGCTTTTAAACTTTTTAAACTCTCTTTATGTGTAATTTTCCTCCACATCCCACAACATTTGCTCTAAATTGTCCTCCTCAAACATATCACGCTGCAACTCATGATTAGGTTCCAGCATGTCTGTGATGGAATACTTGCACCGCTTCAACCAATTGTCCCGGTATGCCACTTATGAGGTAGCGAATGAAGCGAGGAAAATTGAGCGGTTCCGAGAGAACCTGAATGAGGAGATCAAGTGGGCTTTAATAGCCCAAGATATTGACGACTTCCAGACTCTGGTGGACAAAGCCGTAAGGGTGGAACATGGCAGTCGCAGTGTGATGGAGAGCCGCAAGCGTAAGTGGCTTGCGTAGCTCAGCTGGGGCTGGGTCATCTAGTCCACAAGGGTGGCAGTCGACCAACTTTCGTCGACCACCACCACCACCAGCACCAAGAGCCCAGCGACCGACTTCCCAGACTCAGAGATCTCAGGATTAGGCTCCTCGCTTTATACAGCCGCAGCCGCAGCAGTCTGTTCGCCAAGTGCAACAGCCTAGGATGGCTGCTGTTGTTCAGAAGCAGGCGCCTAATGTCACGTGTTTCCATTGCAATGAGCGTAAACATTATGCCAGTTCCTGTCCCAAGAAGAAGACTGGACAACCCCGTCCACAAGCTCAAGGCCGGACTCGGGAGGCCGCAAGGTGACAAACTCAAGGATCAACTCCACCACCCGCGCAAGGCGGAAATATTGGGCGCCTTCATCATATGACGACTGAAGAGGCGCAGGAAGAATCAGATGTTGTTCTTGGTATGTTCCTTGTGCAATCTGTTCCTACGTTGGTTCTGTTTGATTCAGGAGCTTCCCATTCTTTTATCTCCAAGAAGTTTTCTAAACAAAACAAGTTAGAGGTTTCTGTGTTACCTACTCACATGATCGTGCAATCACCTGGGGCCACCATTAGAACTACTAGTTTCTGTTCTTGTAACAGCCCAAAAATGAAAAACAGTATATAATAAAATGGGAATAAATATTTTGGATTTAAATATATTTATTTCTGAATTTTCTTGATGTTATTGGTTTTATTGGATTTTCTTGGATTTGTGTTTAGTATGAAAAGTCCAACAAATAGAATTACTAAATGGAAAATGGTGAGAAGGTAAAAGTAAAAATAAGAAAAATTACCATTTGACCATGAACAATCTGGTAAACCAGTAAAAATACTTAGTAAAAATCTTTAGTGCAGATTTGGAGCAAAAATAAATATCTTAATTCTTTCTTTTGACTAAAAACAGTAAAGTTTGAATTAATTAAAAATAATCGAAATTGATCAGAAGCCCCAAAAAACTACCAAAGAACCCTTAGGGCATTAGTCACATTTGGTAAAAATCTCAGAAATTTATCATGTCGGCAAAGCCTCCTAAAAATTCAAAATCAGAGGCTATTAAAAACAAGAAATCTTCATGTCAGAATTTTTATAAATTATTCACTTGAGTTATTGACTTTAAATTTTTATGGAGACATCCATATGACAAAATTAACCTCCATAAAAAGTTTGGAAAATAATTAATATATTTTACACCTTTAAATAAATAGCATACCGAAATACCATTTCTGTACCCATCCACAGTGTCAGAGTTTTTATAAATTAATCATAATGTATTTTATTCTTAAAATTTAACTGGACGCCGAAGACTACCAGATAAACCCAGTAAAAAAAGTTTGAGAAATTTTCAAAGTGATTTGATGGTAGTTTTAATGCCCACATGGGAGCTGTCCCGCGGAGTTATCTTTTAACTCAACTCCCTCGGCGACATGCGGGCCGGCACTGCAGTTGGCTTGGCGAGCTGGCAAGCAGCGTGGGCGTTTTCTCGCTGACCTGTGGGGCCGGACCCACCTATCAGCCTCCCTCTCCGTTGCTCTCGTCCCATTTCTTCTCTCGCCCGAGACAGGCGCGAAGACTCCCGAGACTTCACCGTCTTCGCCCGATTCAGTGCATCGCAGCGCCGACCCGTCCTTCAAACCAGCGATCGCAGCCACGCCTTGCCGTCCTCCCTGTCTCCCGCGCCATGCCTTGCCTGTCCGGACGCTTGAGCTCGCGCCATTTGGCCTGACCAAGCCGCAACTCCGTGTGCTTTCAAACCCTGTGAAACACAGTCTCCTCCGGCTATAAATACCTGTGCGCCATCGCCTTGAGCTCCCCTTTCTTCTCAGCTACACACAGAACCAACCGATTGAGCCAAAAACCGTGTTCTTCACCATTTTGCCAGAAAACCGAAAAGGGAAGAAACTTCAATTCGGCAAATTGGTTAGCAATTCTTGAAATTGATTCTTCCTCTAGCTTCACTCGGCACCATAGATTACTCATCACGCGGAATTCCACTCTTTTCACTGCGAGCTTCCTCACCGGCGCCTTTCTTCTCCAACTCGGCGCGGTGGTAGGGCTCTCGGCCAAACTCGGCCCGATCAGCCGTAAAATGGAATCCCTAACTTCACTAATGCTTGAAATCCTACCCATTCGGTCCCTAACTCACTCGTTGTCTTCTCCGACGAGCCGTAGTTTTTTCGCCGCAGTCGCCGTCGGCGGCCTTCTCTGCGCCGCCCGCGGTGACCAACACCTCCCCCGGGTGCGCCATAGCCCCCTAGTGCCTGCCGTGCCACCCATCCGACGAGACCTTCGCCGGAGCTCCGTCGCCGCCGTGCCCTAGCCACGCCCGCTTGCATCTCACCGACCGTGGGACCGGTTGTCGGCCGATCAAGCGTCTTGATTCATTCGGTGAAATCGCTTTCCAAGCTGCAGCGTATTTTGGCATTTTAGTTAATTTTCAGAAACCGAGCCACTTCAAATGCCCATAACTTTTGAACCATCTGGCCAAAAATAGTGAAACCAATTTCCAAATTCATGAAAAGTTCTGTAGATTCAGAATATGCAAAAATATTTTGAAGATCATCTCTGGAAAATTTTGAAATTCAAATTTGAGTTAAAAGGCTAGAGATATGCTCTACACAAAATTTCCGTAAATAAATTTGGAAATTTATGAAACTAATTTTTCTAGAATCCTTATATTACCAGGAACCCAGATATATAAGGATATTTAATTTTCATGCTTATATGAATTACTTTTTATTTAGGCTTTGTTTCCAATACACTAGCAATTCAAATATGTATACTAAGATTAAAAGAAATATAAAAGGAACAAAAGTTTAATTTTAAATAGCAGGATGGCAGTAGCATAGTTAAGTTTGATTAAGTAGGAATTTTGGGTTGAATTAACTCTAAAACATGTAATCATTATTGTGCCAAATGCACTCACACATATATATGTATATATATGTGCTTTGTAGGTTAAATAGCTAAAATCTAGTTTATTTGATTCAAGCCATAAACAACCTAACAACTTAGCTTGATAAAGAATTCATAGTTAATAAATTTGTATCACCAGAACCTTCTCAAAAATCATGAATGAATCTAATTAGCTAGCTACCAGTTATAATTTATTTAAAACCATTCTTATGCAAATCACTTAGGGTTAAGTGTTTAGCGTAACCCTTAATTAGTGTCTAATTCTTTTAATTCAAATAATTTTAGCATCTATAATTCGAAGTCATAAATACTAGAATTCATAATTTTAGCCTCTTGAATTCGTAATTTCCAAATAAATAATCCATAAGGCAACCTTATGATGTTCACTTCAGAAAAATTAATGCTTCAAATAAATAATTGATCATCTTGAAAAAAATCGTAAAAGTCTATGTTTCAACTCTTAGCAGGATAACCCTGTTTTCTACAGTTATTCTTTATTTGACTTACTGTCTGTCTTCTTTTCGCCCTTTCTGAATTTGGATATTTACTATTTTCCCGCTTGATCGTCGTGTAGAGTCCGACGTCCTCGAGGAGGAAGACGACGCCATCGCCGATCCAGATCCTGAGTTAGACAGCGAGCTGCAAGGCAAGCACCTCCTTGAACATGTCGAGCCTAATAATTTACCTACTCTATGTTGTTTTTGCTTATGTACAATGCATCCGGATAGTTCACCCTAAAAATGCTAATTTGGGTTAGAACAGTAGTTAATCCTAGAAATTATGGTTTGCCTCAATCTGTATGAACATGAGAACCTTGTAAGCCTTAGTTGGGAAAAACTAGACATACTTAATGTCATTTTGGGTATAACATTGGTATAGAATATCTGCTCAAAGTCAGATCGTACTTTCAATCTTTTGAAAGAAATGTATGGTCCTCATTTGGGAAATGTTCTTTGTACTTTGATTAAAACCCAAAATAAAACTATGGTTTTGATGCGGCGATTAATGGCGATGGCGGGAGGTGCAGAGGATTTGCACGTAGTTAGGGTGGAGTATCGCCGTGTCGGATTAAGGACCGAGCAATGGGGCGCTATAGATCCAAGAATTTTGTACAACCACGAGGGCTTGTATGGGCGGGTCTTAGCCTATTAAGTTGTTTAGGTGTGGCCTTGCATCTAAGGAAGGCGGGAGTCTCGCATGTGCATTCCGTTTGGTTTGTGCTGTAGGGTTTCTACATACCAATGCAACGGTGTCGCCTTGCCGTGAATGAAACGTGGTGTTGGGTGGAAAGTGAAAGGATCCACGTCTTGGGTGTGTGTTTCTGTTTCCATGGCGAGGTCAAGCGTCCGGGCTGGTTCAAAGCCACATCTAGATAATGTAACGCTCAGATGATCTCCTTGCCGACACACCAAAGGAAGTGTATAACGGCCTAGCAAAAGAGGTTGATCATTCCTTGTGGGTAAAGTGTACACCTCTGCAGTGTAAATCTAATCGATTAGCCGTGTCCACGGTTATGGACGCTTGGTGAAGTCATTCCAATGTTAGAGTGTTTTGGTATTTTCTGGAAAAAAGACTGGGTTTGAAAAGGGAACCGTTTTGGCAACTAGCTCTTTGGGTCAAAGGACAGACTCCGGGGATCTTTGCAGACGGGTAGACTGGGTTGAAGGACTTGGATATTTGCTTATCGCTTTATATTTCAAATGCTCATTTGAAAATGCGGTGTTTTCAATTTATTATATTATATTCTTAAAATGTTTATGCAACTGCAAAATAACCATTAACCTGCCTTGATTAGCCTGCATAATTACTTAAATGCATCTGCCAAACACTATAAGTCTTGCTGAGTACCAAAGTACTCAATCTTGCATCTGCTGTCTCAGAGGACGAAGCCTGCGAAGCGCCCGACGACTTTTACTTTCACGCAGGGTGCGGAACTTTTGACGATGAGTTTCCCTAGGTTTGCCAAGTCAGTTGCTGAGGTTAGCGGGCAAACCACGTGGCTTTGGAGTTTTTAATTCCTCTATTTTCATTTGTTGTAAAATTTATCCTGTATAATTATTCTTGCTTGTAATATGTGCTGTCAGTATTTATCTTGTGGATGTGATATGAATGTTGTAAACATGTGAGTGCTAGCCACCGATCATGGGACTAGTCTGATAATCACATGGAGGTTCTGTTTGCAAAAGCGGGTCTCACAAATTAGTATCGAGCCACACCGATCGTAGGAAGCCTTGGGTGAATGGTCGCTAGTTAATAGAATGAAAACTTAATTTGAAGAATAAAACCAAACTCTACTCTCTACTAATAATGAACTTTAGCATATATGCTAATTTTCTTATTTGTGGTCTCTTAACTATTCATATAATTATTATTAATCTCTCCTTTTACATTATTTTGTAGATGGCACGTTATGTACCTTGCCATGAGTCGGTCACTCGAGCTAGGTGGGATGATGGGAGTCTTGCATCATCTGCTAGAGGATTTGTCATTATGAGAGTGTTCCGAGATATGTGGTGTTCCAAGCATACTTGAGCTCGGAGACTAAGGAATATGCTACTAGAGTCTTTATACCTCCAAGACCGGCTCGTAATGAGGTGAAAGAACTTTTGAGGATATGGATCATCCATCGATGCTTGATGAATGAAGCCGCTTACCAAGCCATGATCCATCTCCGTCATGTGATTCCGCACACAGATCACCTTATCATTTGTCTTCTGGAAGACCCCAGTTGGAGATAATGTATATAGGGACCACACTAGAGTTAGAAATAATGGTCTTAGGGTTATGTTGGACTTTGTAAATAAGCTAGACAAGCACTATGTGCGATTAAGCGCAGAGGCGATGGAGACTTCGACGACGGATGGCATTTCTGGAAGCCCGCTTGGCCCCGTGCGTAGTGAGAGGTACAATACCACGCACGGTGCTAAGCGAGGGGACTTCCCAAATCCCATCCGCGCAGCGCTCTCCACCTTACTCCTATGTACCCACACCTGGTGTGCCCAGAGGAGCCAGGATGTCCTGCATAGGTAGTTGCCCGCGCCTTATTAATGATAAGGGCATAAATCCCCGCAGCACTTGTGAGTTTCAGCCTGAAGCCCCTCGAGTGTATAGGCGTAGAGCCTACATCGTTAGGACTTTAGATGAGATAGAATAGATAGGAGTGCATGGATGTAACAGTTGTTGTAAATATGGGAAGTGTGAAATAAATAAAGTGGTACTTTTGCTGTAAGTAAATGAGGAATCAATTAAATTAAGGTTGAGAACCATGTGATAAAGAATAATATAGAAATAACTTAGTTCATAAAAGCTGTAAGGAGTAATTATATAAGAATTGTGATAAAATCGACCCATGCAAAAAGTAGCACAGCCATTATTTTTTTTTTACTGGCATTATATTAATGCTAATTCATCTTACTTTAAAAATTCCAGATGACCAACCCCTCCAGTTGGGCGGCTATAGCTAGGGACTTAGCGGAAAATTATGGGCAAGAAAAACATCGCCCTATGCTCACAGTTAGGCAGATAGTTGATGGGTTTAAAGTGTATGCGCACGCTACTACTTTAAAGAGAGAGCGTCGCGTGCGCCATCAAGTTAAGCATTTTAGTTCAAATAGAGTCCAAGCCATCCAAGAGACAAGTCGTAAGCTGGCGAGAAAGATTTGTCAAGCGCATCAAGTGGATATGGGTGCATACGTGCGCTCATATGAAGCGCGCATCGGTGGCCAAGATGTCGAATCGGGACCTAGGAGGCGTAGAACTGGAAATAGACAGGAGTATCTACGTCAGTTTCGCCGCGAGAATCGAGCCGCTTCGAACCTTCGATTGGGGGAGCAGTTGTGACATCGGATCGCCATCACCGCCTCTGGGGAATAATAGTGGATAGGTTATCCCTAGAAATCTTGTGCTATAGAAATAATTTGTAAAATAGATGGTATGTGTATGTATCCCTAATAGTTGCATGAAATGCTTTTGGTATTGTAAGTTTTTAAGTTGTATCTCTTTGGCATGAATAATAATAATGGATTTTCCTATAAATTGTAACTATGGGGTGAAAGTTTTCGATGAGAAAATCCTAAAAATGAAAATAATAATAATAAAAAAATAATAAAAATATATATATATATATATAAAATGATGATGATGGAGCAATAAATAAAATGTCAAATGAGGCGATAGTGAAACTAAGAACTTTAGAGCAAATATGTGCTAGGTACATTGAAACTTTACTCTAAGTTTTTTTGTCGCATACTAAAATGGTACTGATTTCAGGATGAGGCCAACCAGGTCACTCAATCGGATCCTGGAAACTGATGCACCGCAGGATACTCGCGACCCCAGAGCGAGTGTCTCGACACCTGCACAACCTAATCCACAACATCCTGCAACAAGAGCCTCGACATCCCGAACAGCCCGCCAAGATGCCCCCGTCCCATCTCCTACCGGGGATGAAGTTCATGAGGAAGGGCTGCCTCCACCACCTACCATGGCTCAAGTGCTGGCCTTAATTGAGCAAGGGAGGCAGGCGAATACTCGACATCTTTGCAGCAGATAGCCTGAATCTGCAGCTCGAGTGTCGCCCGTGGAGGAAATGGTGGGGCTCCTCAAGTGTCCAAGTTGAATGAGTTCCTAAGGACCCAGCCACCAGTTTTCTCCCCTTCTGCCGAGCCTCTCGATGCAGATGATTGGTTGCGGGCTGTGGAAAGCAAGTTAGACATTGCACAGTGTGATGAAAGGGAGAAGGTTCTGTATGCCTCTTATCAGTTGCAAGGAACTGCGGCCGTTTGGTGGGAGAACTACCAAGCGGTGCTACCAGAAGGTCGGGTGGTTCTATGGCCTGAGTTTAGAGCCGCATTCCGCCGCACACACATTCCAGCCAATGTGATTGAAGTGAAAAAGAGGGAGTTTCTTGATCTCAAGCAAGGATCAATGACAGTGATGGAGTACCTGCACCGCTTTAATCAGCTGTCAAGATATGCCACTTATGAGGTAGCTAATGAGGCAAGAAGGATTGAGAGATTTAGGGAAAGTCTAAATGAAGAGATCAAGTGGGCTTTAATTGCCCAAGACATCGACGACTTCCAGACTCTGGTAGACAAGGCCGTAAGAGTGGAGCATGGCAGTCGCAGTGTGATGGAGAGCCGCAAGCGCAAGTGGCTTGCGCGTAGCTCATCTGGAGCTGGATCATCTAGGCCACAAGGGTGGCAGTCGATTAGCTTCCGTCGACCACCACCACCATCACCAGCACCAAGAGCCCAACGACCGGCTTCTCAGGCTCAGAGATCCCAGGGGCAGGCTACTCGCTTTGTACAGCGGCAGCCGCAGCAGTCTGTTCGCCCAGTGCAACAGCCTAGGACTGCCGCTGTTGCCCAGAAGAAGGCGCCCAATGTCACGTGTTTTCATTGCAATGAGCGTGGACATTACGCCAATTCCTGTCCCAAGAAGAAGACCAGACAACCTCGTCCACAAGCTCAAGGCGGACTCAGGATCGACGCCGCCACTGCGCAAGGTGGGAATATTGGGCGCCTTCACCATATGACGATCGAGGAGGCGCGGGAGGCCTCGAGCGTTGTGCTTGGTATGTTCTTTGTGCAATCTGTGCCTACATTGGTGTTGTTTGATTCGGAGCTTCTCATTCTTTTATCTCTAAGAAGTTTTCGAACAAAACAAGTTGGAAGTTTCCTGTTGCCTACTCCCATGGTCGTGCAATCACCGGAGCCATCATTAGAAGCTGCTAGATTCATTGCAGGTTAGCATAAAAATCAATGGGGTTACATTTTATCTTTGATCTCATCCTAATAGAGACATCTGGGCTAGATGTGATCTTAGGCATGGATTGGTTGGCCAAACATAAGGGCATAGATCGTGCCGATAGATCTATATCTTTGGTAAATCATAATGGTATATCTGTGAAATTTGCCTCAAGTGCCAATGAGTTAGCATCCCAACCAGTCCGGTGTCTAGCATCCACAGTTGAATTGGAAAATGTGCCAATAGTTAATGAATTTCCAGAAGTATTTCCTGCTGAATTGCCAGGAGTGCCTCCGGATCGAGAAATGGAGTTCATCATTGACTTGGTGCCGGGAACGGCACCAATATCAAAGCGTCCATATAGGATGCCCACCAATGAATTAGTGGGCGAAAAAGCAACTCAAGGAACAATCTGGACAAGTGATTTATTAAGCGATACATCACCACAGGAAGTCAGGTTCTTTTGTCAAGAAAAAGGACAATAGTTTACGCATGTGCGT
Source organism: Otatea glauca (assembly GCA_036346275.1). Taxonomy (NCBI): domain Eukaryota; kingdom Viridiplantae; phylum Streptophyta; class Magnoliopsida; order Poales; family Poaceae; genus Otatea; species Otatea glauca. The sequence continues at coordinate 42,347,695 of CM070711.1, forward strand.
GGACTACCGTGCCTTAAATGAAGTAACCATCAAGAACAAATATCCGTTACCCCGGATTGATGACCTATTTGATCAATTAAATGGGGCACAAATTTTCTCCAAAATAGACTTGAAGTTGGGGTATTTCCAGCTGAAGGTCAGACCATCGGACATTCCCAAGACTGCCTTCACTACCCGTTATGGATTATATGAATACACCGTGATGTCCTTTGGGCTCACTAATGCTTCGGCAAGTTTCATGAGCCTAATGAATAAGATCTTCATGGAGTATCTGGACAAATTTGTGGTGGTATTCATTGATGACATCCTGATATATTCCAAGACTGAAGAAGAGCATAAGCAGCATTTGCACTTGGTTCTCAGCAAATTCCGAGAAAATAAATTATATGCCAAGTTCGAGAAATGTGAGTTTTGGTTGAAGGAAGTGGCATTTCTCGGGCATGTTTTATCAGGAGGCGGAGTTGTTGTCGACTCAAGTAAAGTACAAGCGGTGTTGGCTTGGGAAAGGCCACAGTCAGTCCCAAAAGTTCGAAGTTTTCTGGGTTTTGCCGGTTATTACCGCCGATTTATTGAGAACTTCTCTAAAGTAGCCAAGCCACTCACGCAACTCTTAAAGAAAGAAAAGAAGTTCGAATGGACTTAGATTGTGTGAGTTTCGAAGTTAAAAGAAAAGCTAACCTCTTTGATCCTCATACTACGGATATTCATAAGGATTTTGAAGTATATTGTGATGCATCACTCCAAGGGTTGGGATGTGTATTAATGCAAGAAGGCCGAGTTGTCGCTTATGCCTCTCGACAACTTCGTCCTCATGAGCAGAACTATCCTACTCATGACCTTGAATTAGCCGCTGTAGTTCATGCCTTGAAAATCTGGCGGCATTATCTTATTGGGAATAGAACAGAGATCTATACTGATCATAAAAGTCTTAAGTACTTCTTTACCCAACCAGAATTGAACCTGAGGCAAAGAAGGTGGCTGGAGCTGATCAAAGACTATGACCTTGGTCTTCATTACCATCCTGGTAAGGCCAAAGTCGTAGCCGACGCTCTTAGTCGGAAACTGTATTGCATGCTGGATCCTCGCCAATCTGACCTGATCAGTGCTTTCCAAAAGCTCAATTTGAATCTAGTGGAGAATGGTTATGTGGCCACCCTCCAAATTCAGCCAACTCTTAAGAACCAGATTAAAGACGCTCAACTCCAAGATGAAGCCATTAAGGAAATTCGGAATTATTCAATTGGGGCATAAATTGAATTCACGAAAAGTCGGATGGAATAATTATGAAGGAACTCGTATGTATGTGCCCAACAATTACGATATCAAGAAATTAGTTTTGTCTCAAGCCCATGAGTCACCATTGTCTATTCACGGGTAGTACCAAAATGTATCAAGACCTTAAGGGAGAATATTGGTGGCACAGTATGAAGAAGGATATCGCCGAATATATCGCGAAATGCGATGTATGCTTGGCGTGTCAAAGCGAACATCAACGTCCAAATTGGCTACTCAACCATTGCAAATTCGAATGGAAATGGGATGATGTCGGTATGGATTTCATTCGGCCTTCCTCGGACTCAAAAGGAAATGACTCTATTTGGGTCGTCGTGGATCGACTAACCAAAGTGGCTCATTTTATTCCAGTCAGGACCACATATTCTGGAGATAAGTTGGCAGAACTTTACATCAGCAATATCGTGAGCTTGCACGGGGTTCCGAAAACCATTGTTTCAGATCGGGGGTCGCAATTCACATCCCGTTTTTGGGAAAAATTGCATGGTCTCTTGGGAACTAAATTGACTTTCGATCTTGCTTACCATCCCGGCATCGATGGTCGATGAAAAGAACGAATCAAATCCTGGAAGATATGTTAAGGGCCTGTGTGCTAACTTATAGCACCAATTGGGAAAAGTGCTTAGCATTTGCGGAGTTCTCTTACAATAATGGTTTTCAAGCTAGTCTACAAATGTCGCCATTTGAAGCCCTTTATGGAAGAAAGTGTCGAACTCCACTTTTCTGGTCTAAAGTGGGGGAAAGACAGTTCTTTGGCCCAGATTTAATAAATGAGGCCCAAGAACATGTAGACTTGATCTGGCCGATTGAGGAAGCCCAATCCCGCCAGAAAAGTTACGCCGACACTCGTCGACGTGACTTGAGTTTTGAAATTGATGACTATGTCTATCTGAAGGTTTCACCTCTTCGTGGGATCCGTCGATTCCAAGTTCGAGGCAAGTTAGCCCCTCGATACATTGGTCCATATCGTATACTGGAAAAGATGGGGGAAAAAGCATACAAGTTAGAGCTGCCATCCCAATTATCCAGTGTACACAATGTCTTCCATGTGTCACAACTTAAGAAGTGTCTTCGCATCCCAGCCGAACTTACCCAATTGGAAGAGATTGAACTCCAGCCTGATCTAACTTATCGCGAGCACCCAATTAAAATCCTTGAAGAAGCAGAAAGGCGCACTCGGAATAAAGTTCATAAAATGGTAAAAGTACAGTGGAGCAACCATACGGAAGAAGAAGCGACTTGGGAACAAGAGGATAAGCAAAAGAAGAATTCCTGATTTCTTTTAGACCTTTTCTACCTTAGACATGCCAAATCTCTGAAGCGAGATTTACGTAAGAGGTAGATTTGTAACAGCCCAAAATGAAAAACAGTATATAATAAAATGGGAATGAATATTTTCGATTTAAATATATTTATTTCTGAATTTTCTTGATGTTATTGGTTTTATTGGATTTTCTTGGATTTGTGTTTAGTATGAAAAGTCCAACAAATAGAATTACTAAATGGAAAATGGTGAGAAGGTAAAAGTAAAAATAAGAAAAATTACCATTTGACCATGACCAATCTGGTAAACCAGTAAAAATACTTAGTAAAAATCTTTAGTGCTGATTTGGAGCAAAAATAAATATCTTAATTCTTTTTTTTGACTAAAAACAGTAAAGTTTGAATTAATTAAAAATAATAGAAATTGATTGGAAGCCCCAAAAAATTACCAAAGAACCCTTAGGGCATTAGTCACATTTGGTAAAAATCTCAGAAATTTATCATGTCGGCAAAGCCTCCTAAAAATTCAAAATCAGAGGCTATTAAAAACAAGAAATCTTCATGTCAGAATTTTTATAAACTATTCACTTGAGTTCTTGACTTGAAATTTTTATGGAGACATCCATATGACAAAATTAACCTCCATAAAAAGTTTGGAAAATAATTAATAGATTTTACACCTTTAAATAAATAGCATACCGAAATACCATTTCTGTACCCATCCACAGTGTCAGAATTTTTATAAATTAATCATAATGTATTTTATTCTGAAAATTTAACTGGACGCCGAAGACTACCAGATAAACCCAGTAAAAAAAGTTTGAGAAATTTTCAAAGTGATTTGATGGTAGTTTTAATGCCCACATGGGAGCTGTCCCAGCCGGAGTTATCTTTTAACTCAACTCCCCTCGCTGACATGCGGGCCCGGGCACTGCAGTGGCTTGGCAAGCTGGCAAGCAGCGTGGATGTTTTCTCTCGCTGCCCTGTGGGGCCGGACCCACCTGTCAACCTCCCTCTCCGTTGCTCTCGTCCCATTTCTTCTCTCGCCCGAGACAGGCGCGAAGACTCCCGAGACTTCACCGTCTTCGCCCGATTCAGTGCATCGCAGCGCCGACCCCGTCCTTCAAACCAGCGACTGCAACCACGCCTTGCCGTCCTCCCTGTCTCCCGCGCCATGCCTTGCCCTGTCCGGACGCCAGAGCTCGCGCCATTTGGCCCAGACCAAGCCGCAACTCCCGTGTGCTTTCAAACCCTGTGAAACACAGTCTCCTCCGGCTATAAATACCTTTGCGCCATCGCCTTCAGCTCCCCTTTCTTCACAGCTACACACAGAACCAACCGATTGAGCCAAAAACCGTGTTCTTCACCATTTTGCCAGGAAAACCGAAAAGGGGAAGAAACTTCAATTCGGGCAAATTGGTTAGCAATTCTTGAAATTGATTCTTCCTCTAGCTTCACTCGGCACCATAGATTACTCATCACGCCGGAATTCCACTCTTTTCGCTGCAGAGCTTCCTCACGGCGCCTTTCTTCTCAACTCCGCGCGACGATGGTAGGGCTCCTCGGCCAAACTCGGCCCGATCAGCCGGTAAATGGAATCCCTAACTTCACGATGCTCAAATCCTACCCATTCGGTCCCTAACTCACTCGTTGTCTTCTCCGACGAGCCGTAGTTTTTTCGCGCAGTCGCCGTCGGCAGACCTTCTCTGCCACCCCGGTGACCAACACCTCCCGGTGCGCCATAGCCCCTAGTGCTGCCGTGCCACCCATCCGACGAGACCTTCGCGGAGCTCCGTCGCCGCCATGCCCTAGCCACGCCCACATACATCTCACCGGACCGTGGGACCGGTTGTCGGCCGATCAAGCGTCTTGATTCATTCGGTGAAATCGCTTTCCAAGCTGCGAAACGTATTTTGGCATTTTAGTTAATTTTGAAACCGAGCCACTTCAAATGCCCATAACTTTTGAACCATCGGCCAAAAATAGTGAAACCAATTTCCAAATTCATGAAAATTTCTGTAGATTCAGAATATGCAAAAATATTTTGAAGATCATCTCTGGAAAATTTTGAAATTCAAATTTGAGTTAAAAGGCTAGAGATATGCTCTATACAAAATTTCTGTAAATAAATTTGGAAATTTATGAAACTAATTTTTCTAGAATCCTTATATTACCAGGAACCCAGATATATAAGGATATTTAATTTTCATGCATATATGAATTACTTTTTATTTAGGCTTTGTTTCCAATACACTAGCAATTCAAATATGTATACTAAGATTAAAAGAAATATAAAAGGAACAAAAGTTTAATTATAAATAGCAGGATGGCAGTAGCATAGTTAAGTTTGATTAAGTAGGAATTTTGGGTTGAATTAACTCTAAAACATGTAATCATTATTGTGCCAAATGCACTCACACATATACATGTATATATATGTGCTTTGTAGGTTAAATAGCTAAAATCTAGTTTATTTGATTCAAGCCATAAACAACCTAACAACTTAGCTTGATAAAGAATTCGTAGTTAATAAATTTGTATCACCAAAACCTTCTCAAAAATCATGAATGAATCTAATTAGCTAGCTACCAGTTATAATTTATTTAAAACCTTTCTTATGCAAATCACTTAGGGTTAAGTGTTTAGCGTAACCCTTAATTAGTATCTAATTCTTTTAATTCAAATAATTTTAGCATCTATAATTCGAAGTCATAAATACTAGAATTCATAATTTTAGCCTCTTGAATTCGTAATTTCCAAATAAATAATCCATAAGGCAACCTTATGATGTTCACTTCAGAAAAATTAATGCTTCAAATAAATAATTGATCATCTTGAAAAAAATCGTAAAAGTCTATGTTTCAACTCTTAGCAGATAACCCTATTTTCTCTGATTATTCTTTATTTGACTTCTTGTCTGTCTTCTTTTAGCCCTTTACGAATTTGGATATTTACTATTTTCCCGCTTGATCGTCGTGTAGAGTCCGACGTCCTCGAGGAGGAAGACGCGCCATCGCCGATCCAGATCTGAGTTAGGCAGAGCAAGGCAAGCACCTCCTTGAACATGTCGAGCCTAATAATTTACCTACTCTATGTTGTTTTGCTTATGTACAATGCATCCGGATAGTTCACCCTAAAAATGCTAATTTGGGTTAGAACAGTAGTTAATCCTGTAAATTATGGTTTGCCTCAATCTGTATGAACATGAGAACCTTGTAAGCCTTAGTTGGGAAAAACTAGACATGCTTAATGTCATTTTGGGTATAACATTGGTATAGAATATCTGCTCAAAGTCAGAGATCGTACTTTCAATCTTTTCAAGAATGTATGGTCCTCATTTGGGAAATGTTCTTGGTACTTTGATTAAAACCCAAAATAAAACTATGGTTTTGATGCGGGCGATTAATGGCGATGGCGGAGGTGCGAGAGGATTTGCACGTAGTTAGGGTGGAGTATCGCCTGTGTCGGATTAAGGACCGAGCAATGGGGCGCTATAGATCCAAGAATTTCGTACAACCACGAGGGCTTGTATGGGCGGGTCTTAGCCTATTAAGTTGTTTAGGTGTGGCCTTGCATCTAAGGAAGGCGGAGTCTTGCAAAGGCATTCCGTTTGGTTTGTCTGTAGGGTTTCTACATACCAATGCAGCGGTACGCCTTGCCGTGAATGAAACGTGGTGTTGGGTGGAAAGTGGAAGGATCCACGTCTTGGGTGTGTGTTTCTGTTTCCATGGCGAGGGTCAAACGTCCCGGGCTGGTTCAAAGCCACATCTAGATAATGTAACGGCTCTGTATGATCTCCTTGCCGACACACCAAAGGAAGTGTGTAAACTGGCCTGGCAAAAGAGGTTGATCATTCCTTGTGGGTAAAGTGTACACCTCTGCAGAGTGTAAATCTAATCGATTAGCCGTGTCCACGGTTATGGACGCTTGGTGAAGTCATTCCAATGTTAGAGTGTTTTGGTATTTTCTGGAAAAAAAAACTGGGTTTGAAAAGGGAACCGTTTTGGCAACTAGCTCTTTGGGTCAAAGGGCGGACTCAGGGATCTTTGCGAGCCGGTAGACTGGGTTGATGGACTTGGATATTTGCTTATCGCTTTATATTTCAAATGCTCATTTGAAAATGCGGTGTTTTCAATTTATTATATTATATTCTTAAAATGTTTATGCAAGCGCAAAATAACCATTAACTCTGCCTTGATTAGCTTTGCATAATTACTTAAATGCATCGCCAAACACTATAAGTCTTCTTTGAGTACCAAAGTACTCAATCTTGCATCTATTTGTCTCGGAGGACGAAGCTGCGAAGCGCTGGCGACTTTTACTTTCACGCAGGTGCGGAACTTTTGACGATGAGTTTCCCTAGGTTTGCCAAGTCGGTTGCACGAGGTTAGCGGGCAAACCACGTGGCTTTTGGAGTTTTTAATTCCTCTATTTTCCATTGTTGTAAAATTTATCCTGTATAATTATTCTGCTTGTAATATGTGCTGTCAGGTATTTATCTTGTGGATGTGATATGAATGTTGTAAACATGTGAGTGCTAGCCACTGATCATGGGACTAGTACAGTAATCACATGGAGGTTCCTGTTTGCAAAAACGGGGTCTCACAGTTCTGAAATTTACATAGAAATCAATGGGGTTATATTTTATGCTGATCTCATCATGATAGAGACATCTGGGCTAGATGTGATCTTAGGCATGGATTGGCTGACCAAACATAAGGGTTGTATAAATTGTGCCGATCGATCTATATCTTTGGTAGATCAAGATGGAACACATGTGGAATTTGCCTCAAGTGCTAATGAGTTAGCACCTCAGCCAGTCTGGTGTTTAGCATCCACTATGGAATTGGAAAATGTGCTAATAGTTAATGAGTTTCCAGAGGCTTTTCCTGCTGAGTTGCCAGGAGTGCCTCCGGATCTAGACATGGAGTTCATTATTGATTTGGTGCCAGGAACCGCACCAATATCAAAACGTCCATATAGAATGCCTCCAAACGAGTTAGTGGAATTGAAGAAGCAACTTAAGGAACAACTGGACAAAGGATTCATTCGTCCCAATACATCACCTTGGGGGAGCCCTGTTCTTTTTGTCAAGAAAAAGGATAATAGCCTGCGCATGTGCGTAGACTATCGGGCATTAAATGAAGTAACCGTCAAAAATAAATATCCGCTTCCCCAGATTGATGATCTATTTGATCAGCTGAATGGGGCACAAATCTTTTCCAAGATAGACTTAAAGCTGGGATATTTCGGTGAAGGTCGATCATCGGATATTCCCAAAGCGCCTTCACTACGTTACGGTTTATATGAATACACCGTAATGTCCTTCAGGCTTACTAATGCTCCTGCAAGCTTTATGAATTTAATGAATAAAGTGTTCATGGAGTATCTGGACAAGTTTGTAGTGGTCTTTATTGATGATATCCTGGTTTATTCCAAAAATGAAGAAGAACATAAGCAGCATTTGCATATGGTCCTCAGCAAGCTCCAGGAAAATAAATTATATGCCAAGTTCGAGAAGTGTGAATTTTGGTTGAAGGAGGTGGCATTTATCGGGCATGTTTTATCTGGCGGAGTTGCCGTTGACTCAAATAAAGTACAAGCAGTGTTGGCTTGGGAAAGGCCACAGTTAGTTCCAAAGATTTGAAGTTTTCTAGGCTTTGCCGGTTATTATCGCCGGTTCATTGAAAACTTCTCCAAAATTGCCAAGCCACTCACATAACTCTTAAAGAAGGAAAAGAAGTTCAAATGGACTTCTGATTGTGAACAGAGTTTCCAAAAGCTAAAAGAAAAGCTAACCTCTGCCCCAGTACTCATACTGCCAGATATTCACAAGAGTTTTGAAGTATATTGCGATGCATCGCTTCAAGGGTTGGGATGTGTATTGATGCAAGAAGGCAGGGTTGTCGCTTATGCCTCTCGACAACTTCACCCTCATGAGCAGAATTATCCTACTCATGACCTTGAACTAGCCGCTGTTGTTCATGCCCTTAAAATCTGGCGGCACTATCTTATTGGAAATAGGACGGAAATCTATTCTGATCATAAAAGTCTTAAGTATTTCTTCACATAGCCAGAATTGAACCTAAGACAAAGAAGATGGCTAGAGCTAATCAAAGACTATGACCTTGGTATTCACTACCACCCTGGTAAGGCCAATGTCGTAGCTGACGCTCTTAGTTGGAAGCTATATTGCATGTTGGATCCCAGTCAATCTGAACTGATCAATGACTTCCAGAAGCTCAATTTGAACTTAGTGGAAAATGGTTATGTGGCTGCCCTCCAGTTGCAGCCAACTCTTAAAAGTTAGATTAAAGTTGCTCAACTCAAGGACGAAGCCATTTTAGAGATCCGAAATCATTCAATTGGAAGCCTAAATTCCGAGTTCACAGAAAGTCCGGATGGGATAATCATGAAGGGAACTCGTATTTATGTACCCAATGATTTTGATATCAAGAAATTGATTCTATCTGAAGCCCATGAGTCACCATTATCTATTCATGCTGGTAGTACCAAAATGTATCAAGACCTTAAGAGAGAATATTGGTGGCCTGGTATGAAGAAGGATATCGCTGAGTATATCGCGAAATGCGATGTATGCCAGCGAGTCAAAGCTGAACATCAACGTCCAACTAGGCTTCTCCAGCCATTGCAGATTTCGGAATGGAAATGGGATGATGTTGGTATGGACTTCATTACTGGCCTTCCCCGAACTCAAAAAGGGAATGACTCTATTTGGGTTGTTGTTGATCGGTTAACCAAAGTAGCCCATTTCATCCCTGTTAGGACCACTTATTCTGGAGACAAGTTGGCCGAACTTTACATTAGCAACATCGTGCGTTTGCACGGGGTCCCAAAAACAATTGTCTCAGATCGTGGATCACAGTTCACATCCCGTTTTTGGGAAAAATTGCATAGTCTCCTGGGAACTAAATTGAATTTCAGTACTTCTTACCATCCTCAGACCGATGGTCAGACTGAAAGGACAAATCAAATCCTGGAAGATATGTTGAGGGCTTGTGTGCTAACCTATAGCACCAATTGGGAGAAATGCTTAGCATTTGCAGAGTTCTCGTACAATAATGGTTTTCAAGCTAGTCTGCAAATATCGCCATTTGAAGCCCTTTATGGAAGGAAATGTCAAACTCCACTTTTCTGGTCCGAAGTGGGAGAAAGACAGTTCTTTGGCCCAGATTTAATAAATGAAGCCCAAGAACATGTGGATTTAATACGAAGCCGATTGAGGGAAGCCCAATCTCGTCAGAAAAGTTATGTCGACACTCGTCGACGTGACTTGAGCTTTGAGATTGATGATTATGTCTATCTTAAAGTTTCACCTCTTCGCGGAATCCGTCGATTCCAAGTTCGAGGCAAGTTAGCCCCTCGATATATTGGACCATATCGTATACTGGAGAAGATGGGAGAAAAAGCATACAAGTTGGAATTGCCACCCCAATTATCCAGTGTACATAATGTCTTCCATGTATCGCAGTTTAAGAAGTGTCTTCGCGTCCCGGCTGAACTTAATCAATTGGAAGAGATTGAACTCCAGCCTGATTTAACTTATCGTGAGCACCCAATTAAAATCCTTGAAGAAGCAGAAAGGCGTACTCGGAATAAAACTCATAAAATGGTAAAAGTACAATGGAGTAATCATACGGAAGGAGAAGCAACATGGGAACAAGAAGATAAACTCAAGGAAGAATTTCCTGATTTCTTTTAGACCCTATTCTACCTTCGACCCGCCAAATCTCGGGGGCGAGATTTCTGTAAGGGGGGTAGATTTGTAACAACCCGAAAAGGAAAAAAAAAGCAATATATAATAAAATGGAAATGAATATTTTGGATTTGGATGTAATTAATTCTGAGTTTTCTTGGTGTCATTGGTGTTTATTGGATTTTTCTTGGATTATGCTTTGTATGAAAAGTCCAACAAATAGAATTTGCAAATGGAAAATGGTAAGAAGGTAAAGAGGTAAAATTAAAAATGAGAAAAATTACCATTTGACCATATTCATGCTGGTGAACCAGTAAAAATCCTTGGTGCTGAAATGGGGTAAATAAAATATCTTAGTCCTCTCTTTTTGACTAAAAACAGTGAAGTCAGAATTAATTAAAAATAATCGAAACTTATCAGGAGCCACAAAAATTATCATATCACCCTCAGAGCAGTGTATAAATCTGGTAAAAATCTCAGGAATTGATAATGTCGGAAAAGCCTTCTAAAAATTCAAAAACAGAAACAGTTAAAAACTAGAAATCCTCATGTCAGAATTTTTATAAAATATTCACTTTATTTTTAGATTTATATTTTTATTTAGATATCCATAAGCTAAAATGAACTTCTATAAAAAGTTTGGAAAATAATTAATATGATTTACACCACTAAATAAATAAAATACCGAAATACAAATCCTGTATAGTCCACAGTGTCAGAATTTTAACTAATTCATTATCAGGTATTTTAGTCTAAAAATTTTACTAGGAGATAAAAAGTTCTAGAGGATGTCGATCAAAAAGTTTCATAATAATCCATTGTGATTTGACAGCCTTTTTAATGCCCCCATGATGCTGTCTGAATGGAGTCTATCTCCTTTGCTAAAACAGTTTTGCTGACATGTGGGGCCCAGCCTTGTAGCAACTCAACGCGCTGGCAACTGAGCTGGAGCATTTCACTCGCTGCCCGGTGGGGTCGGACCCACCCGTCAGTCTCCGTCTTCGCTGCCCTCACTCCTTTCCTCTCCCGGCCGAGTCGAGCTCGACTCCTCTCGAGACTTCGCCGGCTCCTCTCTGCATCTCAGCGTGATTCGCGCCACCCCAAGCCGTTGGTCGCTGCCACGTCGAGCCTCGGGAGTCCCGTGCCATACCCCGTCCATCCCGCGTCATTCTCTGCCGGTGAAGCTTCGCGCCACCTCATCGAGCGGTCAAAATCGAGTAGCCGCAACACTCTCATCCGTTCAAACGCTGGAGCTACCACTTTTCCCAGGCTATAAATACCATATGAGAGTCGCACTGAGACTCCCATTTCTTCGTTCATTTTCTGAGCCGAACACCCGAGCCAGTCGCCCATCTCTTCGCCATTTTCGCCGAAGCCAGAGAAAGGGGGGGATCAGTGAGGTGAACCAAAAGAGCATCAATCTCCGAAATTTCTTGGTCTTGGAGATTCGCCGTGCCCCCTAGAGTACTGATCAATCTTGCTTTTGTCCTTGTTTTGCCCACAGTTAACCAATTTCACCGCATTTCTTCCCCAGCTCCGGCGCGCGTGGGCAGCCATCTTCGGGCTTTCTCCATTTCTTTTCTCAGGTGAAACAGCTCACTTGCAGTTCACTGATGCTCACACTATGCTTGTCCAGTGAAAAGGTGGCCAACGGCGAGCTTTTGCTCGTGCAACCATTAGCGCGGCCGCACCCTTGCGGTGGCAACCACCTTTCCGGCCAACTCCGACCGAATGGACACCACCACTAGATGCGCGATGTCGTGCTGAAGCTGTAGGTGCCGTCCATTTCGCCGCGGCGGAGTTAGTTCGTCGGCGGTGAGCCGGAGAGCCTAGCCCCTGTTTCGGGTCGCTGACCGGAGGGCCCCAGCTGTCAATCGCCTCGCGTGGGTATATCGCTAACTCGTGGGCCCGTCTTGGCAGTCGCACTGCGACGCAGGCCCACGCGCCAGTGTTTTTCTCTCACCACGCGCGCGCGCTGACAGGTGGACCACCACGGTCAGTCGCTGGTCGCGCCGTGTGGTCACTGACGAATGGGCCCAGGTTGTCAGCTAGCCAGGGCCGATTCAAAAACGCCCCAACGCGCGCGCACGGCGAAAAGCCGTTTTCGAGAAATCGAAAACGTATTTCTGAATTTTAGTGATTTTCAGAAACCGAGCTAATTCAATTGTCCATAAGTTTTGAATCACAACTCCAAAATTAGTGAAACAAATTTCTAAATTCATGAAAAATTCCGTAGATTCATAATATGCAAAAATATTTTGAAGACCACCTCTGGGAAATTTTGAAATTCAAATTTGAATAAAAGGGCTAGAGATATGCTTTATACAAAATTTCTGTAAATAAGCTTAGAAGTTAATGAAACTAATTTTTCTAGGATCTTTATGTTTCCAGGAACACAGATATATAAGAATATTTAATTTCCATGTATGTTTGAATTTCTTTCTAATTAAGTTTTGTTTTCAATACATTAAGAACTCAAATATGTATAATAGTAAGAAAGGAATATAAGAGAAACAAAAATTTTATTCATGAATAATAGGATGGCAATAGAATGGTTAAATTTGATTAAGTAGTAATTTTGGTTTGAGTTAACCTTAAGCTATGAAGTAACCATTGTGCCGAATGCACTCACACATATATATGTATATATATGTGCATAGGAAATAAAATAGTTAGGATGTGGATTAAATGGTTTTAAACCATAAGCAAGCCTAGTAACCTAGCTTAATAAGATTTAGTGTGATCAATCCCTTATCTTATGTTTTAAGTTTTATTAATTTGAATAATTTTAGCATCTATAATTCGAAATTATAAATATTAGGATTCACAATTTTTAGCCTCTTGAATTCGTAATTTCAGAATAAATAGTCTATAATAAAAACCCATGTCATTTATCATAGAAAGTTTTAATGCTTAAAATGCAAAATTATTTACTTTGTGAAATCTTAAAAGTTTATCATCTAACCCAAAAGATACCCCTGTTTCTGCAGTGATTCTTTATTTGACTTACTGTCTATCTTCTTTTCGCCCTTTCTGAATTTGGATTTTTACTATATTTCCGCTTGATTGACGTGTAGAACCCGACGTCCTCGAAGAGGAAGACGACGCCGTCGCTGATCCAGATCCGGAGTTAGACAGCGAGTTGCAAGGCAACACCCCCTTGAACATGTCGAGCCTAATAATTTACCTACCTTATGTTGTTTTTGCTTATGTACGATGCATCCGGATAGTTCTCCCTAAAAATGCTAATTTGGGTTAGAACTGTAGTTAGTCCTGTAAATTATGGTTTGCCTCAATCTGTATGAACATGTGAACCTTGTAAACCTTAATTTGAACTAGACATGCTTAATGTCATTTTGGGTATAACCGCTAGCATAATATACCTGCTTAAGCTGTTGGTCGTGTTTTCATTCTTTTCAACAAATGTATGATCCTCATTTGGGAAAATGTTCTTTGTACTTTGGCTAAAACCCAAAACTAAAACTATGGTTTTGATGCGGGCGATTATTGGCAATAGCCGGTGGTGCAAAGGGAGTTGCACGTAGTGTAGGGTGGAGTATCGCCCGTGTCGGATTGAGTACCGAGCAATGGGACGTTATAGATCCAAGAATTTCGTAAAACCACGAGGCTTTGTATGGGCGGGTCTTAGCCTATTAAGTTATTTAGATGTGGCTTTGCACCTAAGGAAGGCGGGAGATTGCACAGGCATTCCGGTTTGGTTTGCTGGTAGGGGTTTCTACATACCAATGCAACGGTGTACGCCTTGCCATGAACAGAAATGTGGTGTTGGGTGTGATGAAAAAGGATCCATGGCTTGGGTGAGTGTTTCTGTTTCCATGGCGAGGGTCAAACGTCCCGGGCTGGTTTAAAGCCACGTCTAGATAATGTAACGGCTCTGTATGATCTCCTTGCCGACACACCAAAGGAAGTGTGTAAATTGGCCTGGCAAAAGAGGTTGATCATTCCTTGTGGGTAAAGCTGTACACCTCTGCAGAGTATAAATCTATTCGATTAGTCGTGTCCACGGTTACGGACACTTGATGAAGTCATTCCAATGTTAGAATGTTTTCGTATTTTCTGGAAAAATGGGTTTGAAAAGGAAACCATTTTGCAACTAGTTTTTCGTGTCAAAGGACAGACACCGGGGATCCTTGCAGTCGGGTAGGCTGGGTTGAAGGACTTGAATAATCGCTTATCACTTTATATTTCAATTGCCTATTTGAAAATGCGTTGTTTCATTCTATTATGTCATATCTTTAAATGTTTATGCAACTGCAAAATAAACATTAACCTGCCTTGATTAGCCTGCATAACTACTTAATTGCATTTGTCAAACACTATAAGTCTTACTGAGTACCAATGTACTCAATCTTGCATCTGCTGTCTCAGAGGACGAAACCTGCGAAGTGCCAGACGACTCTTACTATCACGCAGGGGACGGAATATTCGATGATGGTTTTCCCTAGGTTTGCCAAGTCAGTTGCCTAAGGGTTAGCGGGCAAACCACGTGGCTTTTGGAGTTTTTAAATTCTCTATTTTTCGCTGTTGTAAAAATTAAACTCTGTATAATTAATTCCTGCTTGTAATATATGCTTATCAGTTTAATATCTTGTGGATGTGATATGAATGTTGTAAACATGTGAGTTCTAGCCACTGATCATGGGACTAGTACAGTAATCACATGGAGGTTCCTGTTTGCAAAAACGGGGTCTCACAAATCTCTAATCAGGTTAGACCATAATCCCATTCGAGGATATGTGGTTCAAGCAAATTCCTAAGCTGTTGTACAACTCCAGAGAAAATTTCGGCAGTATCTCCTCGCTGTTCTCCAAATACACATCTCGACAACAAATCAAGAGGGTGTGTATCCGGAGAACACTAGGGAGATACTGCCGAAATTTTCTCTGCAGTTGTACAACAGCTTAGGAACTTGTCCAAACCACATATCCTCGAACTGTCAAAAACATTAACAATTCAAGAGTGTTTTTTTATAAATATACTATTTCAGCATATTTATAAACAAACACCCTCGAACGGGAGATGCAACCTAAACTCTAACATCCATCATATTATAGTGACAATAATTCCATATTAACACGAGAGTACATACTAAAAAGAAGATAATTAAATAGTTGTGTGTTTGTCAAATAAAGAGTGTGAAATCTGATAGGATACACACAATTCCAGTGCAACTAAACTCTCCTTGCAACATATCGAATTACCTAGTGCAAAATTGAAAGAGTTTGAATGAATGCTCACCGAAAATTGAGGGAAAATCTCCTCAAGTTAAGGCTTCAACTTTACCCTCTTAATACCCATCCTTAAGGATTTCATAATTTCTCACCCAAGTATTGGTTCCAACCAAAGTATATTGTGTTTATTGGGGTGACAGTGGTTTTTTTGCCTTTAGAACAACAACAGAGGAGAGTTCGGCCTGAAAGTATATATAACCTAACGAGGCACATCACAATCGGTTCTAACTTAAGAATCGATTGTGATGATTCCCCACCAATTATTAACACCCTCGTCGAATTATCTATCACAATCGATTTTTTTCTGAAAAGTTGGGAACTGACCGAGATGAAACGATAGTGTTGTACCGTTCTGTAGTGGTGTAGCTAGTACTGGCTACTGCTATAATTGAGCTGATGGAGGGGATAAAGGGATGGCCTGCTGTATCAGTTCAACGACAAGGCCTGCGGTACATGTAAACCATTTCTTTGCACATTCCTCTTAACACCAGTCCACTTAAAAGTGCTAAGCGAGTTATACACAGGCCATCCAAAATTAAACTTTCTATCTGATGACTTTATGTCAAAATTGGGACCATTCTATATGCCAAATTCTTTTTTCTTATCGTCTAAAAAAACTTTTTCCTATCGAAATAGGAATTGGTCATCAGTCATCACAACTTTTGTGAACTTACAATCACATGACATAGGAATCAGGTAAAGCTGCTTGAGCAAGAATACTCGTCTTATCCCTCGATAATTCACGAGCAGGTCGCAAGATGGAAAAGCAGCATTTGTAGTGTTAAAACTATTTACCTGACATCTAAGGCACATAATTCTTCAGAATGAGAATTCTGAAGATCTTCCTGACGTTCTACAAAGTAGCATATTTACAACCTTTGGAGTATCACCTCTGTGATCTTCATGTGAATATGATTTTCTTGAATAGTTTTACATGTTATGAAAGAACAATTTTTTGAAGCATTTAAATTTGTATATGTATTGTTTTAGCAAAATTTTCATGTGTATTCCTTATAAAAGGCATTACAATCCTCCACACAAAAATTTGAAGTGAAATCTGGTCGTAAAAACATCAAAACCGGTCCAATTTCTAGCAATTTCGGTTAAAAATGGAAATCTCAGCGAAATTTACTGAATTTTGTCGAGATTTAGCGAAAATACTGTTGCAATTTGAAGATTTTTAAAGTTTTTTATTCCACCAAGATTTGGATTCTTAGCCTCCGCCGAAATCTCAGCCGAGATTTCCGAAATTTCGCCGAGATTTTGAACCTGGCGGGAGACTCCCTGCTCACACTGCTCTTCAGTGATCGATGATATCTCTTGCAGGGAATGTATATAGGTCCCATCAATCCTGGAGATTCCCCAGTTTTGAGAACTGAAAAGGGCTGCATGATCGATGAGGCAGGCAGGGAGCACACACATACACTCGCACAACACAGCAGCAGCAGCAGCAGCAGAGATGCGTCCTTCCTTTCCGGCTTTACTTGGGCCCCAACTAACTGGTCTAGCTCTCTCTCACTAAACCCTATATAAAAGCCCGCGCCACCTAGCTTCCTCTCCAAACCAAGCCATCGATCCATCGAGCACAACGGAAGCAGCTGGCTAGCTCGCTAGAGCATTCCGTCTGCTACAGCTAGCTCAGCTCGTTTGCTTCTTCCTCTCATCTCCATCGCCTTCTCTTACATCTCGCGACCGACCGATCGATCGTCGCATAGCTATACATATAGATATATAAACTGCTAGCTAGATATATTGATAGCTAGATTGATAACTAGGTAGAGTGGTCCTGGACAAATCTTTTTTTGATAGCTAGCAAAATGGAGAAGGTGAACGTGATGAGCAGGAAGCCGGGCGACTGGAGCTGCCGGTCGTGCCAGTACGTCAACTTCTGCAAGCGGGAGGCGTGCCAGCGGTGCGGCGAGCCGAAGCTCGGCGTGGAGCGGACGGACTACACGGCGCTGAGCGGCAACTGGGAGGTCAAGCCCGGCGACTGGTGCTGCTGCTGCTGCGGCGTCAACAACTACGCCAGCCGCGGTAGCTGCTTCAAGTGCGGCGCCGCCAAGGCCGACTCCGGCGCCGTCGCCCAGAACTGGGAGTTCACGATGACCGGCCAGGACGGCTGGAAGTCCGGCGACTGGATTTGCCGAAGGTCGCGGTGCCTCCTCAACTAATTATATATCCTATTCCTAGCTAGATATTCTTCTTAGCTTCTCATCAGGATGCGCGCAGCATATATGCATGCATGATGCATGCAGCAGCCATCAGCTTAGTGGAAGTAATTGGTTAATTAACATTTGGCAAAAATGCACAAACAGCCCCCCACTTTACATAAATGCCATGCAAAAAAACTAGTGTGTAAATATATGTATTTGAACCCTGCACTGTTGAAAAGCCAAGTCAAGCCCTCGGAATGATTCTTGCCCAGCAGCTTGAGCATTACCTCTCAGTACACAGACTAAATTTCTCAAATGTTAATTTAGACGAGCCATGAGTACATATTTGCATCTTTGCC
This sequence comes from Otatea glauca, assembly GCA_036346275.1. Lineage (NCBI taxonomy): Eukaryota > Viridiplantae > Streptophyta > Magnoliopsida > Poales > Poaceae > Otatea > Otatea glauca. Next base: position 42,365,732 of record CM070711.1, read on the forward strand.
ACAAATTAGACTACACTGAATGCTAGGTGCTAGCTAACAACTGAGATGTATAATAACGTTGCACTGAATGTTAATGTTGCCGCATGTTTCTGGTGCTGCAGGTGCAACGCGCAAAACTACGCCAACAGAACCGAGTGCTTCCGGTGCAATGCGCCCAGATCATACTACGGTAGGCCTACCACAACTCTTGTGCTCAACGGCCTGCACGTTTATGCGGGTCACAATATATATCATCTCATCTGATCCAATTTTCTACCCTCTTTTTTCCAGGTTGAGCTTGCGGACACATTTTTTAAAAAAAAACAGAGAGAGCAAAATGAACGATCGAAGAGCAACGGATGAGATTGATCGGTCAACGACCACGTGCCTAGAGGATTTTCCTTCTTTCTTTTTCTTTTAAAATGCCCTCGACAACCCGAGGGTTAGTCATTTGGAAGAGCGGTAAGTAAGTAACCAATGCTAAAAAAGGAGAAATAAGTGGCACAAAAATGTGTGGCTGATGACCGGTCGACCTTCTTTTTTTTCTCCCAATAAAAACAGAGATTAAGAAAGGGAAAAATGCGAGTTTCCCTTGATTTTGTCGGCCAACTTTTACTCTATTTTTTCCAGTTAACTCCTATGCTACTTTGGGCGAGAAAAAAAAAGGGACTGATATGCATGTTGATGGATCATGACATGGATTATTCCTAATCTTTTGACTGTTACTGCAATTCGGGTGTCGCATAAGCTCACCAATCTATCCATAAACAGATGCCTTCCTTCCTTCTTAATTGCTTTGTAGCATATGCAAAGTGGAATGCTCTTATTCTGCTGGGAGCAGAGAGGCGACAGCGAATTCACGCAGCCACAACCGAATGTTTCAATCGCTTAGCTAGAAGCTGCGCGATGTGACAACGTCTTCAGTTCAGAGTCCTCTCTCTCTCTCTGTCTCTCTCTTCAGTGATCACATTCCAATTGAAAGCAGCAAAGCTTCTCAGAGAGAGAGAGGTGTACGTAGCTATAGTTCGATAAGATTCCGGGAACAATCATGGCCCTGCTTTACTCGTAAAAGCGAGCCGAGATGCAGAGAATTATTACCACTTTGGACATCAATCACAACCTGAGACTCGAATGGCAGCAGCACATACATACATTCGTATACACATACACAACATACATTGCAAGCCTCTGCCTGTAGCTACTACACATCCCAGAAGCTGCCTCAAATCATTAATCTGAAAGATCGCTGCGCTTTTCTGCATGCGAGCACTTCTTCCTTTGTGAACAGGAGAAAACCAAAAGATTTCAGTGAGAGGGTGATCAGGAAGCATCAGAATATATCACATCATATATCATAGTATTGGTTATTTCTTAGCATGAGCAGGGGTTGGTACTTGGTTGATCTTAGCCTTGGTGCCGTCCTTACCCTCAACACAGGCTAAGCCAATTGGTGTTGCAGTGTGTGCTTGTGTTTGCTCCTTTTCGTCTCTGGTTCCTGCAATAAGAGGAGAGCAGCAGCAACCACTGGTTTGGTGCAGGGCCTATAGACAGCCTGAATCATTGCTCACTCATCATGCACACCTTTTGCAATCCCACCTCTGCACAGAACATTCATGCCCTTCACATCAATGAGCAGATTCTCTTGAATACCAGTGAGCAGGCCCCACACAGCTTTCCCCCAAGTCAAATGGGAACATCATCACTGTTGCAACTCCTGAGCACACTGATGTAGTTGTGTCTGCTGACATGCTCATGGATGCAGTAGTAATGAAATATGGGTTGCAGGTGCTCTGTCCGAATGAATGTTTTGCAAGAGTTTCCAATTGCTGCAGCAGTTGCGGAGTATTGAGCAGAATATGAGGCTACATTTTTCTTTCTAATTAGGATGGCAATATGACAAAGCAGGATATTATTACTAGCTATGATTTCATATGTCGACACAGTGAAGGCACTTGCTACTTATCTGAAAGAAGGTGTGCTGCTTCTGAGCAGTTTAGATTTGCCGATGTCTTCATTTGTTTTATCGACAATCCAGTGAAACATCACATCAGCCATTTGATTTCTAGATTCTAGTTTGCAAATTTCTCTCTCTGGAGTAGCCATGCCACAGAAAAAATTGACAAATCTGAAGTCACAAATGGAGCCAGCATCTTTGTTTGACTTAGCAGCAAAGCATAAGCATACCCAGATCACAATGCATACTGAATTGAACTATTGATGATATCGATATGATGAATTCTCGATCTTAAAATTTACATGTGTGCTCACCGGCACTCAAAGTTCAAACAGCTACTACTGGCAAACTATACGTGGAACCAGAGAAGTCGGAGGCATATCATGGTCTCAGCGTTCTTGCGCACATAATGGTCTCTCTGACCAAAGCATCCATTGGGTCGATACATTTCTTGAGCAGTGGATCATCATCAGGCAAGATACCATCAAAGTCATCAGATGCAAGTATTATTGTATTGACAGCCCTCACTAGCAGAACCTGGAGCGCTATTCGCAATAGATTTCTCGCGCCTTCCATGTCCCCCCTCCTAAATGCACTGACAGCTGGTAACACCGTGTGCTCCATGGAAGCTTTATCTGGACAAAGTACCTCAAAACCCTAATGAGAAAATTTAAACAAAGAACAGTTTAACCATACGATGGCTATTGGACAAGTGAAGGAGGAAAATGTCAACTAGAATGTTTCAAGGCACCTCACTAGCATGACAAATTGGTAATGGACAAGTTATCATGGGACTGGCAAATTGGGAATAGACAAGCTACACAATAGGATATAACACCTGCAGTTGTCAATCTTTTTGTAACCTGAGCTTTGAGATAAAAGGAATGTATCACAATGCAAAGCGACTGAAAAAAAATTCTGACCATCCATTACGCTGAGTTGTCTGACTAATGGAAAATGCATATGCAGTGATGTGGTTCTTGTCATACAGGAATTTTCGAAGCAAGGCTTTGATCGCACGAAAATGCCTAAGCAAAGCAGCAAGGTAAACAAACATTCTTTCTGGCTTCTGCATTCTTGTCTTTATTTTTCAAGATAAATATCTACTTATGGAGCATACATACTAAGTTATTTATTTAAAGAGGGAAAAGAGATAAATATCTCACTAAACAAATGATGATTGATAAAAAAAAATGGCTTACCTGCCTCTCCAGCTTATCTAGATAACATTTAGTGGCCAAGGTATTGTCTGTAGCTAAAATTCCTACACTAACATTACTTCCATACTCAACAGGTTTGAAGTTTGCAGCTTTGAGTTCCTTCACAATACAATCACCAACATGGAGGAAAGGAACCGAGCAACCCTGTGAAACTTCATCATGCCAGGCATGTAAGAACTGGCATGGCATAACAATGCAGCATGCTCCGGATTGTTCCAAGAAGAGCCTCTTCTGCCTTAACTTCCCAATAGCAGTTTTACAGTCAGAAGTGAGTTGGAAGTTTTCAGATGACAAGAACTCTTTCCTGATGAGCGGATCGTTGGAGATGACAAAGGGAGGGGTCTCTTCTCCATCTCGGGTACTCCAACACACAAGCTTCTCTAAAAATCTGAGAGAGGAAGCGGCAGATGTTCCCATAACTCCAATTGTGCCTGATGGATTACTAGTTGCACTGTATGGTCCAGTTCTCGAAGCAGATGAACTCGCATCCAAATTCTTTGGGCCAGATGGATCGATGACACTGTCGGTCTTGAGAACGACTGGAGATGGTCTTGCACAATATGAAAAGCATGAATACTGGGATCTACACGAGATCCATCTTCTACTTGCACCACCCACACGATGCAACGGATAAGATAAGGAGAAACGAGGCGACATGGTTACAGTCCTGTAGAAACAGGTTGAAGTCATTCATTGAGTCACAACTGTGGCAGTCTGGATATATACACTAAATACTAGTAGATGCTAAGCTGAATTTCAAGAAGTAGCAGAAGCAGGTAGCAACTGACCTCTGTACAGATATATGAACCATGGCAGTCGAAGTCTCTGGAATCTGAACACCAGTGTGTAGGTAGGCTGGGAAAGAGTATGAACTGGAAATGAAGAGCTAAAATTAGGGGACTTATACCTCTTCCGCGTAGATAAATTACGCTAGCAGAAGATACAGTTATTTTGTTGGTGGAAGGGTGGTCTTAGATCTTAAGCAATCACTTACTAGTAAACAGGAGCCACATCAAAGGAACATGTATAATCTGGACAGGCTAACAATCATTATAACAACAGGGAGAACGAACATAGACAGAGGGATCTCAATTATTGAAGTGGAATGAATATGATGCCTTGTTTTGTCTTTTGTGGGTAGGTAAATCTAACCAATATAGAAGCACTGTGTAAGACTATGGCTGATGACTTAGGAAACTGCCTCACATTTCGATCAAATGAGATTATCTCTTCAGCCCCTTACATACATCAAATCCATCATCTCCCTGGCATTGCTGGCTTCTTCAGACTTATTTATCAGCTTCAGGCTTCAGCAGTTAAAATGGGGGGTAGATGAAAAGGATTACAGCTCTAGTTTTCACCAGAAGAAAAGGCAGCAAGGGAGTGTATAAAAAGTAAAAACACCAACAGTCCAAGGGACAAAACTCACATGGGGTCTCGGTGGGGCTCAGCTCATCTCCTTTCCTGTGCTCTCGTCATCAACCAGATAACAACAGAGCAAGAGACAGGGGAAGAGCCACTTGCATATGCAACCTTGATACTTGCCGTTGTTACACAACACATACAAATGCTAGGACTGAAGTACTGCAGCAAAGAATGGACCACCTCGTAATAGGGCAAACTTATACGAATACATGTGCCGTGTTTCCCTCGCTTTATTTGTATGATTTATAAGCTATTCGGAACTAATTCTTGCATAAAATTCCAAATGCAGAATAAAAACAGAAAAACACATCTATTAAGATGTATCAACTTAACATCATTGCGAGAACATAGGTGAAATAATGTTATTGGACAAATTAAAGAGCTAAACTAAATCCTTTTCTGTTGCCCTCACAAAAAAAATAATACAAGAAAGTTCATGTGTTAGTTCTCTTTAAGAGAATAATCAGATAATTTAACCAGGCTTATATTGACAAAGAAAACCAACAAGTTATCTTGGATGGATGCCATGCCATAAGTCCAAGTACTTCACAGATATAGCAAGCAAAATAGATGGGAGAAATGCATTGTCCGAATTTGCAACAAGATAAAGAACATCCTGTCAAAGGAAGGGTGGTAAAATGCCAATATTCATAGTCTTAACAATGTAAAAGACACCTCAATAGCCAATAACATAACTATTGGGGAAATAAACATGAAGCTGCTTGCGATCAAAATTATAGATAGTACGAGTCTCCAGTACAAAGGAGAAAAGTAAAGGTTGCAGTGTTGAAAGTGATACACAAGAACCAAAATTGGATTATACTTTAAACTGTCTTCAGCAATCGAAATGATGGAGATGAACTACAAGGATAAAAGGTTTTGACAAACTGACAATAAAGTATCTACTTCAGTTTTGACTTGGCAGAACTTTGCAGTGGCTTAGAGATAGAAACAGGCTGGCTACTTCTCACTGTCTTCTTTACATTGTAAGTGATTGACATGAATGCACAAATCAGTGCAATCAAAATGGTCGGATAGACATAAACTGACTTTGTTGGATCACTGTTCACGGGCTTCCCAAAGAGGGCTTCTTTCACTAGACCCCAGATAACCAAAAGGGTACCAAACAAGGTCATCCTCCCAGGATTTATGATGCCAACAAGTGCTCCAGCAACACAGAAGTAGCTTCCAGCAAGTATCTGATTGTGGAGGGAGATAGTATAATGTAAAGAGTTGTCAGAAACATATGTATCAGAAAGAGTACTAGGTCAGTTATCGAAAAGCACCTCTAGACGCTGGAGATCAATTACTGCTGAAGCATTCTTGGCTTCTGTCAAATTGTACATGTCGAACAGGTCACTCCACCTTGGAAACGTCATGCTTTTAGTGAGGCTGCTCGCTATAGCTCCAGGGTAGAGCATGGCCTTCACAACAGACGGTGGAAATATCTCATTTGAGACCAACTGCGAAGATGTAACTTGAATTGGTGTTGTGCATGTGCCTGCTCTACAAGGGACCCTGAAATAGCAGAAGAAGGTAAGCAAAATCTGCGTGGCATATTATGTTCCTGCTCACAGAATTACTTAAAAGTCTTATAGTTCCCCACATCAGCCCTCATTAGATCATGACAACCTAAAGCACTAAAACAAAATGTAAATGGACAAAATAAGTTAGCTTGATTATTGAAGCAGACTAGCACACAATTATCTAGCATCCATGCTCAGGAAAAGGAGGGGACTCAAAAGAAAGGCACTAGGCAGAGTATAGTTATGGCGAAAGAGTAAAACTGAATGATTGCACTCTTGATGCAACCATGAAATATACGAAATAGGAGAGGATTCCCTCTACAAACGTTCAATACAAAAATGAACCACAGCAACCAGTTAGGAATGGCAACAAAATATAGTATAAGTACAGTACTAGGAGAAAAAGCAAACAGTACAGCACGCCTATGATTAAAATTTAGTCAAGGGGTTCAACAAAATGTAATCTAGCACAACTATCTGTTGTAATCATGCACAAATATGTACCAAAATCAAACCCTGTTGGCCGTCAGTTGTTGTAACATTGCATGTTTGAGCCATTTTAAGTTTTTCTTTTTTTTCAAAATTGTTGGTGAATTTAAAATTCCTTTTTAGTGCAAACAAATCAATTTAAAAAGATTAAAGCCTAATTGAGTTCAAAACAATTTATCTGGGTTCTAAATGCCTAAAAGTGTTTTTGAGAATTTTCTAGAATTTTTCCGCATTTATTTCGCCATTTATTAATTTTCTGGAATTTTCTAAAAAATCTTTTTAATCCTCTAAATCTCGCGTGGGCCGCATTCCCCACGGCCCACTTCTTTTTCCCACCATCCGGCCTAGCCTTACACTCGGCCTGGCCCGTTTCCCTTCCGCGCGGCCTGCTTCACCCCGAGCCAAGCTCCTTGCGCGCGGCCCGTCTCTTCTCCCATGACCTCGCTCGGCCCGTCCGCACAGAAGACGCAGACAGCATCGTGTGGGCCCGCTTTGTCGTGTCTGCCCTCCGTCCTCGCGTCGGACTCGCCAGTTCGCGAACTCCGCAATCGCGCGCGATTTCCTCGACATCCGCATCGTATCTTGGCCGGCCTCCGTCGGCCTCCGCGCCTATAACGGCCGCCGTCCTCCCCTCTCCCTTTCCCGAGTTTCGCCGCACGGATTCTTCGCCCCGAGCAAACCCTAGCACCCGAGTTTTTGCCACCATGCCAAGGAACCTTCTCCGCCGTCGATCCGTGCCTCCAGTGAGCTTTGGTCGTCGCTGCTTGCACCTCCGAGCTCTCCGCGTCGCTTGCTTCTTTTTGCCTTAAGCCCCGAGCCAAATCTGGCGCTCCCTCGCGCTCGACAACTTCATCTTCTCCACCTCCGGCGACCCCGTGCGGTCACTGCGCCAACGCCTCCCCGAGCCGGCCAATCAGACGTGTCCGCTGCGTGGCGCCGCGTCGCGGCCCCATGGCCGCCACCTCAGCGCCCCTCGGCTCAGGCGCTTACATGTCGAGCCGTGTCGGCCATGCCACATCACCCGCCGCATGGCAGCCGCATCAGTGACGCATGGCTACCACGTCAGCTCTTATCCGTCGTGTGGCCGCCATGTGTCCCGCCACCTCAGCTGATTTGCCGCATCACCTCCTAGTCATCTCGGTGCACCCGGTTCACCATGGTCCAATCGCTGACGCGTGGGCCCCACGTGTCAGCAGGCTTTTCTTTTGATATATCTTTTTTCCAGAAATTCCGAAATTCCAGGCAATCACATTGCACCACGTCACCTCCCTTTTTCCTTTTTCTGAATTTTTGATCTGAGCCACTTCCGAGAGCCCGTTCTCCTTCGTTCGAGCTCCGATCCCAATGATTCAAATTTCTAAATTCAAGATCTACCTTCCAGTACCATTCTTTTCAATTTTTGAATTTTATTTGTATTTCTTTTATTTATTTGTTCTCGTTTCGTGTGTAGACGACGTCTTCGAAACTCAACCAAATCATCAGTCGAGGTAGAACCAGCAGGAGGCAACAAAGGCAAGTTTTCCTTGACCATGTTGATCCCAAATTTATAAAATGCTTATGTTGTTTTAAAATTATGCATGCTTACTTTTATGCATGTACTTGAAGTATAGTCTTAAGGTCTAGTTAAATTTCAAAATTGTTATACCCTTGTTGGCATTGATCATGTCAAACCATTGTCACCCTAGATGATATTAGCTATTTTATTTGGTGATAACCAATAGAGTAGCATGGGACGGTAGAAATGCTTAGTCCAGCTTAAATGTTTCGGTATTATGCTATTATGGGAATCATTACAAACATTGTTTAAACTCATTTGTGAAGTTGCGGCAATTGATATTGCTACTGTTATTTAAATGAAATGAATTGGAAAAAATGGTTTAGACCGGGGCGGATGGATGTTTAGTGGGTGCAGGAAGCACGAGAGTACGAGACCTTGTAAAGTGAATGTTCTGCCATAGTCAATTAAGGACCGAAGCATGTGTTACCATGGACCAAGCACTACCGTACAACCACAAGTCTATATGGGTATAACCAGGCTAATTAATTTGTGTGTCTCGTTATTAGCTTCGCCAGTTGGTGGAATGTGTGCCAAATGGAGGCAGGCGCAAGAGGGGGACTTCTGACTGGGTGGATAGAACCCTCCAACGATGAAACCTTAGCAAGCGAGGTTAATAGCGGGGTTGTACATTGTAAAGGCCTTGTCATAATATCTCTGCCGACGCATCAAAGGAAGTGTGTTAATTACATGGCAACAAGAGACGATCATGTATTGCGGGTAAAGTTATACACACTCTATAGAGTTAGAACTACTTAAGTAGCCGTACCCACGGTCAAAGGCAGGCGAGGTACGCTTTCACATTGTAGATTTTATGGGTTTCTTTTAAATGAAAATGATGGTTTGGGAATCCGTAAGTGGATGGAACTCTCGGGTTGTGGTTTGGCGGTTGGAGCCGGTCAGGTGGTTGGAACCTGTTTAGTTGTAATATCAAATTCAATTATTACAACTACGTTTGGTCAAATGATGCTTTATGAAATTACTAGTCATATTTAAAGTTAAACGTTTCTTTATGCTAAAAGAGCCAAATTATGCCTTCAATTGTTTAGCTTTACATATAGTTGTCATGTATTATATTTCCAAGACTTGCGAAGCACATTTTGTACTCACCCTTGCAACATCCCAGCTTTCCACAGAGCAGTGCGCAGAAACAGAAGGTGACTACGAGCTCTTTGCTTGTGGTTACGATGATGGCGATCCGGATTACTATGATGCGTACCCCAGTCGATTGCCTATTGAGCAAATTGATGGGCTTATCATGTTGTTGTTTATTTCGTTTCCGCTGTTACTTTATTGAACTCAAGCCATGAGGCTGTTTATTTTGTAATGATTGGCCATAAGGCCAGTACCTTTTGTTTAAATATTAATATTTGATTCGTGATATAGGTGTGTTATCATTGTTGTTTCCACTGTGTGTGCTAGCTTTTTCTGGACTAGCACAGTTTTACACAGAGGGTTCGGATACAGTTGTATATGCATACAAGGCTGAATATTGAAGCAACCATGCCATGGTTCCAGAATATGAAATTGCAATACATATGACTACTGTATTAATAAAATTCATATATGCTCAGGGTTGCAAAGAAACCAGTGAAAGAGTACTGCTAGTTCAAAGATATAAATGAAGGCTGGGATTGAGGTGAACCGGACTAGGATCTCATCAAGTCACAAACTTTTTTTTCCTGATTTTGTCAGAATATACACAATTTTCCATGATATCATTAGAGAACTAGATAACCTCAACTCGCCATCTTCCGTTTTTTTTTCCACCTGAGTTAATTTTGGAAATTGAAGCCTAAAACCCTGCACATCCACAAACCATGTCTGTTCTAAGTTCCAAAGGTTTCCCATCAAGAAGGTCACGTGTTGCATGCTGACATATGAGTACGCTACCAACCTTTCCCCATCAGCGTAAACATTTAGGCGAGCTGGTGCTCAAAAGAACGATTTTGCCAATCTAAGCTGTGACTCTGCGTTCCCTCAACAATAAGAATTTATTGCGCGCAACACTGCTTGCCGTTCTTGAGCTAGCAATCACGCCTGGCACCGGCATCAATCGAGTTCGGCATGCTTGGTTAGTATGATTTAGCACAAAAAGACATGGAAACAATACAAACCTACATCGAATCAGCATGCCACCCCCCAAGATGCAAACATAAAGTACAGGCGTGAGAACTAGTTAGGAGCGAACAATGGATCTAGCCCCTAAAGGTGAGCGCTGCTAGTAATCAGAGTAACTGCAACCCTCTCCTTTTTCTTCCTCGGATTGCGAAAGAGAATCGAAGAATTCTTGGAAAAGGTAACCGTACTGGTTCCTGGTGGCCAGATGGGATGATTGCTGCTGACCTGAAGAGCGGGATCTGGAGGATGATGAGCAGGAAGTAGAAGCGGGAGGCGTAGAAGGAGATCCGGCGGCTCGTCCACCCGCCTCCGCCCACCCTCCGCCGCTGCACCTCTATCGCCCCCGTCGCCGGCGGATTCGACGACCTCGCCCTGGCCTCCGCCGCCCTCTCTTTCCTCGTCGGTGGCGCCATCGCTCACTTGGCTTGCCTGCTCCGCTCACCGGTCGGTCTCTCGTGATTTTTTATTTACCGATCAGTTCATCGTCTTGTTGACGAGCTAAGCATAAACAAGATATTAGTAAACCCACCCGTCCATCTCATCGTTCTATCTCAAGGTTTCAAATTTCGTGGCTGAAATCTAAAATATTGGTGAGATTTCATAATTTAGAACGAAAATCGGATAAAATTTAAAAAGCAAACTTGAAATCTGGTAAATTTGAAACCGAGAAAACTGAAATTTCAACCGAAATCACCGAATTTAGTCTCCCCAGGCTAGAAAATATTTCGGCCAAAATTTCGGTGATTTTCAACCCTATGTGAAATGATCCCTCGAAACTAGAAAAAATTAAGGAAAAAAATAGAAAATTATGCAAGCATTTATCTACATTTTCTATCTGTTTGAACGCAAAATACTAAGTATTTACACGTAAAATTCCCATATTAGGGTTTAGGCTAAAATACATTTTAAAGCCGAAATACATCATGTAAGGCTGAAATCCAAGCTAGAGTCTAGGGTTTAGGCTGAAATCTAAGTTAGGGTTTAGGGTTTATGTCGAAAAGCAATTTAAGGCCCAAATCCAAGTTAGAGCTTAGGCCAAAATACATCATTTAAGGCTGAAATCCAATTTAAGATTTAGGGTTAGGGTTACATAATTTTGTATATGTAATTTTTTTGCAAACTTTTCACATGTAGTTGCACATAAAATTCTCAAGTTAGGGTTTAGGGTTTAGATCGAAATACATCATTTAAGGTCAAAATTCAAGTTAAGGTTTAGGACAAAATACATCATTTAAGACCGAAATCCAAGTTAGGATTTAGAGTTTATGCCGAAATACAATTTAGGCTTTAGGGTTAGGGTTACATAATTTGTATATTTATTCTTTTTTTGCAAACTTTTTACATGTATTCGCTCATAAAATTCCCAAGCTGGGTTTAGGCTGAAATACATCATTTAATGCCAAAATCCAAGTTAGGCTTTAGACCGAAATACATTATTTAAGAGAGAAATCCAAGTTAGGGTTTAGGGTTTAGGCTAAAATACAATTTAAGGGCGAAATCCAAGTTAAGGTTTAGGCCGAAATCCAATTTAGGGTTTAAGGTTAGGGCTACATAATTTTGTATATGTATTTTTTTTGCAAACTTTTCACATTTCCTCATAAAAGATATTACAATTCTCCACAAAAAAAATTGGTGCGAAATCCGGTCCAAAAGCTATGCAAACTGGTCCAAAATGCTAAAATTTCGGTCAAATATTACCGAAATCATTGTAGCAAACCCTAATTTAAAAAAAATTATTCCACCGAGATTTTTAATCTCAGCCCCGCCCAAAGTTTGAAATTTCGCCGAAATTTTGAACCCTAATCCCAAGACCCCAATTGCGGCATCAATCTTGATTTAGAAAAAATAATTTTTATTTTAGCATGATTGAGAAAATTTAACCATGCTCGCTAAATTCCTAGGCCCATGGGAAACAAATTTTGGGCCAAGCCATTAATTTATATCTTAAGGCGGTTTTGAATAGTGGTTTTGCTTATAGGAATCCAACTTAGGATGTTTTTGTGGTTTTTGCTATATTGATATCTGTGTCATCGATTTTTGCTGATGTAGATCCAAATAAGAGAAGCAATGATGACAAAAAGAAGAAAGCGAATGTATATATAGAGAGAAAAGGAGTAAGAAATGTTTTTTTAGATCAAAAGGACATCAAATGTTTTGATGTCCCAGTTCCATATATTGAAACTGGACAAAACAGTTTAGGTAGGAGTAAGGAATGTTGATGTCCATACTCTTGAATTGGATCCTGATTATTTAAAACTCAATGACGTAGCTGCTAATATGGTGAAAACCATCTTGAGAGAGATTCAAATCATCAAAACAGCCCTTCAAAACCACCATAGTGTGTAAATTGACCTGGTTTTGTAAATTTTTTGGGTTAAATATCCGATTTTGTAGTTGACGATGTTAAATGAACTTTTTAGAAAATTGAGGGGTCTAAAATGTACTTATTCCTTGGATAAATGACACATTGCTCCCACAACAGATGCAATCCAGTAAAATGCTAGTTCAAAGAATTTAGGGGATGTTTGTTTTAGCTTTTAATTCTGGATTCTGGCCCCAAAAGTAGAAGCAAAAACAAACAGGCTGATTCTAGAATCGGATTCTCACAATTCAGCCCACTCATATAAACTAAAATCCACAATCCACTTCATATGTGCTTTTGGAGAATCAACTTCTCTACAACTATAACCTAGAATCAGCTTTTAGAGAATCCAAACCTGAAACAAACATGCCCTTATTTTACAGGGGAAACTTCCAAGTATTTATTGCGACCTAGAGAATGTTGCTTGAACGCAAAATTTTCACGTGAACCTGTTTAATTCTCCTATAAAATAGGAAAAATCCGCAGTTCCAAACGGGCTCATCGTTTTCTTGATGTGTTTTGGTTTGTAGGATCGATTGAATGATGCTCTAAGAACTGTAGGTGGAATACGAAGAACTCATCTGTTAGTTATGGAACTTTGTATGAAAAAGAAGAGCGACGATGTGTGACAACTACACGGAACCGCTTCCAAATTTCTTCTCCAGTGTTGCTCGCAGGCAAGGCAGACAATTTGATTACAAGGCATGACTTCAAAATGGCCCTCACTAAGACAAATGCATCTGCTAATTAGGAATCTTACAGCGCGATCTTGACAGTGATTATTGTAGCTTGTCAGAGCTGTCCCTCAGACCAGAACAGTACACCGAAACAACAATATATGCATGTACATGAGGGTACAAAAGGAAGACCTATATAAGGCAATATCTACACAAGGTAAACTAGGATACTAGTAATCTCTATACAAGGCAATACAGAATACTAGCAATCTCTATACAAGGCAATATATGATACTATCTAATACCCCCTCCCCTCTCAAACTCATGATGGATCAACAACACTGAGTTTGGTGAGATAAAAGCTGTGTTGAGCTCAATCTGTCTTGATGAAAAAATCTACCAACTGAAGCTCTGAATGCACATGCTGAAGAGCTACGATCTGATACTGTACCTATGATCGCATGTAATAAGCATCAATACCAATATGCTTGGTGAGCTCATGCTTCACTAGGTCTCGAGAAATACTAATAACACATGTACTATCAGATAAAAGAGGAGTCGAACTAGAAACAGAAACATCAAAATCCTTAAGTAACAACTGTAGCCACGTAATTTCTACTGTCAAAAGAGCCATGGCACGCAACTCAGCCTTAGCACTCGAACGAGAAACCGTTGTCTGCTTCTTAATCTTCCAAGCAATGAGAGAACCGTCAAGAAAAACACAGTAAGCAAAAAGAGACCGACGATCAGAGTGATTACTAGCCCAGGTAGCATCAGAGTATGCCTGAAGCTGTAAGGAGCTAAAGTGTGGAAAGAAAAGACGACAAGAGATAGTTCCACAAAGATATCGTAGAACACGAAGAAGATGAATATAGTGGAGCTGAGTGGGAGCAGAAACGAACTGACTCAAGATATGTACTGATATGAAATGTCAGAACGAGTGACACCAAGGTAAACAAGACTCCCAACAAGATGACGATAGTGAGTAGGATCCTCAAGATGTTCACCGTCAATAGGTCGAAGGTGAACATTGAGCTCCATGGGAGCCTCGATTGTGCGCTGATTAGTGAGAGAAGCACGATCAAGATCCTGAATATACTTCTCTTGGGATAGGAAGAAGCCCTCAGGTGTAGAAGAAACCTCAATCCCAAAGAAATAGCGAAGAGGACCCAGACCAGACATGAAAAACTACTCACTGAGAAGTGCATTCACAAATGCAATATACTGAGAATCATCTCCAGTAATGATCATGTCATCAACATCATGGTTATCACGGCGCCCCACCGAGGCGAGTCACCTCCGGGGCACTTGGATGCCTAGGCGACAGTTAGGCGACCAAACTGTTTGTGCAGTACCAAATATAGTAATATATTAATATACTGAATTACTGAATAACCATGGATACTAGATACAATTTTTTCAAAATAAATTGAGAATGTTCCAAGGACAAGGACATTCAAACATCGATATAATGTTCCAAGGACAAGGACATTCAAACATCGATATCTAAGTCTAAATCATCTTGACGACTCTCATCACTTGGTCCACTCTCACGAGTAGGTGGTGCTTGGCCATAATCATCGTCGATGTCTAGATAATCGGCCACCAAAGGTTCATACACTTCATCCTTGTCTGAGCCTTGCTCTTCCCCTTCAACTGTTGAGCTTAAATTTGCACCACATCGATAGTACGTCCTAGTCATCCTAGGCAGATTGCGACCTTGAAGCGTTAGTGATGCACCGGTGGCTTATCAACATGACCCCACGAAAGATCTTCTCTATGGTGGACTTCTTCGGTACTCATTTCAACCCATTCATTGTCTTATTGGAACTCTTCTAAGATCAAATGGTTGAAATTTGTCCCTTCCTGTAACATCCCAAAATTTGCCTAAATATTATTTTATTGTCATTTGTGCATTTTATGATTTTTCGGGGATTTATTTGGATTTTTCTGGATTTATTTGAATTAATTGCAAATTAAGTGTTTTGGCCTTTTATTGAAAATTATTTAAATTTGTGCAAAGTTAAAATAAAGTTTTACCAAAAATATTTTATCTGAGTTCAAAAGGTCCCAAAGTATTTTTGGGAATTTTCTTGGATTTTTCCTAATAGTTTTATTGCCTAAAACAAATAAAATGAATTTCTGTAATTATTTTTAAATAAGAAATCTTTTAAAAAGCCTAGTGAACAGTATTGGGCTTGGCCCGTATATCGTGGCGTGAGTGGGTGGAGTGCGCGTCTGCTCACCCGCTTTCTAGAAGGTCTAATCCTCGCCGCTGGATTCGGACGGATGATCGAGGATGAAGCGTCGGCCGGGACTCGCTTTATCGCCACCGCTTGGATCATGTCGCGTGGAGGCTCGGATTTCGCCACGCCATGCGCGCGAGTGTCCGCTCGATTCACGACGCTGGGACGGTCGAGACTCGCTTTCTCCGGACTCGCCGCCGTGTCGGACTCGGATCGCGCGCCACAGACGGAAAGGACTCCGCCTGACACGGACGCCGAGGGCTATTTAAGCCGCGACCGCCCCGAGGATGTCTCACCGCGCCGCTTCTTTTCCCGCCACCGTCGCCGAATCGCCGCCGCTTCGCCGCAAGGACTCATCGAGGTTGTCGCGAGCACCGCCGAGGGTTTTCGCGGATTCCGCTGACTCTAGGACGGTTCCGCCGCGGTGAGAGCCGATCCGGATTCGCCTCCCGCATCGAGCAAGAGCCGCAACTTCACCTCATCGGGGAAGCGCCAGGGAGCCGTCGGCCAGGTTGTCTTCTTCGCTGCCGGTGGAGTTCCGCCGCCGTGCCTCCATCGCCGGATCCAAAAGCTCTGGGCCGTCGGATCTAAATCCTTCGGTTGTCGCGCTGCCACGTCGCGAGCAATCGGGGCCATCCAATCCGTCTTCATCGGACCAGATTGAACCGCGCATGTGGACCAATCGGATGCCGCCGCGTGTCGGGAACGGGTGCCGAGGCGTCGTGGACCGAGTCCACCGTGGTCCAAATACGCGTCGTGGACTCGACCGCACTCCGAGACATGTGGCACAACCCGATTGGTTCGGTCGTACGACGCCAAGATGACGCCACGCTTGCGCAATAAATCTGCTTTCGCTTAAAAATAATTCGTTAATTCTGAATTTCTAATTTTTGCAATTTCAGTATTTATTCAAACTTCAAAAGGCTATAACTTTTGCATTTTAACTCGGATTTGAGTGATTCAAATTTCTAAAAATTTGTAAAATTGAGATCTATTTAATGGTGAATTTTATTTGATTTTTGGAGTTCAGTTGCTCTCTGTTTTGGTATTTATTTGCTTTTCTCCTTCGGTACGCGTAGACGTTGAATTGTGCGACGCTTCGGAGGAAGATCCAATGACTCAAGAGCAAGCTCCGCACCAAGATCGGACCTATTCCTGTGCAAGTTGTGCTTTGATCATGTTGAACCCATGTTTATAAAATTGCTATATTTGTTTTACCCTATTGCATATTATTTCAAGTATACAATTGTTTCAAATTAAATTGGGACTTAGCTATTATACCAATTTGATCTATACCCTACCTTGTCATTGTATGCCATAATCTATTGTCACCCTAGATTGGTTCATTATAGTTGGTTAATAATAATAATCAACACAGGATGATTAGACCGTATTAGTTGCTTAGCCATGCCACGTCATCACATGTGATTGAATCATTGATAATTAATCTTGACTAATGTAATATGGAATGATGTTATAAACTTGTGTGTCATGTGGGATCACACGATGAGATTGAGTTGTTGTGGCGAGTCATGTCACGCAACGATGTTGAATTGTTGATGGCACGTGGTGCTTGGTAATCAACTTGGGTGATAATTACTTAGATTGGGGCAAGTGACAAGGGCGAGTATGCTAAGGTGGGCCCGATGGGCGAGAGGTATGTGGAAGTCTTGCCTTGATCACTTTAAGGACTTAACCTTGTAAGCCTTTGACCTGAGTCAATCATGCAACCACATGTCTGGTATGGGCCAGCCTAGCTGATTAATTTGCAATGTCCTAATTTTGGTACTATCTTGGTCGGTGTGAGTTCCCGAGTTATGGAGAAATTCACATGGCGCAAGAGGAGCCCTGATGTGGTAACCAGTCCCACCGTTGTTGAAACCTTAGCGGGTGGTACCGGTTAAGCCAGCGCATTGTAAAGGCTTTGTTATAATCACTCGCCTTGGTGGTGTTTGGTTGTATCGCGTGGGTAAAGTGCATAACCTCTGCAGAGTGTGAAACTATTCGGATAGCCGTGCTCGCAGATTGAGCAATGCTCGGAATTACGCTTAAGGTTAGCTTAATTAAATGGACAATTTGGTTGGGATGGCGAATGCCATGTGGAAGATGGAATTTGACTTAGAATTGGAAACTTGGTTTACTTGAAATGTCAATCTATTTATTGTTATTTGTTTTACGATCTTTACAATCTATTTATTATATTTGTTCATAAATGTCGCTTATTGCAAAATAGCCATGATAGCCTATCCATTGGAATAAGCCTTGCATATAGTTACATAGAATTGCATTCTCGCACAACTTGTTGAGTGCTTTAAGTACTCACCCTTGCCAACAACAATAATCAACAATCAAGAATCTACACTGTGTTGGAGGAGGAGTTCCAGGAGGACACGAGTCATTAGGTCCGAGCCTTGTCGGTGTTGTGATGAACTGATGAGCTATCTACGCTTTCTACTTTCCACGCTTAATTCTTAGCTTATATTTGCGCTTTGCCTGCGTGGCTTAATAATGTAAGCGGTCATAAGATCATACACTTAGCTATATCAATAAATGGAGTAATATTCTATTATCGTTGAGTATGATGTGATATGTACCGATGTTGAGCTGTGTGCACTAGCGTTGATCCTGGGACTAGTGCGGTAAACACAATTGATTCGGGTCCTTACACTTCCACATGCCTCTTTTGAAAACATTTTGCAATCTTCCGGTTGTATTGAATGTAGACCAAATCATTCAATCTTTAGTGCTCCAACCGGTTTCTTTTTTTGTATGGATCTGAAAAGTAATCACTAATCAAAAACAGAAAATACTTGTAATATATGAGCATCCCTAAATAAATTCAACTCAAATGCTTAGTTGCTTAGTACTTACAAATTCGAAGATGCTCCAATTGCGCTCACAACCGAAGGCCGAACAACAAAGACCGAGGATGCGTTTTGCAAACTTTTGAAGCTCTTTAGCAAGGCTACCAAAAGCATCCTACCAATCAACTAAAATGTAAAACATTGTATCTATGTTACAAACTTAGAATGTTTAAAATTGAATCAACTTAGAATTAAAGTTTAGCACTTACGAGGGCTCTTTGTTTTTTGTTGCTTCACAATTGATTGCTTTCCAAAGCTCTTCCTCATTTTCTCATAGTCATTCGCTTGGTCACTTATCTTTCTAAGTAAATTATCATCACAATTAATAATCTTTTCATGCACATCATTGAATGCAATCCAGAGCCTCGAAGGCTCGAAGCATAGTCAATGTTTTTTTCTTTGATGTCGAAAACTTGTTTGGGTACAAAAGCAATGCAACCCTATGCAGCTTTTGCTCCATCTGATGCACCCACCGCCTCTCAATAATGTCCATTACCTTCTTTAGTACCCTTGGTTTGCTTCCAAAATACTCCCTTATCTTATTCCTAGCACGATCCATAATTGCTGAAACCTCCGGCATGGCAGGCTTCTCATCCCCATCAACAATCCTCAACACAATTAGCAAAGACTAGGATGTTCTTATGTAATCCTCCATAGCATGCCAAAACCACAAAGAAAGCAAAATATCACAAACTTTCTTCCCTACCTCCGTGAGTGCCAATTTGGACCTAGCCAATCCTCACTAACAAAGTAGTCGCAAAGCATCCTTATGCTTATATAAACTCTGCAAAGTGAGAAAAGAAGTGGCAAACCGAGTGGCTGCGGGTCTCACTAAATCCCTCCCTCCAGTCTTCTCCCTCATTGCATCGAGAAGCCTCCCGTGCCTATAGATGAAGGTAGTCACATGTTTGCCTTAATTAATGGCCTTCTTGAACTCACTTATCTTCCCGATGTCTTCCAACATAAGGTCCAAGCAATGTGCAGCACAAAGGGTCCAAAAGAGAGTAGGAAACCTCTCCATAAGAATTTTACCTACAAAAGAAAAAGATTTAGTTCCAAGCAATGTGCACCATAAGGTAGATTGTTTCCTATTGTCAAAGGAAAGAAACTTACCCGCAGCCTTAAAGTTGGCACCATTATCGGTGACCACTTGAACGACGTTGTCAGCGCCTATCTCCCCAATCTTCTTCTCAAACAAATCTGCTAACATCCTTGCATCAGTCGACTGAGAGGATGCATCTACAGACTCCAAGAAGAAAGTCCCTTCCGGACAATTGACAAGAAAATTAATCAAGTGCCTCCCCCTCCTATCAGTCCATCCATCTAACATTAGTGTCCAGTCGTATTGCTTTCAACCAAACTCCTGCTTCTCCTTCAATGCTTTCATTTCATTCTTTGCCTTAACAAGCAACAACATCCTTAACTCATGAAAACTAGGAGGCTTGTACCCATGCCCAAATTGTCCAACGGACTCCATCATAATTTCAAAGCTCCTAGAATTTGTAGCATTGAATGGTATGCCACACTGATAAAAAAAATTAGCAACATGCAATCCACTCTCTCTTTTTCTTCCTTGGTCCTCATACATTGCTCCATGGAGGTTTGGAACAACCGCTTGGAATGCCTTTCCTTGACTACCTCTTCGAGTGTCTTTTTTATCATGAAAGAAATTGATTTGGTTAATTTGGCCACCGGTTTGAACATAATAGCAGATTGCTTCCTTTTGGCAGCTGTCCCAGAACTTGGCTGAAAAGACACCTTCGAGATGCTTCTTCATTAACCTGACCTTCCTAAACAATGTGAACATCATCACCTTCACCTTCCTCTTCATATCTAAATTAATCATCTTGTTC
This sequence comes from Otatea glauca, assembly GCA_036346275.1. Taxonomy (NCBI): domain Eukaryota; kingdom Viridiplantae; phylum Streptophyta; class Magnoliopsida; order Poales; family Poaceae; genus Otatea; species Otatea glauca. Next base: position 42,386,003 of record CM070711.1, read on the forward strand.
CTTGCAGTCTTCTTCATCTAATCTTGCATCTCTCTCATTATTGTCGTGGTGGTTTTGGGACATTTTTTGAACATCCCTAAAACCCACGACAAGGTGATGCTTCAACCTCTTGATGCTCGAATGTATTTGCTTTCCGCAAAGTACACATTACACCATATCCTTGTTCATCAAGTCTGGCCAAAATCCATACTTCCACCCAGGATCCTTCAACTTTGCCTTCCACCTTGGATCCTTCGATGGATCATATGCCTCCTCTTGGCTAGCATCACCGGCCTCGGCAACGGCGGCACTTGGAGCTTGATCAGCCATGTACATGTACAAAGCCATTGCAACAGCATTATCAATTATCAGTCCAATCCTTCACTAACCAATTGCAAAGAAGAAGAGCAAGCAATGCAGCAATCAGCTAGTAGCCAAGCAATGCAACAACAGCAGCCAAGCATCAAAGCCATCAATATAAACTCCTCTGTTCCTTAGTCCTCAATCCTCACTCGGTCACTCTCCTCACTCGGCAATTGCAGCCAACAGCAGCAATGGCCGCCACCTCCGTCACCTCCAGCCCTCTAGGCCCTCCACCTCCGTCGCCTCCACCGTCGTTGGTGCTGCGCATACGCAGCAGCGGCGTAGCACCGGCGATGGTGAAGGCGACGGAGGTGAAGGACCCGGAGGTGAAGGAGGTGGCTGTGAACCGATGACGAAGGTGGAGAGTAGGAGGCTTACCGGATCTAAGCGATGGGCTGGAGGCGACGGGTCGCGGCGGGCTGGAGGGCGGAGGCAACGGGCTGGAGGTGACAGGATCTAGAGGCCACACCACGACGGGCTGCAGACGACGGAGGTGACAACAGAGGTCCTCTCCACGCTCTAGGGTTTACCCGACTCCTCTGCCTTGGCCCTTTACTCTTTTAACTGGACTCATGTCGACTCGGCGCGCGCCCAGCTGCCTCAACCGCGATGCCTAGGACGACTAGGCGGTTGCCAGACAACCTCCAAGCGAGGCGACGGGTCCTGGCGACCCCCCCAGCTGTCGGGACACCTAGGCGACGCCGTGATAATAGTGATCAACATATAGAAGAAGAGTCCGACCACGAGGCGACGTGTGAACAAAGAGCACAGGATTATGAGTACTAGCAGAAAAGCCAAGTGCAGTAATCACAGAAGAAAAACGCTTAAACCAGGCAGGAGGAGCTTACTTGAGCCCATGAAGAGCGACGAAGCCAACAAACCATGCCCTTAGGAACTAAATACCCCGGTAGTGGCTGCATATAGACCTCCTCATGTAACTCACCATTAAAAAGGCATTCTTAACATCAAGCTAAGAGATAGACCACTTACGAACAGATGCCACAGCAAGAAGAGAGAGAAAGTGATCATGTGAGCCATAGGAGCAAAAGTCTCATCATAATCACGACCATGCTCCTGCTAAAAACCATGTGCCACAAGACGAGTATTGTAGCGCTCAAGAGAATCATCAGAGCGAGTCTTAACCTTATAGACCCACTTGCACGTAATAGGACGAACATGTGGAGAAAGGGACATAAGATCCCATGTGCTAGTGTGCTCAAGGGCAGCAAGCTCCTCCACCATCGCATGCTGTCATTCCTGATGAATAACAACATCACGGTAAGAAGTCGGTTCGGCAAGAGTTGCACCAGCAAAGCTAAGGCGCTTAGGAGGCCGAATAGACTGGCGATCGTGAAGAGCATAGCGAGGAGGCACTAAAGGTGGATCAGTAGGAGAAGATGGCACATCAGAAGAAGATGGCACACCAGAAGAATACTCAAATCATAGACGACAAATGTAGTATAGAGGATAAGAGGGAACTATGTCAAGAGAAACTTGGAAGGAGGCACCAATGGTGAAGAAGACACCAAAGGAGGGATAAGCGATGAAGGAGACGCCAACCGTGGAAAAGGAAAAGTGGCAATTGGAGTATCAGAAAAAGTTCGGAAAGAAAGCGACTCAACATGTGATGTTGAAGTGGAAGAAGGACAAGGGTAGAAGAGACGAGACTCATCAAAAGTAACATCCCGAGAGATCCGTATCTATCGGCTAATAGGATCCCAACAATGATACCCTTATGCTTAGCACTATATCATAGAAAAACGCACTCCACAGACTAAGTGATCAGCTTGGTGCTTTCACAAGGTGCAATGAAAACATGGCACACACACCCAAAAAGGTAAAGACTAGAATAATCGGGAGACATGCCACAAAGACGCTCCACTAGAATTCCACCCTAAAGAGCAGAAGAAAGCTGAATATTAATCAAGTAAGTTGCAGTGGAAACAGTCTTAGCCTAGAAATGAGGTCGAACAGCAGAAGCAAGTAAAAGAGCATAAGCTATCTTAAGAAAATGACATGCTTGTGCTCAACCACAACATTCCGACCATGAGCACTGGGACAGAAAAACTAGGATACTAGCAATCTCTATACAAGATAATACAGGATACTCGCAATCTCTATACAAGGCAATATATGATATTGCCTAACAATCTTCAACCCCTTAAATAGAGCAAATGTTAAGTTGTAAGAAATACACATAACTTCAAGGACATCAGAAATATGATGAAAAACATGAGCATTAGTTCCATGTGTGCTATGTTGTAAAGAGAGGTGCTTCAGTGCTTTTCTTTTTCACAGGAGCACAAATATTAAAGTACAAATGAAGGGTAGATGGCAATTACTTATCCCTTTAGTTGCTTCAAGATTTGTGCAACTTGTATTGGAAGGAAAAGCTAAGACTAAATGTGGAAACACCAAATTCCAGTTCTACCGGACAAAATGCCAAATTCTTGTAATAAAAGGGCACCTTACAAATCATGTAGTGGCCATCTTACATTTAACAGAAATGTTAGCATGGGTTGAAAATTTGACATACAAGGCCCAATTCTTTGCATGCGTATCAGCGTATAACCACTGAATGTATAGAAAAATCAATTTATGGCAATTCAATAAATGTTTTGGAAATATTATGAAGGCCAAGTACCTCTACTTGAAAAGAAAATTTCAAATGCCGTCCAAATTATCGTGCACCTAGTGGAGGACATCCAATGGGAAGTGGCAGATCCAAGTTATCGACAATCCTGAATGTCCTTGGGACCATCTTGTCAACATAGAGTGTGCCTTCAAGGTGATCACATTCATGCTGCAGGATGCGTGCCTGCCATCCCGAAGCTTCGACCTTAATGGGACGTCCATTTTGGTCCAAACCCGAAACCTCGACATCTAGATGTCGCTCGACGACTGCCCTATATCCATCAACACTGTCATCCGCAGAAGACAAGTATAAGAATATACACAATACAATTGAGTAAAATGCAATGCAGCTATACTACATTCCAAGTAATAATAACATTGCAGAAAGTAGCATTTCAGAACATTACCTCAAACATCCCTCGAAGAAAAGTGCGGTTCTTTTACTTGTCTTCTTAAGCTTGGGATTGATAATAACCTGGCTTCCAGGGAAAAAACAAGGGAAAAAAGGGCATGAGAAGGTGCTAATGCCTAACGATAATGGGTGGTGAATGCAGTTCCATGTGGCAAAATGTACTGACAAGAAGATCGAAGGGGCGGCGATCCTGCGCTTCGATGTCCTTCTTGGGAGCATAGCTTATGTACTCTTGGGTGTCCTCCAGAACAATAATCTGTCATTTATGAATTTAACAGGTTGAGCAATATGCCAATGGTGTTTTACGACTAAGCATAAGCAAGTGGAGTGGTAAGGCAAAGAACCGGAGAGCAATGCAATGGAATGCAAGCGCGGCCGTACGAATCGTGTTCTTGAAAACGCAGACCTTCAAAGGGACGCCGATCTGTGGGGCGGCGAGGCCGACGCCGGGGGCCTTGCGCATGACGGTGATCATCCGGTCGATGACGACCTGAACCTTCTCGGAGGGGACGTCCCCCGGGGCCACCTCCTGAGCCGGCTCGTGCAGCACGGGGTCGCCGGCCTTCACGGTCCCGGGCGTCACCGTCATCGCCGTGGGCGCGCCGCCGCCGTCGCCACCCTTCCCTCCAAGCAGCCCCGACAGCCAGCCCCCGCCGCCAGCGCTGGCCCTCACGCTGCTCCAGCGCCTGCCGCTTACGGCTCTACCAGTAGCAATGGCTGTAGGAATCCGCGTTGCGGGAGCGAGGAGGAGCGCCGCCGCGGCAGTTGTGGAGTGTGGCCGGAGGAGCGCTTCCATCTTCTTGCTCTAGCCGTCTGCGGCTCGATGGAGTGGACTGGATTGGATATTTTGATGGCTGGTTAGCTGACGTGGCAGTTGGGCGGGGCTGGGTAATGGTTGGGCCGACAGCCTGCTAACTACGGGATGGACTTGTGGTCTTCGATGAACGTGAGTTCGACCCAATAGGCTAATTGCGCAGGGTCCATTTTACTAGAATAGGTCCTTTTACATCTCTGAATTTCGAAAAAGTCCAGTTAACCTTCTAAATTACAAAACCAGGTATTTATCGTCACAAATTTACAAAATCGGGTCAACTTGCATCCTAAGGTGGCCTTAGAGGTTGGTTTTGCCAACATGGATTTGACACGGTTTGGTTTTTGCCATGATGGCAGCCGTGCCATCTTCTTTGATGATTGGGATCCAAATGAGGGAAGGAGGGAAGATGTGATCGATGATATGGATGTCAACATACTTGAGTTGGATCCTCATTAGCAAAACCTGATAGCACAGCTATCTTATGGCAAAAACCACCTTTAATGGGATCTACATCATCAAAACCGCCCTTCAAAACTGTTTTAGGGTGTAAATTGACCCATTTTTGTAGGTTTAGAGGGTTAAATACTCGATTCTTGTACTTAAGTGGATTCTTTTTTGGCAAAGTTTAGGATGTAAAATGGAATTAGAGTTATTCCTTGTTTCTATACACTAATACTCCTCTTGTCACGGAAATACGTCGTTTTAAATATCGACATGGTTTAAATAAATACGATTTTAGCCATTAAATAGGATAATAATATATTTATAAAAACCCAATAAGTATTATAATATTATGAATATTTTTTTATATAAATCTACACATGAGACTTTAATAAATTTTCTAAAATTTAGCCCCATTTATTTCAAAATGACATATTTTTAACGGGAGGGAAGGAACTAATCGTATTAATCTGTACTATTAATATCTTAGCATGCACTACTACTATCTTAGCATGCACTACTACTAGTATGCAATCTAGAGCCCGCCACAAATTTATGGATAAAGTACTAAACTAAATAGAAAAATACATATATCCATGGATTACATGCTGACACGCAGGTAATACATTTTTCCGTAGCAAAATGCGGGCTAAGTACTTTGTAAGTCGGTTGACAGAGACGTAAAAGTTCGACTCTACCATTAATGAGAAAGAGCATCCATTTCTGAGGTCACAAATTCATCTATGGCCTCTTCACTACTAAGGAACTGTGCTAGCGAGGCACTCTGTATGGTGTGCATACAATATCTATCTAGTATATTAATGGCTTATTTGGGAGTCCAAGGCCCTGTTTGGTAGAGCTCCAGATTCTGGCTCCACCTCAGATCTGAATCTTGTAGGCTAAAATAAATATAATTAAGTTTATATTTTTAGTCTAAAATTAAATAAGATGACCTACCAAAACACTCTTAATATACTCACAGATCCAGCTTCACGGATCTGTGGAGCTACAAATACCCAGCTCCACCAGATCCATGAATCTGATGTAGCTGGAGCCGTACCAAACAGGCCCTAAATCCCCACCGGATCCCAGCCAATTCCCTAGGTGGAAAACCACGTGAGAATAATCCCCAGGCCAGCTAGAATGTGTGTTTGGAAACCCATAGGAAAGGGATTTTCAGACTCGATCCCTACCATTTCCACGGGAAAAAAGTTATCGTCTTCTCATGTTAGAAAAATTTTTCCTGTCACTTCGTCTTGCGAGTTGCGGCCGCCTCCACCACCATTCGCTCACTAGTGACCTCCTTCGCCCGCTTGCTCGCTCGCGACCTCCACCACTGCATGCTTCCTCCTCCAGTCCTCATACTCCGGTAATGACGTCTCATCGGCGTAGTTAGTCCCTTGCTGTAAGGACCAAGTTGGCCTAGAGGGGGGTGAATAGGCAACTTTAAAACTTATTATTATTATTATTATGAAAAACTTTTCTAAAAAAAACAGAAACAGAAGTAATTAGTAAAAAGTTTAGAACAACACTGGTTCAAGAAAACTTTGTAAGAAAGGGAATTTCGAATGAGACACTATAAGAGAATAATGAGCAATAAAAACAAACACAGGAGAACATAAAGATTTTCCACCGAGGTTCAGAGATCACTCCTACGTCCCCGTTAGAGAACTTCCCTAGAAGTATTGCTCCACCAAACAGCCAATCTCAATAGCTTTTGGTTTTCCACTATCTTGACTATTTCATTACTCCAGTGAGGTGAGTCTCAACCTTTCACAACAATGGTGGCCTTTCACAATCACTTTTGGATAGGTCGCACCAACAACTTCTCCAACCGTCTAGGAACAGTTAGTTCTAAGAGTAATAAACTATCCACAAGCCCTGTCTCTTGGTTCAGTAGCTAGATGCAAACTAGAATTATTTTGGAGCAAGCACTCTAAATGTTCAGAATGAATGTTTGTAATTTCTGAGTTGAAGCTCAAACTCTTGATGAAAATGAGGTTCAGGAATTCTAAAGATCAAGAGTTGTATATGATTTGAATGATATCAAAGATATTCAGGATTTCAAAAGATGTGAATGTGTAAAGCTCTATTTATATTTCGAGAACCCAGGCATGCTATATATAGACCCTGACCAGAGATAACCGTTACACCTGCCATTTGCCTGTTGAGGATTAGTAGGTTAGATGGGGTAGGTCAACTGCTACCTTTTTGCAAGAATTCTATGGTGTATGAACCATAAGTCAAACTACACACACGCCAGACCGAAAATTTTAGTCCGGGGTACATAGTATTGAGAAGCAATGTTGAACTCAGAGAGACCCATTTACGTCGGACCGAAAATATCGGTCCGTAGTACATATGCATTGCTTGATTTTGATATCAGAAAGAGAATGCTTGCGTCGGACCGAAAAAGTTGGTCTTGCGTATACATGATATGTTTCTTTTGAGTTCCAGCAAATAGAGTTTGCGCCGGACCGAAAAAACTGGTCCGGCGTACATAGGAAAATGGCTGGTTTTATCTGAGTGAAAGCATGTTCGCGTCGGACCGAAAAAGTTGGTCCGGCGAACACATAGAATTCTGGTCTGTATCAGGCTTTGTATTTCTGGTTTAAGATAAATTTTAACACAGACTTAGAAATTTATTTAGAGGAAATATAACTTATGCCGGACTAAATTAAAGAAAGAATTCAGATTGGTCCGACGAAGACAGTTATACTTGGTTGAAAAGAATCAAAGAAGAATTCTTAACGCCGGACTGAAAAAGTTGGTCCGACGTACATGGAGTACGCTTGATGAAAATATCGGTCTGGCGTACATGTTGTACGCTCGGTTATAATTTCGAACTTAGGATCTTTGAGCGCCTGAGTAAAAGAAGTTTGGTCCAGAAAGAATTGTTTTGGCTATCAAGATAAAGCTCTGGATTTTTGAGTGAGAAATATGAAAATTCCTATGCTCCAAGTAATCTTAGTGATTTTGCATATGAACCAAGATCATTTTTTATGCATAATCCCTCTTAATAGTACGGTGATTTTAACTATATGACTTGAATCAACTCCCAAGCCAAAACTAGAAAAACACCTTAGCCTTGATCATCAAATCTGACTATTTTCAGTTTACACTAAGTATCCTTTTTTTTTGTTTGTCATCAACACCAAAACCTATATAATAAGCATAATTTACACAAATAGGGAGCCTAGATGCTCTCAATCTCCCCCTTTTTGGTGATTGATGATAATGTCTTTGATATACTGCTCAGAGCTATAAAAGGATTACTTATCCTGCAGATACAAGTTAGTCTGATAGAACAAATAACTCAAATATTTTATACTCCCCCTGAATGAATGCATGAGATTTAATTGGACACATGAAGCAATATCATAAAAGACTTAAAAAAATATGCATAAAGCTAGATTCATAAAAGACTTGATTTTCTATATAACAAACTCTTTAGATAACAAGCTTTATATTACTAAGATAGGGGGCTCTAAATATATACTATTCTTCTCCCCCTTTGGCATCAATAGCCAAAAAGGTTACTTCTTGCGTTTGAAAATCCTTTTCAAAGATGCTTGCCATCCTGGAACTTGTGCTTCTTCTTGGAGGAGAAGGAGATGATTGCTCTTGGTCTTTGTCAGAGTGTGGAGTTGCCATGGCTTGATCATGCCAGCTAGGATAATCAGGATCACCAGGCTGAGGGTTAAATGTGAGTTCACTGAAATCATGCTGGACATCTCTGATTAGCTCTTGAGTTTCTTCAGACTTATCACACAAGATTTGTGCAAGTTGTTCCTGATTAGACACCAAGTTATTTCTAGCATCTTTAGAGTAATCTCGAAGATAATCAAGCATATCCCCTTGCAAATCCAAACAACTGCCAGACTTCTCAAAGTTCTTGTACACAGTTTGAGCAAACTTGTCAATCTTTGCATCTTGAGCATTCTCGCTTTTGTTCGGATCATACATTCATCCTTGATTACCGCCTCGCTTTGATCTCACCTAACCATTTCCTCATATCCCATTGATTTCTTCTGATCATATCAAACCTTTTATAAGTTTCATCTTTGAGACTTGCTTGGTCTTGATAGATATTTTGCAGCATCTCTTGCTGCTGTTGATTGGCTGTCATTTGCTCACTATGTCTTTGTGCTGCCAATCTTCTTTCTTCTTCAAAGTTTTCTTGGGCATGTCTGAGGTCTGAATTGTATTGTTGCTCAAAAGTAGTGAACCAACCTGGCTGAGAGTCCCACCAAGATGGTTGTTGACCAAAATCATGAGTGGACTCAGGTTCAGCAAAATGGGAATAATGAGAGTCATCATCTGAGTGCTGAGAAAATGTTGGCATATGACCCTGAGGTGGCCTAGAACCACCTGCTTCATGTTCATGGGCTGCTAATGGAAATGTTTGACTCTCCATGAACCTAGCTGCAGCTGCTAGTTCTTGTAATTTGTGCACTTCTTCATCTTCATGATGAGATTCTGATCTAACATAAACTTCAGTGTGCTCAGATTGTCCAAACCTTTGCTGACTATGATGTTCAGAGCTATAGTTCAAGATTTCTGTAGGAGTATGTGGAAAGTCAGGAGCTGAAAAAAGATATTCCTGAGAATGATAGCTATGACTTGGAGTTCTATCATCATCATCTGAACTTCTATGTACCTTAGTGCCTTCTTGAGCACTTGGCTCATGAATTACTGGTAGTGGAGTAGAAAGTCTAGCTGGCCTTTCATCTTGAGCAACCGGCTTGGGCATTTTGTATTGCTTAGGTCCAGAATTAAAGTCCCTATCCCTCTCAAGCTGGGAGATGATCCCTTGAGCCAATAACATTTGAGTGATTTTCATGGCAAAAGGAATAGGACTGCCCATTTTTCTGTAAATAGCTTCTTCCATCTCTCCAAAGATGTAATCTGTCAGATCAATGGGTTGTCTTGACAAAATTAGATGCAGCAACCAAGCAAGACATGGAGTTACTCCCTCTTTGTAGCCAATTTTAGGGTAAATTGTATGTCTGAGAATCAGAAGCAGAGCCTTGGCCTCGGCAGTTAAATAATGAACCCTATTAGCATTAAATCCAGCCTCATGGATATTTCTGTAGATGTGAGCAGATACTTGCAAGTCAGTCATGTCACCGATCTGCCTCCATCTATTTTCATGAAACATCCTATCATGAATCCTAGTTCTGTTTAGCAAAGGACTTGAGGCTCTAATAGCAGCTTCAAACTGAAGTGATCTAACTTTTCTCTTATTTCCATCAATATTAAACAGAATGTAATGCATATTCTTGTTCACTAACAGAGATGCATAGAATTCCATAATTCTTTTTTCATTCCAAGCTGGCCTAACAGAAGACATAAGAGTTGCAAGCCCAGGAGTTGATCTTACACAATCTAGAATTCTGTTTGATCCTAGGACAGAGCTAATCTGGTTCCAGTCAACAAATTGATGCTTGCATAGTGCTGACAGAAGTTTACCATTCTTATTTTTCCTGTATTTGTAGCCCATATATATATTTCTCTGGAATGTGGTGATGAATTGCTCATTAAAAGGTCTATCAAAAGGAAACCAGATCCTTTCAGGCACCAATCTAGCAGCTCTTAGTTTCTTTCCACCTAAAATAGCTAGCTCATGCCCACAAATCATGTCAATTTCACCACTAAGCTCTATTTCTTCATCAGAGGATATGTTTGCATTTGGTTGATAATCACTGTCATCTGAAGAAGTTGAATCATGTTGCACTTGTTGTTTTCCTCTTTTTGATGGTTTAGGAGTTACTTTCTTTACTACACCACCAGACTGCTGGGTTTGACTGGATTTGTTTGTTTTGGCTTTCTTTTTCCCTTTGACCTTATCAGCAATTTTTTCAAAAAGACCTCTTTTGTCTGGATTTGGAGAACTCATTTTGAATAAGGCTTTTTTACCAAGTAGAAAAACTGAGCTGATTCGGTTGTGAAGGACCATGTGGAGGTCCATCCATGTTTGTGATGAGTATTTGACTTTATTTGAGCAAGGTGTGCTCAAGGTTGAGTTTGATTTGGATTGTTTTTCGAGCTAGAGCAATTTGAGTTACTGGTTGGAGACCAGTTGTCCGACCCCGAGTGGTCGGGTCGTCCGACCTGAGTGGTCGGGGCTTTGGCTGTGTTGCAGACCAGTCGTCCGACCCCGAGTGGTCGGGTCGTCCGACCTAAGTGGTCGGGCTTTATCGTGTTGAGACGGTCGTCCGACCGCCAGTGGTCGGTCGTCCGACCTAAGAGTCCGGTTTGGGGTTGGAGACGGTCGTCCGACCCGAGTGGTCGGGCGTCCGACCGAGAGGTCAGGCTTTGGCGGTTGGAGACTGGTCCGTCCGACCCCGAGTGGTCGGGTCGTCCGTCCCCGAGAGTCCGAGCTGTGGTGGTCGGAGACCACCGTCCGACCCCGAGTGGTTGGGTCGTCCGACCCGAGTGGTCGGGCTTTGGCTGGTTGGAGACCACCGTCCGACCCGAGTGGTCGAGTCGTCCGACCGAGTGGTCGGGGCTTTGGTGGTCGGAGACCACCGTCCGACCCGAGTGGTTGGGTCGTCCGACCTTGAGTGGTCGGGATGGAGACCGATGGTCGGACCATGGTTGGTCGGGATGGAGACCAGCGGTCGCACCATGGTTGGTCGGGATGGAGACCGATGGTCGCACCACGTGTGGTCGGGGTTATCTTGCCGGCGTAGTGTATATCTTTCTGCTGAGATGGATATGTGTTGTTGGACCTTGCTATGTGATGTGGTTTCCTTGTCTATGATGGTTGCGTGACTTTGGAGCTAGGTCATGGTGAGGCGGCGGGATCGGACTAGGCCGGGAGAGCCGAGGTCCGTATGATCAAGGTGTCGCCAAAGATGACCGAGGCCGTGGAGTAGCCGCAAGCCGAGAAGACAAAGGAATGGATGAGATGCTAACTTGGAGCCGCTCGATCTAGGAGGACCGTTGGATCGCGGTAAGGAAGATAGAGTAGCGGGTCAAGTTAGTGTGAGTTGAAAAGCATGCAAAACCCGTTGTGTTGTTGGGTTTCGGGTGAGCCCATTCATAGCTTTGTGAGTGGGTAAAATCTCAGCCCTTGATGGAGTGCTCTAGGTTTAGAGGCTCATCCAAGGGTGGTAGGTGTTCCAAGCCTGCTATGAATAGACAGGGAGAGGGGTGTCTCCTTGGGGGTGAGCAGGTGAGGAAAGTGTACATGAGTAGTTGAGAGTTGTTGAGAGTGACGGTGTAAGGATCAAATCCCGCTCTTGGATGTTGGCTTAGGATTGAAGCAGACATCCAAAGGTGGGAATTGATCCTGTGTCACTATAAATAGAGAGGTAGGGGCAGCCTCCCTCTTTGGAGGTTCTGAGGTTTTTCTTTGCTCATTTGAGCTTTGCCCACTTTGTTGTGAGGCTTTGTAAACCTCCTTCCGAAATGAAATGTTCTTCATTTATATTCTTGTTTCATTTCTCTTACGTATTTACATTACGCACTTGAATTTCATTATATAAATTCGTGATTTACCTTCTTGCGATTTACTTTACGTAATTTGGATTTGCCTCATCTCCTTCTACATGCTATTGAGTCTTTGTTGAAATTCATGATTGATGAACTCTTCTCCGATTCGGTGCTTTCAATCTTTTAGGCAATCCTTACGCTCTTGTTGCAAGTTGTAAATCTGTGTTCTTAAAGTGCGAAAGCGCAGGATTTGCGCTATTTAGTCTTGATTGGCTTCGTTCTTGTTGCCAAGGATGAAAGATTGCTGGATGAATCTCCTATAGATCATATCCCAATCATCTAGGCAATCTACAACCTCTTCTATTCAGTTTTGCAAGAAACCAATTTCTGTGCCTAGTTTTCAGATGGTGTTTCTATTTGTTTGAAGGGTTGTTTCTTCGTGTACTTACTTGCTGTGATTTGTGGAGAGTCATCCAAGGATATTCTGACTATCAACTCCCACCAGCAAGTTACGGGTGAAGTCTGTGTTCGTGACTCTGTTTTTGGTGTTGCATTTGTTAAACTGAAAAGGACGGAACCTTGGTATTAATTCCTTCGATTGTTGATTGAAATAGGTTCCTGACATCCTTTGGGAGGTGCACACCAATTTTCATCTGCTTTTGGATCAGCCGATCAAAAGTTACATCGATTTCTGTTTTTGAGATCGTGCTGATTTTTCTATTCACCCGAGTACTGTTCATCCGACCTCCGAGGTCGGGGTACTGTTCATCTGGTCGGGGGTACTGTTCACCCGAACACTATTCACCCGAGTACTGTTCATCCGACCACTTCAGGTCGGGAGTATCGCTCATCCGACCACTTCGTGTCCGGGCGTCTTCGCTCATCCGAACACTTCGTGCCGGGCGATCTTGCTCATCCGACTCAGAGGGTCGGGGTACTGCTCATCCGACAGAAATACCCGACCAAGGCGCTTTCTTTCCGGTCTTTTGGTGGTTTGAATTTTAGGGAGAGTTTATTCGAAAATTTTATTTGGCTCCTATTCACCCCCTCTAGTCGCTTTTTCGATCTTTCAATTGGTATCGAGCGGTTCTCGCTCTTTCTAGATCTTGACCGGTCTCAAGAGCCATGGCGATGGACAAGTATTCCACCAAGCCTCCTATTTTCTCTCGAGTTGATTTTCCTTTTGAAATCTCGGATGGAGTCATACATCACCGCCTGGGTTTCCGATATGGCGGAAGGTGAAGCTCCGTATGAGGTTCTGCCGCCATGAGAACGTCACGGCCGCAATATGGCTGATGTTGAGGCAAATGCTAAGGCAAGGAACATCCTCATACAGGGCCTTAGTCGCGATGAGTATGATAGGATCTCTCACCTTCGTTACGCTCATGAGATTTGGGTGACCCTCGATGCTTACCATGAGGCACTACCCAAATCAAGACGATTCGACAGGACCAATTCAAGCGTGAGTTCAACAAGTTTGAACAACACGCGGTGAGAGTCTTGACGAGTGCTTTGGTCGGTTCACGAAGATTTTGGCGACCTCCGAGCGATCGGTTGCATATACCGACTCGGATAATGCTCGACATTTCTTGACCGCACTTGATCTTCGTGTTTGGGAAATGAAAGTGACCACCATCAAGGACACCACCGACTGGTCGACCTTGACTCTTGACGGGCTTTATTCCCGCCTCAAGACTCATGAGATCGATGTCGCTCGCGGAAGACGAAGTCTCGGTCGATGGCTTTGGTCACCGATCCCATTGGATCCTCTCTTTACGATTCTTCGTTGGTTTCTCTCTCTACGCCCTTTGCGAGCTAGCGATGACCAACCGGAAAAATTTCCGAAAATGAGCTTGCTCTTCTTGCTCGCAAATTTTCATATGCATACAAGAGAGTGAGAGAGAGGAAGAGAGGTGGGATGATCACTGCTTTGAGTGTGGTGGCCCCAACCACATTCGAGCAAACCGTCCCAAGTGCCGAGAAGGGCAAAACGAACAAGGCGGTTCGGGCAAGAACGACTACACCGACAAGAACCGCAACAAGAAGGCCCCACTCGTGAGCCGTGAAGAAAAATACCGCAACTTTGCCAAGAATAAGAAGCTCTTTCACCGGGTCCTCGCGCCTTTGGGACGACATCGAGCTCTCGACACGGAGGCTGGAGTGATGCAAGCGAGGGCGATCCGCAAGAGAAGGTGAAGGGCAAAGATGACTTCTCGAAGATGTGCTTCATGGCGGCGCCATTGAAGTAAGCGACTCGAGTCAGACAAATGACTGACGAGACGTACCCACCTACGACGAATTAAATGCTTCGTAAATTAGGCAAGTTTCATGCTAAGGCTAGGTCGAGGTGTTCGAGTTAGAAAAGGAAGTAGGTACCTTGACTCGGAGTTAGCTTCACTTAAATCTTCTCCTCCCGAGTCACCGATGGTGTACTTTGTGTGATGCTTTGCTTGTGGAGTTAGAGAACCTAAGGACTATGCATGATAGTGTGTTGTCCGAACTAGATAGTCTTAGGTTGAAGAATGCTAGCAATAAATCTGTTGATACTCATTCTGTAGATGCTAGTTTTTTTCATGCTCACTCTACTCCTTCTTGTGCTAATTGCCCTAAATTGCTTGCCGAAATTGATGCCATGAGCGATCACCTTAGGAAGCTTTCTTCTAGAAACGATGAACTTGAAATGCATGCTTCTAAGGAACCAACGGCTCATGTGAGGGTCAGAGGCAACTAAAACTTGACAATGAATCCTTAAATGTCAAGTGTGCTAAACTTGGTAAGGACTTACTAGATAAGTCACAAGAAAGTTGCTTGCGATGTTCGTGATTGAGGGGACTTGGATAAAATCCATGTCGAGCTTAGGAAGAAATTAGAAGACCAAGCCCATAGAATTAGAAATGTGTCTTGTGTTTCTTGTGAGGCCCTCAAGATTGAGGCAATGTCTTGAGGAGAAAATGCACATGTTGAGAGAGCTCATCTTTACGGTTCTTCTTCTTCTTCTTCCCCTGCTCTTCTTGTGCCTCTTTCTTTCGAGATTGCGAGATCTTATGAGCACTCTCGAGAAGTTTGTTGGAGGCAAGAAGAAGCTCAATCTTATTCTAGACCAATCCAAGATTAGTAGATTTAATCAAGGTCTAGGATTTGATCCTTGGAGCACGCTCAGGCGCATCCTCCTACCATTGTGCGGCTCCAAGAGTGGTGAGATTGTGGTAGCTCCTGAGTGAGCACCACCAAGTTTAGGTCTGCTGGGTTGTCCATAGGACTTGACCCGAAGGGTGTTACTCCTATTGCTTCGCTCTAGCAAGGCGAGTACACATGCACCTTCCGTAAGAAGGATGGTCACCTAGTAGATTTACCTTGCGCGCCAAGATCACTCGGCGTGAGCGTGTTGTCGCTCTTAGGGTATTCAAGGTCATCCCTGGACTTTGAGTGCTCCTAAGGTACCTGCTGCTTCTAAAATGGTTAGAAAGTCGCTTGTTTTGGGCAGCGTCTAGGACTCGGTTTTCATCTTTGGTTCTTGAGTTTTAGTCTTGGAGTCGTTCGTGAGTCTGTCTTCCGCCGCCCTTTGATATTCCTCGTTTTCCCATCGAGGTAGATATCGTGACGTGAGGTGTTCTCTCGTAGGAGATTTAGAAGCCTCACCGGGTGGCTCGGCTTTTGCACCACGGCATGCCAACCAGTTTGACTCCTAGATCATCTACTAGAGTTGCTACTCATCTTGTTAGAGTTAAGCGTCGGAGAGACACTCGAGTCCGCCTTCTTCTGTGTTTGGTACTGAGGCGTCGTGTGGTTCAATATTGGGTTCCCAAGTCTTCACTCTATCCCAAGATCTTGAGTCACCTCTCTCTTGTGTCTTGATCGAGTTAAATCGGATGGGGAAGGAGATGTTTGGATTGTCGACTCGGTTGTTCTCGTCATATGACCGGAGATTCTCGATGGTTCTCTTCCTAGTCCGAGCCCCGATGATGAGTTGATCACTTTCGGGATGCTTTTGAGTAGAGTCATAGCTAAAGGTACCATCTACATTAACCAAAATTTCATTCTTAAAGATGTTGCCTTAGTAAGTGTTTAATTCAATCGCTCTCTGTTTCTCGGCTTATTGATGACTCTTTCGAGTAAGCTTCAAGAGTAATGCCCGAGAATCCTTGATTCATCGGAGGTTAGTTTATGGATTTCTAGATTTGGGAGAGTCTTTCGTCTTGACTTTTCTCGCTTCTTCCGGAGACTCTCTTGATGTTTGATTGCTTCGAGTCCGTGATCTCTCCTTCGGCATAGGAGACTTGGTCACATTGGTTTTGATCATTTGACTCGAGTTAGCGCCACGATCTCATTCGGGTTTGCCCAAACTCAAGATGGTCAAAGACTTAGTTTGCTCTCCTTGCCGACATGGCAAGATAGTTACTGCTTCTCATCCTCCCGTGACGTAGTGATGGTGATGCACCAGACAGCTTTTACATATGGACACCGTTGGTCGGCTAGAGTCAACAATCAGGGAGGGAAGTGGTATGTTCTTGTCATCGTTGATGATTTTTCTAGATTCTCTTGGGTATTCTTCATGGCCTCGAAGGATGAGACTTTTCTCACTTCAGGGTTTGGTCAAGAGGTTGTCTATTGAGCTCCTGGTGCATTACGAGCTATCTGCAGTGATAATGGCACGGAGTTCAAGAATTCCTACTTTGAGAGTTTTTGTGTGGAGTCCGGTTTAGAGCATCGGTTCTCTTCTCCCTCGCCTCTCGGAGAATGGCATAGTGGAAAGGAAGAACAGGACCACGTTGAGATGGCCGGGACGATGCTAGATGAGTCTGATGACTCCTAGGAAGTTTTGGGTGAGGCTATAGCTCTTGCTTGCCATGTTTCTAATCGCGTGTTTTTGAGAGCACATTTGCATCGCACTTCTTATGAGTTGAGGTATGGGCGAAAGCCCAGTGTGTCTCATTTTCGCGTTTTCGGTTGCAAGTGTTTTATCTTGAAGTCTGGTAACCTAGATAAGTTTGAGTCTCGCTCTTCTGATGGTATCTTTCTAGGTTACTCGTCTTCTTCTCGTAGCTATAGGGTCTGGAGTGTTGATGCACATAGGATCATAGAGACCTGTGATGTGACCTTTGATGAGGCTAGCCCAGGAGCTAGACCTGATGTTTCAGGCTCTTCTTATCCCTCTGAGACCATCTTTGAAGAAGATAAGGATGATGGAGATGATGGTGTTCCACCGGATCCAGTCCCCTCTTCACCTGAGGTGCCTCCTGTTTCCATTTCTGCACCTCAGGGAGACCAGCCCTTGCTTTCCGACTCTCCTTCAGCGAGTGGCTCTGTTCCTACCTCTTCTGTTCAAGAGGTAGAGGCCACTTCTGTTGCTGGACCTCCCCGTCATATTCAGAGACGTCATCCTTCTGATCAGATGATTGGCGATTTGTTCGAGCGTGTCACTCGCTCAAGAACTGGTCTGTCCTCCTTCTGTCTTCACTCTGCCTTCGTTGCCTCCTTTGAGCCGAAGGATGTTTCTCATGCATTATCCGATGAGTCGTGGATTAATGCTATGTATGAGAACTTGAGAACTTTGAGAGAACAAGGTATGGCGACTTGTCGAGCCCCATCCGGTCATAATGTCATTGGTACCAAGTGGGTGTTCAAAAACAAGCAGAGTGAGGATGGGGTTGTCATTAGCAACAAGGCTAGGCTAGTTACAGACTTTCTCAAGTTGAGGGTCTTGACTTTGAGGAGACTTTTGCCTCGTAGCTAGGCTAGAGGCTATTAGGATCCTGCTTGCATTCTCTGCATCCCGGGTGTAACATCCCAAAATTTGGCTTATAATTTCGCTCATATGCTTTTTGGTGATTTTCTGAATTTATTGGATTTTTTTTCAGAAATTAATTGAATTGAATTTAATTAAGTATATTGAACCTTTTGTGAAAACTAAATATATATAGATAAAGTTAATATAAAGTTTTACCAAAAATATTTTATTTGTGCTCAGAATGTCTCAAAGTATTTATGAGAATTTTCTGGGATTTTTCCTGATATTTTAATTGCTTAAAGTAGATTAATCTAATTTCGGAATTATTTTAAATCAAAAAGCTTTTGAAAATCGAGTGAAGATCTTGGTAGAAGCCGATCTTGTGCGTGCGCCCATCGGCGTGCGGCCCGATCACCGCTTTCACGCCTCGCGCGTGGCCGTTGGATGAAGATCGGACGGGCTCTCCTTCGCGAAACCCTAGCGCCTTCGTTGGATTGAGATCGGCGGTCGGGATCGTTTAGCGTTGTTTGATAAGTTTAGATCTCGCCGTTGATTTTGGAAAGAGCGGATCGGATCGTATCACCGGATCTAATCTGGCCGCTGTTTACCGTCGGACGGTATCGTCGCCTCTTCGCTCTCGATTCGGTTTTCGAATCGCCGCTGCTTGCTGTCGCCGCCGCGTGATTTAGGGTTGCCGTTTTAGCGCGCATGCCGAGGCTATAAAGCCGCAGCGCACACCGAGGTTCTCATCCTGCAGCGCATCCGCGATTGCTAGCCTTCGCCGTTGAGTCACCGCCGTTTAGCCCCGAGCTCGCCAGAGTTTTCTAGCGCCGCGCTGCGTTTTCTCGCCGTTCCGCCGTCGTCAAGCCGCGTTCGACGTGTGGGTTCCAGCTGTTCGGGTTACGCCGTCGCCGCACCGAGGGCTACTACCTCTTCGTCGCCGGCAGGAGCCGTAACGCCGTCTGGTCGTCGTCGTCCTCGTCTCTCGAACTCAGCGCCGCCGCGACATCGCCGTGCTTCGGAACCGCGACACCGTCGGATCTCCGGCGGACCATCGGATCGAGCCACGTCGCCGTCTGCGAGAAAGCAGCTCGGGTAAGCGTGACCGTTGGATCGGGGTTGTTCCGGGTGAATCGCGCGCGTGTGCGATGGCGTTAGCCGTCGGATCGTCAGCGCGGATGCGCCACGCGTGTCGAGCATCGCGCCGGCGGCGTCGCAGACCAATCGATCTTGCCGCGTGTCGGGCGCGTGGTGCGAGGCGCTTGCGTGGGCGTCCCACGGTGGACGAGGCGTTCCGTGGACCGAGTCCATGGACGAGCGACGTGTCGTACTGATTGGTCCGAGTCGTATGACGTCGCGTTGCGCAATAAAATCTTTTCAATAGAAAATAATTGAAAAAATCGAAATTCTATTTTCTGTATTTTGATGTTATTCAAACTTCAAAAGGCTATATCTTTTGCATTTTAACTCGATTTGAGTGTTTCAAATTTCTAAAAATTTGTAAAATCAAGATCTATTTATTGGTGAATTTTATTTTATTTTTGGAGTTTGGTTGCTCTCTGGTTTGGTGTTTATTTGCTATTTTGGCATCGTTTCGCGTGAGACGTTGAACCGCTTTCGGTGATCCGGAAGAAGATTCGTCGCTCCAAGACCCAAGCTCAGATCAAGACCAGCACCTACTCCAAGGCAAGTTGTGCTTTGATCATGTTGCACCTAATTTTCACCAAATTACTATTTTGTCTTTTAAACTTTATGCATGATATTTTACGTGTATAAATGATTTCAATTAATCAGGGAATTAGATAATATGCCTATTTGAATTAAACCATACCTTGTCAATTATATGCCATGATCTATTTGTCACCCTAGGATGTGGAATTATAGTTGATAATCAACATGGGCTAGTTAGATCGTCATAGATTGCTTAGCCATGCCACGTCATCACATGTGTCCGAATGTCGATACTTAATCTTGACTAATGGAATATGGAACAATGTTTATGAATTGGTGTGTCATGTGTTGTCACACAATGATATCAAGTTGTCGTGGCGAGGAGGTCACACATCGGGATTGAAATGTTGATGGCATGTGGTGCTTGGTAATCAACCGGGTGGTAATGATTTTAGATTGAGGCAAGTGGCAAGGCGGTGTGCCAAGGTGGGCCAGTTTGGCGGGGTATGTGGAAGTCTTGCCTTAATCACCTTAAGGACTTAACCTTGCAAGCCTTTGACCGAGTCTCTCTTGCAACCACATGTCCGAATGGGACAGACCTAAGTTGAATAATTTGTGAAACCTAGATTTGATCTTTGTCGTGGTGAATAGTGAGTCCGGTTACGGTTTAACTCACATGGCGCAAGAGGGGGCCTGTTGTGGTGGTTTAACCCTTCATGTTGAAACCTTAGCGAGCGATCTGGGTCTAGGTGTAGCATTGTAAAGGCTTTGTTATGATCACTCGCCTTGGTGGTGTTTGGTTGTATCGTGTGGGTAAAGTGCATAACCTCTGCAGTGTACAATCTATTCGAATAGCCGTGCTCACTCAGATTGGGCAATGCTCGAATTCTGATTAAGGGTTAGACTTTTGTTAAACAAAAACTTGTTGGGATGGCAAGGTGCCATGGAAAGTGGAAAATTAATTTAGGATTGGAAACTTGGTGTATTTGAAATCTCAATTTATTAATTCTGTATTTGTTTTCTCGCTTTCCAATCTATTTATTGTATTCTTGTTAAATCTTGCTTTATTGCAAAAATACCCTTACTAGCCATTCCTTTGGATTAAGCCAAACATATAGAATATTAGACTTGCATTATTTTGCACAACTTGTTGAGTGCTTTATGTACTCACCCATCAACAACAACTTGAGAAGAGGAAGAATCTCGCCCGATCATGGATGAGGATTATTTGGATCACGAATGCTTAGGTCCGAGCCTCGTCGGTTGCGTGGCGAATGGAGCGCCAACTCGTTTATTCTATTTCATTGCTTCTCATTGATACTCTTTTAAGCCCCGTGAGGCATTATTCATGTAAGACAACAGTTATTATTAATTAATGAAGTTTATGCTATATTTATTTGTGTGACTATGATAGCATCTATGTTGAGCTGTGTGCACTAGCGTGATCTGGACTAGTGCGGTATACACAGAGGGTCCGGATTGCAAATTCGGGTCCCGACACGGGCTTCAAGCTCTATCAAATGGATGTCAAGAGTGCATTCCTCAATGGCTATATTGAGGAAGAGGTTTATGTTAAGCAACCACCAGGATTTGAGAACCCCAAGTTTCCGAGTCATGTATACAAGCTTTCCAAAGCTCTGTATGGACTCAAGCAGGCCCCCAGAGCATGGTATGAGAGGCTCAAGTCTTATCTTCTCAGCTATGACTTTAAGATGGGCATAGTAGACAAAACTCTGTTCATCAGACACCATGAGTCTCATTTTCTTCTTGTCCAGATTTATGTGGACGATATCATTTTTGGTGGCTCGTCTCATTCTCTTGTCTCTCGGTTTTCGATGTGATGAGTACAGAGTTTGAGATGAGTATGATGGGCGAGTTGAGCTACTTTCTTGGCTTCCAAATCAAGCAGACTCGGGAGGGTACTTTCTTGCATCAAGGCAAATATACTTGTGACCTCCTGAGGCGCTTCGACATGTCAGATGGAAAGCCGGTGATGACTCCTATGGCCACCACTGCTGTCCTCGAGCCCGATGAGGATGGTGAGCTGCTTGATCAAAAGGAGTTTTGAGCATGATCGGCTCCTCTTGTACCTCACCGCCTCGGGCCGGACATACATTTATTTGTGTGTGCATGCGCTCGATTTCAAGCTTCTCCTCGCGCCTCTCACCGCCGAGGCGGTCAAGCGCATTTTCAGGTACCTTTGTGCTACCACTGATTATGGTATTTGGTACTCTTCTTCTTCTTGTCTATCTCTTAGAGCCTTTTCCGATGCCGACTTTGCTTGGTTGTAGGATAGATAGGAAGAGCACTTCGGCACTTGCCAATTCATTGGCACTTCTCTTGTTTCTTGGTCATCTAGGAAGCGATCAGGGTTGCCCATGTCCACCGAGGCCGAGTATGTTGTCTGCAGCCGATTCTTTGTAGCTGGTGTTTGAATGAGATCGACCTTGCGGGACTATGGGTTAGAGATAGAGAGTGTGCCACTTTTACGTGACAACACTTCAGCTATTTGCATTGCTAAAAACCGGTGCAACATTCCGGACCAAGCACATTGATATTAGATATCACTTCCTTAGAGACCATGTAGAGAAGGGAGATATCGCGCTTCAGTTTGTAGAGAGTGACCTCCAGTTAGCCGATATCTTCACCAAGCCTTTGGATAGCTCCAGGTTTGTTGCCTTGGGGAGTGAGCTTGGAGTCGTGAGCCCATACGGCTTATCTTGAGGGGGAGCTGGTTTGTATATTATGTATTATATGTTTTCTTCTAGCTTTTTCTTTTCTTTGTGTTTCTTCTGGGTGTCTTTGGGCTTGTTTTCTTGAGTTGAGTTCACTCACTTAGACTTCTGGCATGCCTTGCATGGACCTCTTATCTTGTGCTTTAGGTTGCTATCATGCGTGATTAGCTGTTCTCTCTTCTCTCTAGGTTGAGTTCCCTCACAGTCTTTTAAGTCTAGCGGGTTTTGGACCTCACAGGTAGACAGTGGTCCTGTGCACTCCTTAGTTGGGATCTAGAGTCGACTTCCTATGTCGATCTTTTGGGAAGATAAGAGCGAGTCTAAATCAGTAGTGAGTTTCTTATATCTTTCTATGCTCTATAGCCATCCAGCTTTGCGGTTTCTCGATTTCTTCTCCTCATTCTGCTTTTTCTCAAGTTATTATTGAGTTCATTCGGTTTTCTTTATGCCTAATCTTGATAATAACTCAACTTTAACCAGATTTGAGCTTAAAATTGATTCAATTGTTGAGGGGAGTTCGGGAATCTGCTCATGCATTGCATTTAGACCGCTTTTTCCGTTTTATGAGCTTTGTCTATTATGCATTTGACTCAATCTTCGTGAAATACATCATGCTATATCTTTCAAGAAAATCACTAGCTTAGATATGTTCAAGTTCATTTATCAAGCTAATGTTCATTGAAATCAAAAAACTTAAAAGCTTTAAATGAAAACTTGATGAAACATGTTGCTTTTACTTACTAAGTTTCTTCTCTAAGAGCTTTTACCATGAATTGTGAAATTTTGGAATTCTCTAGAGTCCCTATAGCAACTTGGGTGAAATTTGCTTGATCCATATTTGAGTCCTTGAAATTGCTTATATGTGCTAAATTGAAAATTAAAAAAAAAATTGACTCTTTTGTGCAAAATTGATCTCAGCACTTTATATTCTCGAGACTGCCTCCCATTGCATTTGGGATGAACTTGGAATATATTGTGTATGACCAAGATCATTCTCTTAAGAGTTACTCTTGAGATGATTGAAAATGGCTTGAGTCAATCAAAAAAAATTGCAAATATCAAACACATAAGTGGGTAAAGAATGCAAATTATGTCAAACATTTGCACCCCGCTATGTTTTTCGAAGTCTTAAAGAAAATTTGCATAAATTGAAAAATGGGCTCGAAGGACCTAATATGCACTTCAAAATTCCCCAAAGTGTTGAGTAGGTTGAACTCTAGGTTTTCCATTTGATCCCTGAGTGGTTGTGCTTCTAGTTTTGAAACTTTGCTAAGTTGTGCACTTGTCAAATCTTGCTAAAAATGATACATTTTCAAAACTTAGCTTATGAGCAAAATTTGTTATTTGCACTTGGACATGTCTTAGTTTGGTCATAATCTAAGATTAATAAGCTTGGTGTCATATCTTGTCATTATGATCATTTGGATAATCTGAGATTAATAAGTTTGGTCATAATGATGCCTATATTGCCAAAAGGGGGAGAAAATGTAGAAAATAGCATCATTTAAAATGTAGAAAAGGAGGAGATAGAAATGTGAAAGCTTGTTGGTTCTTATGATTTTTGTAAATCTTTGCTATCTCTTATGAATCATAATCACATTTGACACTTATGATTGGTTTTTAGAGCTTTGTTGAAAACTTGCTCTTTTCATGGTCTTGCTCTAAATTCTTTCGCCAACTTGGTCATAATTTTATATCTTTCTCTGGACCAAGTTTGGCTTTGCAATCAAATTGCTTTCTTCTTCTCTCATTCAAACTCAAATTTATGCCTTTTGTGTGGTTTGTCAATATACTCATCAAGGGGAGATTGAAGGACCATGTGGAGGTCCATCCATGTTTGTGATGAGTATTTGACTTTATTTGAGCAAGGTGTGCTCAAGGTTGAGTTTGATTTGGATTGTTTTTGAGCTAGAGCAATTTGAGTTCTTGGTTGGAGACCGGTTGTCCGACCCGAGTGGTCGGGTCGTCCGACCGAGTGGTCGGGCTTTGGCTATGTTGCAGATCACCGTCCGACCCAGTGGTCGGGTCGTTCGACCCGAGTGGTCGGGCTTTGGTGTGTTGCAGACGGTCGTCCGACCCAGTGGTCGGGTCGTCCGACCCGAGAGGTCCGGGCTTTGGTGGTTGGAGACTACCGTCCGACCGAGTGGTCGGTCGTCCGACTGAGGTCCGGGCTTTGGCTGGTTGGAGACCGTCGTCGACCCCGAGTGGTCGGTCGTCCGTCTGAGAGAGGTCCGAGTGTGGTGGTCGGAGACCGGTCGTCCGACCCAGTGGTTGGGTCGTCCGACCGAGTGGTCGGGGCTTTGGTGGTTGGAGACGGTCGTCCGGCCCCGAGTGGTCGGTCGTCCACCCGAGTGGTCGGGGCTTTGGTGATCGGAGACCAAAGTCCGACCCGAGTGGTTGGGTCGTCCGGACTTGAGTGGTCGGGATGGAGACCATGGTCGGACCATGGTTGGTCGGGATGGAGACCAGTGGTCGGGACCACGTGTGGTCGGGTTATCTTTGGTCGGCGTAGTGTATATCTTTCTGTTGAGATGGATATGTGTTGTTGGACCTTGCTATGTGATGTGGTTTCCTTGTCTATGATGGTTGCAGGACTTTGGAGCTAGGTCATGGTGAGGCGAAAGGGATCAGGACTAGGCTGGGAGAGCCGAGGTCCGGATGATCAAGGTGTCGCCAAAGATGGTGAGGCCGGAGTAGCCGCAAGCCGAGAAGACAAAGGAATGGATGAGATGCTAACTTGGAGCTGCTCTGATCTAGGAGGACCGTTGGATCGCGGTAAGGAAGATAGAGTAGCGGGTCAAGTTAGTGTGAGTTGAAAAGCATGCAAAACCCGTTGTGTTGTTGGGTTTCGAGTGAGCCCATGCATAGCTTTGTGAGTGGGTAAAATCTCAGCCCTTGATGGAGTGCTCTAGGGTTTAGAGGCTCATCCAAGGGTGGTAGGTGTTCCAAGCCTGCTATGAATAGACAGGAGAGGGGTGTCTCCTTGGGGTGGCGGTGAGGAAAGTGTACATGAGTAGTTGAGAGTTGTTGAGAGTGATGATGTAAGGATCAAATCCGGCTCTTGGATGTTGGCTTAGGATTGAAGCGGGACATCCAAAGGTGGGAATTGATCCTGTCACTATAAATAGAGGGGTAGGGGTAGCCTCCCCTCTTTGGAGGTTCTGAGGTTTTTGCTGCTCATTTGAGCTTTGCCCACTTTGTTGTGAGGCTTTGTAAACCTCCCTTCCAGAAATGAAATGTTCTTCATTTATATTCTTGTTTCATTTCTCTTACGTATTTACATTACGCACTTGAATTCTGTTATATAAATTCCGCATTTACCTTCTTGCGATTTACTTTACGTAATTTGGATTTGCCTCATCTCCTTCTACATGCTATTGAGTCTTTGTTGAAATTCATGATTGATGAACTCTTCTCTGGATTCGTGCTTTCAATCTTTTAGGCAATCCTTACGTTCTTGTTGCAAGTTGTAAATCTGTGTGTTCTTAAAGTGCGTAAACGTGTGACTTGCGATTATTTAGTCTTGATTGGCTTATGGTTCTTGTTGCCAAGGATGAAAGATTGCTTTGGATGAATCTCCTATAGATCATATCCCAATCATCTAGGCAATCTACAACCTCTTCTATTCAGTTTTGCAAGAAACCAATTTCTGTGCCTAGTTTTCAGATGGTGTTTCTATTTGTTTGAAGGGTTGTTTCTTCGTGTACTTACTTGCTGTGATTTGTGGAGAGTCATCCAAGGATATTCTGACTATCAACTCCCACCAAAGAAAATTCTGGTGAAGTCTGTGTTCGTGACTCTGTTTTTGGTGTTGCATTTGTTAAACTGAAAAGGACGGAACCTTGGTATTAATTCCTTCGATTGTTGATTGAAATAGGTTCCTGACATCCTTTGGGAGGTGCACACCAATTTTCACTGTTTTTGGATCAGCCGATCAAAAGTTACATCGATTTCTGTTTTTGAGATCGTGCTGATTTTTCTATTCACCCGAGTTGTTCATCAGACTCTCAGAGGTCGGGGTAATGTTCATCCAGTCGGAAGTACTGTTCACCGAACACTATTCACCCGATCTTCGTTCATCCGACCACTTCGTGTCGGAGTCTATTCATCCGACCACTTCGTCGGGCGTCTTATTCATCCAACCACTTGGTCGGGCGTCTTGTTCATCCGACCTCTGCGGTCGAAGTACTGCTCATCCGATCAAAATACCGACCAAAGGCAGTTTCTTTACGGTCTTTTGGTGGTTTGAATTTTAGGGGGAGAGTTTATTCGAAAATTTTATTTGGCTCCTATTCACCCCCCCTCTAGTCGCCTTTTTCGATCTTTCAGGTTGACAGACAAGCAGGCAGTTTTATTGACAATGCAAAACGCAAGAACTGAAGAACACCCTAAAGAACAAGGAGAAGACCTTAAGAGACGATTTCTAACTTAGGGTTTCAGTCTAAGCAAAGGTAAGATATAAAGATTGAAGAACTTACAGAACCCTAGACGCAATGCCTTGCTGTGAGCACACAGAGATACCGTCATCAATCACCCAGTCAGGATGAGCTTCGGTGAGTAGACGGTTTTGTGCTCAAGAACAAGCTTGCGAGAAGATTTGGAGATCAAAGAGATTGAGGAACTTCTGAGGAGGATGAGGTTATAAGTAGCGCTCAATGCGAGGAGTAAAATAAGGAAATTATTGCATTAGTTTTGAGTACGGACAATATATGGGAAAGAGCTGACTGCAACTTTTCGGTTTTGAAGGAAGTCTCTTTATGGTGGGGTCAGAAACAGAGAATCCAAGAAACAAGGTTACCAAATTCGGATAGGTTTAGCACATATAAGTTCTAAGAATAGGAAAGATTTTGACGAGAATAGCAAGGGTAAGATTTTTTAGAGTTTTGAGATGAACACGGTTTGAAAAAATAAGTGCTTAGAAGGCAGAGTTATTTACGTACAAGCTTCAGACAACCTTTCGAGTTAAATATGAAAGCTCTTTAACTGCGCCGGACCGATTCATGATGGTCTTCCATCTACACCGGATCGTGTCCGTATAAGACACACTTGGTCCGCCGTAGTTGGAAAACTCTTGGTTTGGTTCCGCCAGCTGTCTGTGATACTTGAAAATACAGATATAACTAATTTCTTAAAGAGTTTCTGAGATCTCTCTTTTAAGAATAACACACAATAGTTTTTAGAGGGATCTTAGAACAATCTTAAAATATATTCATCAACCAATAAATTCAGGAGATGTTGGATTACAAATGGAAATGTATGAGCCCTAATTTTCATAAGAGCATGAGTATGATTAACTCAAACTCACGAAAGGAGAACTCATGTGCCGAGTAATTTAGGTTTTCAAGAGTTCTTATTTATATAAGTATTTTCTTTTGAAACTTTCTTATCCTAATTACTGTGTTTTAGGAAAGCATAGTAGTAATAGAGAAAGAGAAGGCTTTCAACAGCAATTTTATAACTATTAGTGTCGACTTTTGTAGTTGGCAATGAATTTATGGGGTAGGCGCTCGATCTCAAACTCGAAGGTCACAAAAGACAAGGGATTTAGACAGGTTCAGGCTCTCGCGGAGGAGATAATACCTTAATCCTGTGTGCTGGGATTATGCGGATCTCTTGGATCCAAGGATGCTCAAAACGCAATGTGCTCCGGGCGATATGAGGTGTTTTATGCTCTATGGATTCATCGCTCTATGCTTGGATGATTGGATCCCCATGTTGTTGCCCGCCCTCTCCTTTATATAGTGGGGGTGAGGCGGCTTACAGAGTCCTGATCGGTTTGAAGATTCTGATCGGTTACAAGATTCTAGTCAGTTAATAGGATAGAGTTTACATCTTTATCTACCCTATTAACGACTTGGATTACAATCGTATCTATCATATCTAAATATAAGTTCAACTTCCTTTAGGATATGTCCCCTTGCGCCGCAGCAATGCAGGCCCGACGCAGGGAGTATCTTCTGGACCTTCCTCTTGGGCTTGTCATGAGGGTGCGGGTTCTTATATTCCACAAGAGCCCCGAGTCCTTTGTGATCGAGTTGCGCCTTCACAGTTGCAGCCCAACTAAGTCATGCTTCACGAGTGCTTCGATTCTTGATGCGACTTCACGACTAGTTTTCCTTACTGGTAGTGCCTGTTGTAGGCAAAGAGATCGTGAAGGACTCAATAGAGCTCCACGCGTTAAACTTTCCGAGTGGTTCCTAGCCCCATTATTGGAATCTTTGGCATCGGCTCATCTTGGGACATCTTGTATCCCAAGCGAGATCTGCGAAGTCAAAACGCTTTTCCGCTCGAGGCAAAATTCAGCGCCACTCCTTTAAATTCATTAAATCGCGTCGAAGTTCTTGATGTCGCTTGAAGCGTTAGCTCACACATCGCATCCAAATTTAGTAGCCACGAAATCATGTATATGCGAGAACTTAGGCAATGTAAAAACAATTCACTCGGATGTGATGTTTGGTGGTGTATATATAATTTTAGAGTTTTTACTCTTTTTCCTTATTGATTTTGAATTCATCAAGTGGTTTGACTCTTTTGTTTAAGCACTCTGCCGACTAGTCTAGCCCCGAGCGTTGAGAGTCGGCTCATGGATCTTTTCCGAGCACGTGTTTTGGGTGACTAAATTCGCGTTCATGGGATCGAGCTTCACAATTTGGAGTTATCGCACTTTCGGATTCACTCGCAATCGTTAAGCAAAAGAAGAAAAATACAACTCAAAAAAGATGTGCGCATGCGCACGCTATTAGGTGTAGCCCCGACTTCATCGCTTAGTTGTGGGTCAACTAAGTAGCAAGTCAGGAAAGTCAACAATTTTATTTATAATGACATAATTGAGTAAAAAGCGACTTAGCTGCTTTATGCTCCATATGTTGTTGATGATCATGCCATCTTTGCTCGGGCACAGCGAAGGCTTGTAGATGAGTAGGCGGCGACGCCGGCGCGCGGCGTGGCTCGTGGCGTCTTAGCCAAGGTGGCGCTCGGCGCAGCGTAGGCTCGTGGCCGTCGCCGAAGGTGGCGCTTCGGGCGCGGCGTGGCTCGTGGCCGTCGCCGAAGCCGCGTGGAGCGCAAGCGTAGGCTCGTGGCGTCTTAGAAGGTGGCGCCGGGCGCGAGTGTGGCTCATGGCCATGCCGAAAGTGGCGCTTCGGCGCAGCGCAGCTCGTGGCGTCGCGTCGAAGCCGTGTGGAGCGCGAGTGCGCTTCACCTACCGAATTTTCCTGATTTCGCCAAATTGCGGCCGCCGTCACCATGGCCTTGATCTGGGCCACGATCGAGGCCGCCGGGCTATCCGATGCAATTATCGGGTCTAGTTTGTCGAGAAGCGTCTTGGAGGCGACGACGTTCTGCATTGGCGTGCGGAAAACGGCTTGATCTCCCAACACGGATTGCGGAGGTCCTCGCGGACATTGCGGTAGTGAGATCGAGCGATCGCACCGCACCTCCTACCCTTACGAAGACGATCTTCCCGCAGACTTCTTGTTCTTCTTGTTGGCGTTGGAGATCGGTCTTCGCTCTTCTATCGCGAAGATGCCACGAAGATCGCAGCAATTCCTCGCGACGCCGGTGGTTTGTCGGCCAAGTCAAAGTGACATACGAGATGGGTTGGCCTGATCTTTACGGATCGGATCTGTTTTGGACGGACAAACAAGCTCTCCGCGGCGCATCTGCGGCGAAGTCGAGTTTCGGCGGAAGGCTGGCCGAGACGAAGGTGGCGGCGAATCCACCGATTCTTTGCCATCAAGTCTCATGGGAAAAGATTATAGCGCTTCCCTACTGGCGCATGCGCCAACTGTCGACTTTTGTAGTCGGCAATGAATTTATGGGGTAGTTGCTCGATCTCAAACTCGAAGGTCACACAAGACAAGGGATTTAGACAGGTTCAGGCTCTCGCGGAGGAGATAATACCCTAATCCTCATGTCTGGGATTATGCGGATCTCTTGGATCCAAGGATGCTCAAAACGCAATGTGCTCCGGGCGATATGAGGTGTTTTATGCTCTATGGCTTCATCGCTCTATGCTTGGATGATCGGATCCCCATGTTGTTGCCCGCCCTCTCCCTTATATAGTGGGGTGAGGCGCTTCTGAAGTCTGATCGATTTGAAGATTCTGATCGGTTACAAGATTCTAGTCAGTTAATAGGATAGAGTTTACATCTTTATCTACCCTATTAACGACTTGGATTACAACCGTATCTATCATATCTAAATATAAGTTCAACTTCCTTTAGGATATGTCCCCTTACGCCTGGCAATGAGGCCCGATGCGAGAGTATCTTCTGGGCCTCCCTCTTGGGCTTGTCATGAGGGTGCCCGGGTTCTTATGTTCCACAATTAGTTTTTTTAAAGTGAACCTATTTAATTTTATAATATAGTTTTAATATTTTTCAGCACCAGTAATTTCTTTTGATCATGCAAGGGTAGCAAGATATGCATGACATGCAAACTTGACTCCCCCTTAGTGTGATATTTGAAAGAATCAAACAATGTTTGAAGAAGCAAGAATATTTAGTTCATTTCTTAATTTTGAAAATACGGCCTCATCAAGTGGTTTAGTGAAAATATCAGCCAATTGATCCTCAGTCCTTACATGACTAAGCATAATATCATTTTTAGCAACATGATCGCGTATGAAGTGATGTCTTATTTCAATATGCTTAGTTCTGGAGTGCTGGACCGGATTGTTAGCTATTTTCACTGCACTTTCATTATCACATAACAGAGGCATATTTTCAAATTTAATACCATAATCCAAGAAGGTCTGTTTAATAAAAAGAATTTGAGCACAACAACTGCCTGCAGCAACATATTCTGCTTCAACAGTTGAAAGTGCTACTGAATTTTGTTTCTTTGAATACCAAGACACTAAAGATCTTCCAAGTAAATGACAACCCCAGAGGTGCTTTTTCGATCAACTTTGCAACCGGCATAATCAGAATTTGAGTAGCCAAGAAGTTTAAAAGAAGCACCTTTTGTGTACCATAAGCCAAAACAAGGAGTATGTTTTAAGTATCTGAAAATCCTTTTTACTGCACTAAGATGTACTTCTTTAGGTGCAGCTTGAAATCTAGTACACATGCATACACTAAACATGATATCTGGCCTAGATGCTGTCAAATAAAGTAAAGAACCTATCATGGATCTATATAACTTTTGATCAATAGACTTACCTCCCACATCTTGATCAAGGTGTGTATTGGTTGCCATAGGAGTTTTAAGAGGCTTGCATTCTTCCAGATTAAAACGTTTGAGAAGGTCTTTAGTATACTTCTCTTGTGAGATGAAAGTCTCTTCCTTCAATTGTTTGACTTGAAATCCCAAAAAGAATGTAAGCTCTCCCATCATTGACATTTCAAATTCTTTATCCATTTGATTGCTGAATTCTTTGCACAGAGACAGATTAGTACTTCCAAAGATAATATCATCTGCATATATTTGGCAAATCATTAATGTACCATTGAAGTCTTTTAGAAATAATGTTGGATCAACCTTTCCAATTTTGAAATCTTTTTCTAGTAAAGAGTCTCTAAGGCGCTCATACCATGCCCTAGGGGCTTGCTTCAAACCATATAGTGCCTTAGATAACTTATATACATGATTGGAAAATTTCATATGTTCAAAACCAGGAGGTTGTTCAACATAGATAGTTTCTTCAATGATACCATTAATAAAAGCACTTTTAATGTCCATTTGAAAAAGAGTAATATTGAAATAACATGCAAAGGCTAGAAGGAACCGTATGGCTTCAAGTCATAATCCAAACCTTCAACTTGAGAGTATCCTTGAGCCACTAGCCTTGCTTTATTTCGTGTGACCACACCATTTTCATCTTGTTTATTTATGAAAACCCACTTTGTTCCAATGACATTATGATCTTTGGGTCTTTCCACTAAATTCCAGACTTTGTTTCTTTCAAAATTGTTGAGCTCTTCTTCTATTGTCACAATCCAATCAGCATCCTTCAAAGCTTCATCTGTATTTTTGGGCTTAACACATGAAACAAAAGAATAATGTTCACAAAAAGATGCTTGTTTAGAACGAGTTTGAACACCTTTACTAAATTCACCAATGATTTGATCTACAGGATGATCCTTTGTAATGGTGTGATGGCTCTTTATGAAGTTCAGTCCTTCATCCTTCTTTTCATCATCTTCAAGTTGTGATCCATCTTGAGGTATTGTGGACATTTGTGGTAGATCATCTTTACCCTCTTTGGACTTGATCTCACCGATTTTCATTTTCTTCATGGATTCTTTAAGAGCTTCTTCTCCTACATCAGCTTAGATTCTCATGCTCACCTTGTGAGCCATTAGATTCATCAAATTTAATATCATAGGTTTCTTCTACTAGCCTGGTTGTATTATTGAACACTCTATAAGCTTTAGATTTAGAAGAATAACCTAGCATGATACATGTGTCACATCTCTTTTGAAATTTTCCTAAGTGTATTATCTTTTCATAGATATATACCTTGCATCCAAACACACGAAAATATGAGATATTGGGTTTTCTTCCAACCAGAAGCTCATATGAAGTTTTCTTGAGAAGTCGGTGAAGATAGAGCCTGTTGATAGCATGACATGCAGTATTGATAGCTTTTGCCCAGAAAGCATCAGAAGAATTATATTCATCCAGCATTGTCCTTGCCATTTCTATGAGAGTTCTATTTTTTCTTTCAACCACACTATTCTGTTGAGGATTTTATGTGGCTGAAAGTTCATGCTTTATACCTAACTCATCACAGTATTCAATAATGTTAGTATTGACAAATTCAGATCCATTGTCACTCCTGATCTTCTTAATGGGACAGTCAAATTCATTTTAAGCTCTTTTTGCAAAAGTTTTAAATATTCTTCCAACTTCACTTTTATTAGGCAAAAAGAATACCCAAGTGAATATAGAGAAATCATACACAATTACAAGACAGTATGAGTTGTCACCTATACTTGCATATGAGGTAGGACCAAAAACATCCATATGCAAAAGTTCTAGGGGCCTAGTAGTAGACATAATATTTTTAGCAGGATGAGAGTTAGCTACTTGCTTGCCTGCTTGACAAGCACTGCATAGTTTATCCTTTTCAAATTTAACATCTTTTAGGCTCACTACTAGCTCATTTTTGAAATGCTTTTTAAGATTAGACATACCTACATGCCCAAGTCTTCTGTGCCAAAGCCAACCATGTGAAACTTTAGCAAGCAGACAGGTTGAGATGCATGAGGAATTAGAGTTAAAGTCAACAAGGCAGAGATTTTAAAATTTGAAACCTTTAAAAATAAGCTTCTCATTTTTGTCAAGAACTGTTACTCCATCACTTGAAAAAATACAATGAAAACCTAGATCAAGAGTTGAGCTACAGACAAAAGATTGAAATTTAAAGAATCAACAATTAATACATTTACAATAGAGTGATCATTTGAGATAGCTATTTTACCATTTTCCTTTACCTTTCTTTTACTGTTATCTCCAAAAGTGATTTTGTGACTTGAATCTTTTTCCTTTTCAACTGAACTGAACATTCTTGAGGTGCCGGTCATGTGTTGTGTGCAGCCACTATCAATAACCCAGTGCTGACCGCCACTCTTGTAATTTACCTAAAAGAATGTTCATTTTTTGATTTTAGGTACCCAAATGCTTTTGGGTCCATTAGTGTTAGTCTGAATAACTTTGGGGCCAAATGAATTAGTAAGTAAGGACTTAGGCACCCAAATAGCTTTAAAATTTTTATCCAGATTAGAGGGCCCAACATATTTGACATTCATTTTACCTCTAAAGTCCTTAAACAACATATAATGTGCATCAACCATGCATCTTCTGTTAACCTTAGCATATGAAGCACAAGCAAACTTGCAATTTATAAAAGCATGATCGTAGTTATGATAATAATAGCATCAAGTCCTACTCTTGACAAAGTTTATCTTGAGTTTTGGCTGTTCATTCCTTTTGGGCATAGATTTGGCTTTATAACCTAATCCCTTTTTACCCAGAACAACCTTTTGCTCACCAAGAATTTTATCAAGAGTAGCACTACTAAGAAAGCATTTTTCTAATCCTTTGTCAAATTTTGCTACCTTGGATTTCAACTCATTGTTTTCAGTCATGAGTTCTTTAGCATACATAGCATTTTTGCAATTTTTAGTACATATGCTAGGTGAGCTGGGAATAATCATTTTATCAGATAGCAAATCACAGCTGATTGATATATTGCGAGAAGAAATATTATCAGATTTGCTACCTTGTATTTTATTATCAATTTCCAGCTCATAGTATTTATTAAGTAATTCATCATGATCTTCTTCACCTGAGGAGGAGGAAGATTCTTCACTTGAATTTTTTTCATCAGTGATCCATTCACCAATGTGTGCCTCCTTCTTCCCTTTCCTCCAATGTTTCTTGGAGTAGCTTTTCTTGTGATAACTTCTCTTATAGCTTCCCTGAGCTTTTTCTTCATCATTGTCATCTTTGTTTTTGTTCTTGCCCTTTTTGTTGCTTTTGTTAGGGCAGCGGGCAGCTATGTGTCCTTTCTCATTGCACTCAAAGCAGACAATGTTAGAGAAAGGGTTTCTTTTTGAGAAGTGGTTAGAGGATTTACGTTTGGCATTTACCCTTCTCATGATTTTGTTTGCTGATCTCATGAGTAATGCCAATTTTCTTACATCTTCATCCTCTTCATAGCATGTATCTTCTTCTTCATCATCATCATCAGAAGAGTTTTGAATCTTTTTTTTGGCCTTCAGAGCAATAGATTTTTCTTGATTTCAACTTCATTACCCAAGGTAAGCTCATGAGCTGATATTTTGCCCAATAGTTCAGTGGGTGTGAGCTTCTTCAGATCACCACTATTGGATAGATAAGTGATTAGGGTGTGATAGGCTCGAGGTAGAATCCTGATCATTTTCCTGCATACTTCAACATCATCAATTTTAGTTTCTAGACCTTTAAGCTCATTTATAATGGGTTTAATCTAGAGAACATATCATTAGCATTTTCATGAGGGAGCATTTCGAACTGATCAAAATTTTCCCTAACAACAAAATATCTTTCCTCTTTCCCATCAGAGGTACCCTTATGAATTTCTTGAAGAGTCGTCCATATATCATAGGCAGTTAATAAATTACTGACTTTATCAAAAACTTCGACACTAAGGCATGAAAAGATAGCATTTCTAGCCTGAGCATCAAACTGCAAATTCCTTATCTCTCTAGGTGTAGGTTCTGAGGATGAGGATTGCCCTTCTGGTATGACGCGTGGAGGCAAAGGTCTTTCTGTAACCCTCCACACATCATAACTTACGGCCTCAAGATAACATCTCATTCTAATTTTTCAATAAGCATAATTTGTGCCATCAAAAACAAGAACCCTTCCTACACTTACTGTAGCTGATCCTATTCCCTCGGCCATTTTACCCAAGCTATTAAGCTTTAAAAGGTTAACCTTGCTCTGATATCACTTGTAAGGACCAAGTTGGCCTAGAGGGGGGTGAATAGGCAACTTTAAAACTTATTATTATTATTATTATGAAAAACTTTTCTCAAAGAAAAACAGAAACGGAAGCAATTAGTATAAAAGTTCAGAACAACACTTGTTCAAGAAAACTTTGTAAGAAAGGGAATTTCGAATGAGACACTATAAGAGAATAATGAGCAATAAAAACAAACACAGGAGAACACAAAGATTTTCCACCGAGGTTCAGAGATCACTCCTATGTCCCTGTTAGAGCACTTCCCCAGAAGTATTGCTCCACCAAACAGCCAATCTCAATAGCTTTTGGTTTTCTACTATCTTGACTCTTTCACTACTTCAGTGAGGTGAGTCTCAACCTTTCACAGCAATGGTGGTCTTCCACAATCACTGTTGGATAGGTCGCACCAGCAACTTCTCCAACTGTCTAGGAACAACTAGTTCCAAGAGTAATAGACTATTCACAAGCCCTGTCTCTTGGTTCAGTAGCTAGATGCAAACTAGACTTAGCTTGGAGCAAGCACTCTAAATGTTCAGAATGAATGTTCGTAATTTCTGAGTTGAAGCTCAAACTCTTGATGAAAATGAGGCTCAGGAATTCTAAAGATCAAGAGTCGTATATGATTTGAATGATGTCAAAGATATTTAGGATTTCAAAAGATGTGAATGTGTAAAGCTCTATGTATATTTCGAGAACCCAGGCATGCTATATATAGACCCTGACCAGACATAACCATTACACCTGCCATTTGCCCATTGGGGGTTGGTAGGTTAGATGGGGTAGGTCAACTGCTACCTTTTTGTAAGAATTCTATGGTGTATGAACCATAAGTCAAACTACACACACGTCGGACCGAAAATTTTAGTCCGGGTACATAGTATTGAGAAGCAATGTTGAAATCAGAGAGACCCATTTACGCCGGACCGAAAATATCGGTCCGTAGTACATATGCATTGCTTGATTTTGATATCAGCAAGAGAATGCTTGCGCCAGGCCGAAAAAGTTGGTCCTGCGTACACATGATATGTTTCTTTTGAGTTCCAGCAAATAGAGTTTGCGCCGGACCGAAAAAGCTGGTCTGGCGTACATAGGAAAATGACTGGTTTGATCTGAGTGAAAGCATGTTCGCGTCGGACCGAAAAAGTTGGTCCGGCGAACTCATAGAATTCTGGTCTGTATCAGACTTTGTATTTCTGGTTTAAGATAAATTTTAACACAGACTTAGAAATTTATGTAGAGGAAATATAACTTATGCCGGACTAAATTAAAGAAAGAATTCAGATTGATCTGACGAAGACAGTTATACTTTGTTGAAAAGAATCAAAGAAGAATTCTTAACGCCGGACTGAAAAAGTTGGTCCGGCGTACATGGAGTACGCTTGGTGAAGATAATTCTCAGCGCCGGACCGAAAATATCGGTCTGGCGTACATGTTGTACACTCGGTTAGAATTTTGAACTTAGGATCTTTGAGCGCCTGAGTAAAAGAAGTTTGGTCTGGAGAGAATTGTTTTGGCTATCAAGATAAAGCTCTGGATTTTTGAGTGAGAAATATGAAAATTCCTATGCTCCAAGTAATCTTAGTGATTTTGCATATGAACCAAGATCATTTCTTATGCATAATCCCTCTTAATAGTACAGTGATTTTAACTATATGACTTGAATCAACTCCCAAGCCAAAACTAGAAAAACACCTTAGCCTTGATCATCAAATCTGACCATTTTCAGTTTACACTGAGTATCCTTTTTTTTATTTGTCATCAACACCAAAACCTATATAATAAGCATAATTTACACAAATAGGGAGCCTAGATGCTCTCACTTGCTCGTTGGCATGCTCCTCCCACTAGGGCACCCAAACCCTAGCAAGCACGAATCAAATTGTCGTTCTCTGCCCTCCCGATCCCCTTCCCTCTGGTCGTTGCAGCCCCTGTATCCCACCATGACTCCGGCGGCCGTCAGCAAGCATCACCTTCACCTCCAGGTTCCTCTCCCTCAGCTCCTTTTCCCTCAAATCCTAGTTCTCTTGATTTCCCTTTTCTCTCTTTTGCTAACCTGTTTTGCTTATCTTCTCTGCTTTGCTCCCATAGATCTAGTAGTAGTAGAAGAGGCCAGCAAGTAGTATCGTGGTACTAGTAGCACTAAGTATTAGTAAATAGTAGTATAGTAGCTATAAGTAGTAGTACCAAAGTACTATATATGGTCTCTTTATCTGCATCTTGATAATCTTTCAGACAAAAAGAAATTAGTTTCTCATATAGGATTTGTAATTCCATATATTTCAAAGCAGCATTAAGGAAAATCATTTTGTTGTTCTAATTTTACAGGTACCAGCTTGTAGGCCTTAAGTCTCTGAGCTAGTTATGTTAGGAACATGTTTTGAACCTGGTTAATGATTATTAACTCTTTTGTGGACAATGTTTCAGTCTGTTTGGAAGGACTATGTAATATTTTCAAACTCTTCTAGGCAATTACTTGCTGTACCAGCAAGAGAAACCTAAATTAAATATTTTTATGTAATACATGAATAATTACGTTGTGTAGTCTGAATGCAAATTTTGAATTTATGATAATATATTTTCTGTGGATTCATTACTTTTGATGCTGGTTTGCTTCAAGTAAAAGCAAGGAGCAATTTCGATTCTTTCTATGATGAGGACATCACTACTATGGATATGTCCACACCTAGTTGGACCAACTCCAACACATCATCTATGGGCCAAGAAGATAGAGCTATCAAATCCATCATATTCTGGAATCCAATTCGGTCTCCAGATACTAGGCTAAAGTAAAATGAGCATAACTTTGGCATACGGAGTTCAATTGGAGAGTTCTTGTACTTGATTGAAAGCTTACAACAAGACATTTCAAGTGGATCTGGTCCCAGTCCTAGATTCATAGTGGACCATCCGGAATCATCAAAACAATAAGCTATATCACTGTTTGGGCTATTTTGGGCCTTGTAAGCGTGAGGGCTCAAGCCCAAGTTTTGTTCGCCCCCTGGCTACACACAACCCTAGGAAGACCCTCTCACGTCCCTCCCTCTCATAAAATCAGCAGTCGCCGCCTTAGAAACTTGAGTTTTGTTTAGTTATAGTTTTTTTGGTGAAACTATTTGGTATTATCTTGTTCGGCGAGATCAACAGCAATACCGTACTTCGGAACCCCACATCAATACTTCAATTATATTTGCAATTTTATATTGCTTTTGCTTTGTTCTTGTTTGTTCTTCGATTGCTTGCAGGAATTGATCTTGATACAAGAATGCAATTGGGTAGTCTTCCTTTTCTTTTCCCTGCCTTTGGCCAGTATTTAATGATATTCATCGCAATGCTTCAAGGAAACTCATGAAGAATCCGAAATGGCAAGCATTGGTGGCGGCACCCTTCGCAATGCTTGCAGGAAAAACTAGTATTTAATTATTTTCTAGTGGGCACAATTAAAGGATTAACATATTTCACTAGTTCTTTTGAGATATTAATGCAAATTCATTAGGTAGTTTGAACTAATGCATGCCTGTCTCCTTAAATTTGATTACTGGCTTTTTTTTTCCTTTTAGAGGTGGTTGTTGGCTATGTTGCTAATAATGAGCCAAGTATTTGAGCTTAATTTTTTTTGAACGGTCAATGATATGGTGTAAGATCAGTTTTGCCGCTGAGCATATTGTGACATCCTATTGTGCTTCAGGTTGTGTTGTGAATGTGATCTCCATTATTAATAATGATTAGACATCAACTTGTGTTTGAGAAATGTGGCTACTTCATTTCTGGTGTTGGTCTAGGAGTTTATGCAGGGAACCTGCAGTTTAGAAATAACAGATCCACCGAAGTGGTGTCAACTGCTGATCTTTGTGGGCGAATTGAGCTTAAGCATCTATGATGTTACTTAGGAGTTATGATACTAGTAATTAGGCCATGTTCCTACGAAATTCCTGTGTTCCACACAGGGTTTACATGATCCATTGAATTGAATAGTAGTTGTTGAAATTCCCTTGCTTGGGCATGGGGGAGTTTGAACTTGCGCGCATTTTCAGTTTGTGGGTAAAGGATTGAAGTCAAGAGCATGTGCAATACTAATTCTTTCGATCTCACTATAAAATTTGTGCTTAAAGAGACTTTGGCGTATTGTTGCCTCGATACCAAGTATTGCTGTTCCCTGAGGACTAGTGTTTTCTGAGGATCAAGTAGTCTTGCCGCCTTGTGTGGTTAATTGCTCATCTCAGCTTGCTAGATATATATAGGCACATACAGTTTTCAATTCTACCAGCACATACTCTATGTTATTTGCTTAATTGTGCTATATTTTGTGAATTGTACAAATTTTTGAATTTTTTTGCATGGCTGGGATTTTTATTCCTATGATTTCCAAACAGCAATAGGGATTTTGTTCCCAAGTGGAAACATTTTCCCTCGGATTGAGAGAGATTCCATATGCTTCCCCATAGGATTCTTACCCATGACTTCCAAACAAGCCCTAAAGCGCCAAGAATCCCCGTAGGGGGAGAGCATCAGGTCAGATTTATTATGGAAAGGCCCTCCTCGAAATCCAAAGTTACGTTCAGGTCCTTTCTCAGCTCTTTTGCTAAAAAAATTCTCGTGGTTTCGTAATTACGTTTAGATCCTTCGCTGGATCTTTTTCAAAACAAACATCATGGTTTACATGATCTCAAAAATTGCGTCTAGCCTCGGACTAACATTCACCCGGCGAGGCGTAGCGTGGGACTCTCTACCTAATTGTTTTTCAAGTGCATGGGTGCATATATGGTAGCATGTGCGCGTGCGCCTAACATAATAAATAAGAAAAACAAGCCGAAGTTTGTTTTTTTAAAAGAGTAGAGCTATTGGGCTTGGCACAGTTTCCGAAATCTGGCCTAAACCCAGGGTTGCTGTGGGCCAACAAAACTCCAGCCAGGGTTCACAAAACCGATTTCGAAAAATCGGTTCGAAAACCGAATTTCGAAAATCAGAAAAACCGAGTCGAAAATCGCTCAAAAATCGTCAGAAGCCAAAGAGTTAAGAAATAAAAAAAATGGAAAAAAATCAAAAGAAATCGAAAACCGGTCGAAAACCTCGAAAAACCAGTCGAAAACCGATAGACCAAGTGAATGTTCCTTAGAGCCGATTTTTGAACGATTTTCGCTCGATTTCATCGAAAATCGAGTGGTTTTCACCGATTTTCGACCGGTTTATGTCACATAATTTTTTTCAAAATTTTCAAAATTTTTTAATTTAAATTTGAATCGAATCGGTTTTTTGTTTGGTTTTTAATACCGAACCGATCCGGCCGGTTTTCGCGAAATCGGACCGATTTTCGTCGGCTCTGTGAACCATGACTCCAGGTCTCCAGCAAAACTGACGAAACCCAAGCGAAGCAACGAGAGAGGAGAGGGGAAAAAAAATCGCTTCTGCGGAGGTCGTCGTGTCGCCGACGCCATATCTCCTCTCCTCTCCCGCCCCGACCACTCCGCCGTCTCCGATCCGGCCTCCAGTCGAACTCCGGCGAGGTAAGCATCCGGCGCAGACTCCTCCGTCCAATTCAGCTAGTATACGGTTTATTCCGATTTGAATTACCCCTTTCTTACGCCTTCCTTTGGGAATCACTTCTCAGATTCGATTGGATTAGGTTGGATTGGAGTGGAGCCGATCTGACCCGATCGGCTTGTGCTGGCGTTTGAGGAAGCTTGAGGAGGGGTTAGCTCGCCGCCGCGCGGCCAGATCTGCCTTCCCACGGCTGCGCCCGCCATGGAGGGCAACAGAGATGACGCGGCCAAGTGCCTGCGCATCGGCAAGGAAGCCCTCGACGCCGGCGAAAACGCCCGCGCCGCCAAGTTCCTCTCCAAGGCCAAGCGCCTCGACCCCTCCCTCCCCATCGACCACCTCCTCGACCCCCTCATCAACCAAGACGACCCGTCGTCCTCCGCTCCCTCCTCGTCGTCATCCCCGCCGCCGCCTCGACCTGCATCGGCAGATGCAGCCGAGAGTGATGGTTTAAGAGAGAGGAAGCAGAAGGGCAAGAAGGAAGAGGAGAACGGTGGTGACGCTGCTGGTGTGAGGACGTACACGGCGGAGCAGCTGGAGGTGGTGCGCCAGATAAAGAAGCACACCAGGGACTACTACCAGATCCTCGGCCTCGAAAAGGACTGCACCGTCGAGGACGTGCGGAAGGCCTACCGCAAGCTCTCCCTCAAGGTGCACCCTGACAAGAACAAGGCACCTGGCGCGGAGGACGCGTTCAAGGCCGTCTCCAAGGCCTTCCAGTGCCTCAGCGATGCCGAGAGCCGCAAGCGCTACGATCTTGTTGGTTCTGATGAGCCGCCGACGTACAACAGGAGGGCGGCATCCACTGCCCGTGCGTACAATGGGTTCTACGAGGATGACTTTGACCCGGATGAGATATTCAGGAACTTCTTTGGCGGGATGGCGCCTGCCACCACCAGGCAATTTGGGCAGTTTGGGACGTTCCACTTCAGAACTGGCGGAATACATGCCCACGGGATGCAGAACTCTGGTGGTTCTACTGTCCGAATGCTTGTTCAGCTGTTGCCTGTCCTACTACTGCTGCTACTCAACTTCCTGCCGTCCTCTGAGCCTGTGTACTCCCTCTCTCGCTCCTATCCTTATGAGCACAAGTTCCAAACCCCACGTGGAGTCTCATACTATGTCAAGTTGCCTAATTTCGAGGAGCAGTATCCACACCAGAGCACTGAGCGTGCGACACTGGAGCGGCATGTTGAGAGGGATTACTTCTCAATACTCACGCAGAATTGCAGGGTTGAGATGCAGCGTCGCCACTGGGGGCTATCCTACCAGACACCGCACTGCGATATGCTTCAGAAATTTGAGTCGACAACACAGTAATTCGTCAAATGGTGCAAGGTGTGGTTCAACTTTCTGTGCACATTATTTTGCAATAGCAATATATTTCTACACCATGAATGTTTTTTTTGGTACTGCTTTGCAACCTTATCTGCTTTGTACGATGAGTCTCTTTCCTTTCTAATGCAACCGTATGCACTTAAAACCTTATTTCCTACTTCTATTTAGCCCTTGTTACACACTAAGGGTGCATATGCATGGCAAGCGAGTTATGCTTTCTACACCTGAATGTCCATTTGCTTTTGATTGTGAAAGAAAGGAAGCAGAAGATGCCATTTTTGTTTTTCCTGCAGATTTGGATTCTGCAGTGAGATTTGAATTCACTGATGCATCAGCGCGGGATTTCCCTTGGACCCTTGGTCATCTTTTTCATATTTTCCTTTGTGGACTGGGAATCATCTGAATACCATTGGTAGTGGTAGCCAGTATGCCAATTTTCTTTGGTGTTTGCTAGTCAATGGAAATGCGTCTCCAACACATTAATTATATTTAATATGTCCTTATTACTAGCCATGTGCAGGTGCAATACATAAATAAGATCAGAGGTACCAATTAGCTGCAGAATGAGTAACAATAAATCGCTCTGACAGCCAGCAGCTTGTATAGCATAAAGAGAACCGAAAATCACCCGACAATCTTCTACTGATCCTGTATCATATGGTCTTAACTTAATTTTTCTGCTATGGTACCATCTTTATGTGCTGCATTGTAAGGATTTCAAGGATGAAAATTTTGTAGCAATGGTAAACCATGGCAGCTGTCCCATTCCCAATGTCTGGATGTTGAATTTGATTGTTTTGAAGAATCACTGCAGCTCTGCAGATTCTAAGATTTCCTTCCATATTCTTCCTGGCTAGATCCATTGACAATTTAAGTCCTTCACTTGGTTTGTGTAA
Source organism: Otatea glauca (assembly GCA_036346275.1). Classification (NCBI taxonomy): domain Eukaryota; kingdom Viridiplantae; phylum Streptophyta; class Magnoliopsida; order Poales; family Poaceae; genus Otatea; species Otatea glauca. Next base: position 42,429,442 of record CM070711.1, read on the forward strand.
TCAGTGCCACGCTCATAGGGGATATAGTTGTGTTAGCATTTCATCTGAATTGGATTTTACACTTGTTGTTGGTTCAACCCCTTTTTCTGGTTGTATTTTATGATATTGTCACAATTCTGCGAGATGGTATGTCTTGAGTCTCCATGCATCTGACTCTTACCATATCAACGTACCCCCAACACTTGGCATTAGAATGTCCTAGGCATGTTGGAGCCATGTGGAAGTGTTATGGGGTTTTTGGTTTGTGCCTTTGAGAGGATCACCTCATCCTAGGATCGGTTTGTCCATCATGGGATGATCCATCGATAACCCAATCCCTCATTTATTGCTAGACTTAGGTTAGGTTTAGAGCTAGGATCGGATGGTCCATTCACTGTCCGGTTCCTCAAACCAAACACTCCCTTAGTGTATCCATGCTTTTCCAATGTCAAACAATAACTAATACTGCAAGACAGCGTTAGACTTATCTACTAGCCTACAAACTAGTCTGTGGCTTATACGGAAAGACAATTTAGAGATTGAATAAAATTTCAACTTTGAAAGACAGCCTTTAGCTTGTAAAGCTAAATGTTCTAAACCAACATAGCACTATAAAGTTTGGAAATTTTATGCAGCCATAATGTTAAGTTAAACTTTGTAATGAATAGTCGAACAACCTTTTTGTTTTGTGGCGCATCAGTGGTTGCTATTGGTGTTATTGTCTTACAAAATCTAACAATTCATAACTGAATTTTTAAAGGGGTAGTTTTCTATCTTGATCAAACCTATCAATGATAACTTAATTCTCTGCCTGCTTGAACCAGTGTTTACTGTTTACATCAAGCTCAAGGGTCAGAGCACGTACCTGAACTCTATAAGTGTCACGTCTTAGCTAGGGAATTAAGGAATTATAATTTTTTTAAAAAAGACCTTGATTAGCCATGTCAGACACAATAAATGACATATCATTTGTACTTGGAAACAAAACATAATTGTATGGTCTGCTGGACACTGAACATCTAGCAATGATTATATAGTACTTTCTAACATCTTGAGACTTGACCCTTGTGGTAACCCGCATGATTATCCCGGGGTAACGATAGTAACACTGCTATTACACCAAGTTAATTACGCGAATCTCGACATAGTAGCTAACAAAGTATCGGAACTTGACACTTTATCAGTTACTGTACCGTATTCAGAGTGTTGCAACTGAACAATAATTAGAGACTGAAATGGAAACTTTATTACAATCCATTGAGCTACGCAGGGCTACATGTTCGTTTCATTAATTATACATTCGATCCAAGTACAATAAAAATATATTACAACCATTTAATTACTCTGATGACCTGCCAAAATGGGGACAAGGTCTACTAAACCCCCTAGTCCTCCTGATAGTAGTAGTGATAGTCGTCCTCCTGTAGGTCCTGATCCTGCGTACAATCCTCACCCCACACCTCGTAGGTTGATCCATGAGACTCACCTTCTAAGCAGAGAGGGATTTAAGCAAGAGTGACTACAGGAGTACACAACAAGCATTATTTGCTAAAGTGTAATAGATGAATTTTCTCTCGATTCCAACCCAAGTGCATCTAATGATCACCTTCCCTCAAAATTCATTTTTACAGAAATTAAGTTTTTGGTTTTCTTTAAGGGTTGTCTATTTTAATTTCTGAAAACAACTACTAACACCGTATATGAGACAGACTTAGCTTCCGTAGTCTTTAATCCAGGAGACAGGCATGAATTCATCATTTTACCCTGCGTAGGTTTGTATCACTTTACCCATAGTGACTCATCCTGTGAGGCCTTAGAATGTTTATCACTAATCTAGTATTAGATCTTCAACCCTGTACTTGAGTCGGGGACACCTATCCTAGGCTGTCCCACGGACTCGTAGTTACAGTTATACTCCAACTACCCATCGGCAGTAACTCTACCCATGGCTTCAAATATACCGCCACCAAAATTGCCAACACCTCCGGGCCTACTGGCATATCCCAGAGGTAGGCACTAGATTTCTTACCCAATGTGGAGATTCTAATACTTTCATAGGACAATATTTTCTGACCAATTTCACACACTATGATTGATACTGTAATTATAGCTCATTGCCTAAGTGTTAGTTGTTTGACTTTATATTATAGCCTATGTAGGGGACCCTACCGACATGACAGTCCTTTTGATTGACGCCTTCTACCAACCATGATAAACATACGCCAACTACTCCATTCACTGGATGAGCCAATCAAATTACCACTATCTAATCATCAACCCATCAATCCATTTCTCAATCCATACATTCCATTTGCATCCGATTTAAGGTTTTCATTTGTAACATAAGTTTTCCAATGCAGTGATATGATATATATACAAGTATAGAAAAGCATTTGAAAACATTTAATGAAAGCAGGATCAAAGGAGGCTTTGCCTGTTATAAAATCGGAATGTACGGTCTCGCTCGAATGTCGGAGCTGGTGGTCTGGTTGGTTCAGTTCCAGTCCCGAAAATCATAAAATATTAATCTATGGCAATTAATTTGAACAATGATTTATGGCGTCCAACCATTTCCAACAGTTGTAATCTTATATAGATGAAGGGTGTTAGTTCCTATTTTTAGTTGTTCATGTATTTACAAGGTTATATCTAACTGCTTATTTACTTAACGCGGCTATTTACTATCTTTTTTATTTTCTTAGACGTACAGCTAAATGATTATCTAAACTAATCGCGGTTCGCGACGATCAACGCATTGTTCTAGTTTTTCCCTCTCTTTTCTTTTCTCTCATTTCCTCTCTTTTCTTTTTTTTAAAAACCCACTGGAGCTGAGCTCCCTCTGCTCTCTCGATTACTCATTTTTTCCATCTTCTCACTGGAGTCGAGCTCCTCGCTCAGCTCTCGGTTTCCTCTCTTTTTCTCCGGATCGAAAGCTCTCGGTTGTTTCTCTCAGTTCTTCTCCTTTCTCCCGATCTACTCCCTCTCTCTAGTGTTTGGGTCCTCCTCCCCTTACTTGGCTCGGCGCCGACCTCTCCCTCTTCCCTGGCCGCGCTGGCATGCCAGCCGTGCGGACATCTACTGGCCAGCGGCCCCGCTTTCGGGCGGCTTCACCAGCTCGCCTTCCCGCGGTCCCCGCCGACCTCCCTCAGTTTTGCCCTTGGCTCGGCCGCCGGCTCCAACTCCGGGCTTGGCCCACCCGCTTCCTCTCACCCCTGGGACTCTACTTGGCTCGGTTGGATTTCTTGCTTCTCTACTGTCTTTGCCATTTGATTTGGATTTTGGTTACAGAGAGGCACTGGGCACTGGGTTGGTCTCCTATGTTCATCAGTTCACTAAAAGGTAAGTTTGATGGTTTGTGATGATTTGTGCACATACAAATTTGTGGGATGGAGGTATTGCAGCGATACTGGCATTCAATCGTACTCCGGGGAGTGCGGGATGAATCAAGGCACGCACAAGGCAGCCCCCTTCTAGTGCTATATTCTGAGACCACTAGGGTTTTCGCTTGATCTACTTGCTATTTTACCCGATCTACCCATTCTGCATACTACATTACTAGTACTACTGCTTTGGTAAGTGCACCTGGTGGGCTTGGTTCTGTGAAGAAGATGGATGTTGATGTGGGGTGGAAGCACTGATGGAGGTGGCCGGTTCCTTGAGCTTCGGCTCGATCTGCTCCTCCCGGCTGTACTCCTCCTTGCTCATCTCCTACCTTCTCCTCCTAGCCGTGCTTCGGCTGGTGCTCCTGGCCTCCTCTTCTTCTTCCTTGCTCTCGGTTTGGAACTGAGTGAAAAGGGGAATGCACTGGCTTGCTCTTCGGTTTGGGAGTGAGCCAAGGGAGATGAATGGCTGTGTGCCTTGGCAGGCGCTCGGCTGGCTCTCGATTTTGATGAAGGCCAAGGGGAGTGCACCGAATGTGACTTTGGTCTTATCTTCATTTTCACTGTGGTCTTCTTACCATTTTACCCCTAGGTCTTTTACTTGTTGCCATGGGGGGTATATTTGCCATTCTAATTAACTTATGCATAACCTTGGTTATCAAGTTTAATTGCCCATTATATTCTTGATTAGATGCTTAATGATTTTATTTGCTTAGTCTAAATTTCCAGGTCCTTACAACCCTGTGCTCGCCACCCTCTTCATGTTTCTGTCAAAATTGACGAAATATTAGAGTGCAGAAATTTGAGATGTGAAAATTGTTGTTACGTGCTATTGTTGGGAAAGGCAAATGGTCCATTTGTTAAACTATAACTATATGGGTGAAGTGTGATATTATTGTGGGCTTGGTCGTTGTTGACTCACTGGCTTAAAGAACAGCTGTGTAACTATGTAATTGTGAAGAAGAATTGTTCAGGTTTTTGGATCAACATGTGTTCTGTATAATGTGTTTTGGTCAGGACACAAATATAGATTTATGAAGTTCTGTTCAACTTCAGCCCATGTAGATTTTATGAGTAGAATCGGATGTATTCGACACAAATAGACGGGTGCCAAAACCTATGTTCAACATTTTAACTTGTTTGATCATGATCTTCAGCTACAGTGTACACAATTTACATAGGCATCGTATTGGTATATAGTAGTGAGGGCAGGTAATGGGTGATGCATCATCCATACTACTATATGAAAATGCAAATGCTGAGTTTTGTTCATCCATACTTTTTTATCGACTTTCTTTTTGTCTGTTGGATGTAGAAGATCAAATTGGCCAAACTCAGTTGTTATTATCATGTTTGATTCGTCTGTTGTGAGAACAGCAGGTTATAGCCATGGATCTTACGCATCAATGGTTACCATCTCACATGGATCTTCCCATTACCTCATGCTCTCTGCTAAATCATTATTTACCAGGATGTCTCATTAATTTGATGTGCAGTGTATTGCATGTCGTGCTAGTGAGAGGTGGTAAAAGACGATTTAAAGGGAATAATGTGGTATTTAGCAATAATTAATGGCAGACCCATACAGAGTATCACTGTTGGATTGTATGTATTTGATCTACAACTTTAACTCACTGATGTTCACAACAGAAAAGGAAATAGACAGACCCGACTATAAGTTTGGACTGTTTGTTGTTCTTGAATATCTAATGTAGAGAACAGAAGTGGGTACACAAAGGTGGGGGATACTTTATATAATACTATATGGTGTATAGTCTATGAACTACTATGGCTTTTAACTACTTAGCAGCATTATTTGGCTTTTTATTATTTTGTTACTTATGAGTTAACATCTTTTGATACTCTATTGTAGGTTGGGAGGGAAACAAGAACTTCGGCCATGGTGTAAAGGTTTTCCAATACTTGCTCCGTTGATTACCAGCTTCAATTTGGAGGGGACAAGTTAGTTCGGACTAGTAGTAAATTTTGCGGAATAATTGCCTTTGATGACTATACACACTGCTTTGATGCTATCTTAGTAGTGTTGAGGCGTGCGCAACCGTAGGTACTTAAAAAGGGATATGTACTTCAAGTTTCATAGGGGTTGATCACATGCAGATGTGTATGTATATGAAGCATATCTATCTCGTTTTTTTATTCTTCTGTTCTTGGAGAATACCTGACTTAACAGACATAACACTAAAACAAAAACGGTTCTGCATTTTTATAATTTGTTCAGTGGCTGAGATGTCCATACATGATGCAAGTAAAGTAGCACAGCATAATAAAAAATGGTTTGTGTTTCTTTTGGAAACTATGTACTATATCGTTGCGCACCATGTACTATGTACTATCTATGTTAAGCCACCTTTCATCTGGTGGCTTTGTTGTGATCTTTTCTCTTTTTATCATTTATTTTGTTTATGCTGTGCGCGTTTATTATGTGCATACGAGTATATGGCATTGGACGATAACTTTGTCTCAGCCTCCTTGGTGTCTCTCACGGCATGTGACCAACACCGATCATCTGTGACACGAGTCGAAGGATGAGTTATTTGTGATTAAGGTATGTTCTTACGTTGATAGAAATGTTGGTTTTGGATCATCTGTTGCTGTAATTCAATCTGGTTGATTCCTGAGTCGAGCTCACTGCTGGTGCATGGTCTTGGCCAGATCTTGTATTACAGCTCTTGGTATGGATCTCGCCTCTTGATGGTATCTTTCTTATATAAAGCTGACGGGAATGCCGAGAGTGCCACGTCACTCTCTTCTAAAAAAGTCCTTCGTAAAATTTAAAATTATGTTTAGGTCCTTTCACCGGTTCTTTTGCAAAATACCTCGTAGTTCCGCAAAATCACATATAGCCACTAGAAATTACGTTTAGGTCATCTCTAGCTCTTTTGCGAGAAAACCCATGTGGTTTGTATCGATTTGCGAAGAGGTTCTATGCGATTTAACAAAGAGGCCCTTGGGTTTCCGGTAATTCCCAAAAAGGTCCTACCCCCTCTTGTAATCTTACACGCAGACCCTCGGGGTCCTAGAAATTTACGAAGAGATTCTTCACAATTTTACATGAGGACCCCCCAAGTTTTGGAAATTCAGCATATCTCGTCTGGTGTAGCGTGCAAACCCATCTAGTATAGTCCATCTTGGGAAATTATGGGCTTTTGGCATGTGTGCCTCACGGCCTTGCATCGTTCTCGCATCTTGATGGTTTGGTAAATCACGATTTTCACGCAAGATCTTGGAAAAGCTACAGCAGCTATCGCTAATTATCATAGAAGCTATTCTTCGTTGTGTTTTTAGTATTATTTTTTTAAAAATAAATATGTATATACTACAAGTCACTTCTAAATAAATCATAAAATCATGGTACTTTAGAAAGTATTATTATTTTCATAATAAAAATATGAGTAAGTCTGACATCAATAAATATGCTAACACATGTCAAAGACCATAACTGATAACTATATTACAATGTTCTTGACAACAAACATTTAATCACTAACAAATATGAATGCTGCATTATTAAAAAGGGCGAGATGAGATCTTTTACTAGGTTTTCTCATAGTTGAGGATTATGAGATGCATTTGAACCTTCTAATAATGTTTGATTTCAAAATGAGCCTAACGTTTTGTCTCGTGGGTACCTATGCAGGAGAGCGGAGAAATCGCTAGCTACAAGTTTGAAAGCATTTAGGCACCCATTTTATTTTGGTTTTGATAATTAATGACAACTTTGGTCAAAGGACTAACACTTTCCTTGAGAACATTGAAAGTATGTTAATCCCAGGCTTGGTGACCATGGAAATACCAAGAAAGGTGCAAAGGGAAGATGAATACGTCAAGAACGTGAAAAGGTATAAATATAAGGACCTTTTTCTAGCTTTTTGTCGATCTTGGAGTCTGGAGAAAATATTGGGTTGCTAGAATTAGGGCCGTACTATAAAGAGGGATCTTGACGTTTGTCTTGATGTCATTTAGGGTTTAAAGGCTCAAATCATACATTCAAGCCATGCATTATGATATACATGTTCCAAAATTGAAAACCATTTTAAAATATATCAAAGTCTCTGGAAACCCGGTGCTACCGGACCTGCGGTAGCACCGGTCATATAACCCGGTGTGAAAATCACAGATGGGTGTATTTTTGGGCATTTTTGTAGCCCAGTGCTACCGCCCATGGTAGCCCGGTGCTACCGGACCTACGGTAGCACCGGTCATATAACCCGGTGTGAAAATCACAGAGAGGTGTGTTTTTGGGCATTTTGGTAGCCTAGTGCTACCGCCCATGGTATCCCGGTGCTACCAGACCTGCGGTAGCACCGGTCATATAACCCGGTGTGAAAATCATAGATGGGTGTGTTCTTGGGCATTTTGGTAGTCCGGTGCTACCGCCCATGGTAGTCGGTGCTACCGGGCGAGCGGTAGCACCGGCCCTCAGTCCGGTGCTTAAATTCCAGAGAAGTCAAAATATGACGAAGCAAAAATAAAAAGGGCCTGGTGCTACCGGTCCTAGTTGGGCGGTAGCACCGGACCCTATGTAACGGTCTCTGTTAAGTGCATTTAATGCACTATTCTAACCGTTGGAATGGAGCCCGGTGCTATCGGTCCTACATGGGCGGTAGCACCGAAAAAACAGATTTCTGCCCAATTCGAGCTCCAACGGCTAGAAAAATTGGTGGGGGCTATAAATACATCCCCACCTGCATTCTAGAGCCTCTCTTGATCCTCATTGATAATATTTGAGCTCTAGCAAACGCTCTCCACTCTTTTGTGCATTCAATTCTCTTTTGTGAGTGTGAGGAGCAAGGTTGAATGTTGCATTTAGTGCTTGAGCCTTTAGACACTAATATTTGACCTTAAGCAAGCGTCAAGGTTTATTACTCTTGGAGGTTGCTGCCTCCTAGACGGTTTGGAGGCGATCGTGCACGGTGAGCTTCTCAACGAAAATTGTGAGAAGCCCCGGCAAGTTGTGAAGGCCGGAGTTCGCCTACCCGGAGGGGGGAAGAACTACCTTAGTGATCGAGGAAGGCTCAAGCGAGTGGAGCCGGCTTGACGTGGTTCAAGTCACCTCAACGTAGAGTAGGGGAGACCTGTAAGTCTCCAAGACCACGGGTCAAAAATCTTGTCTCCTACTCTCTTGCGATTTGTATTTTTCATTCTTATGATAAATTTCATTAATAGCAAAAATTGAGTAGACTTTGTACTTAGAATTGCTTTTGCTATACTTGAATTGACGAAGTACCTTAAGTGTTTGCTAGAGATTATAGGTGTGAATTTGCAATTATTGCTTCTATATCTTAGTCTTTCTTAATTACAAAATAGATTCGAAAAATTTAGTAACCTCCTATTCACCCCCCTCTAGTCAGTTATCCTTGATCCTACAAAGTTAGAGCATATAGTGGAGCTATTGCTAGTTATAGTGTTTGTAGTTGATATAGCGAAACATTGGCCCGTAGCATCGTATTTGGGGTTCAAAAAAGCTATAGAACATTGTATCTCATTGTAGATGACGAGGCTCTCGAGCTTCATCATGGATACAGCCACGATAGGCTACATAATACGATCGAAATTATGTTCGAAAAATACGAACTTTGTAAGTAAAGGATTCCTCAAAGTTCAAACTATACAACCCCTGGAACAATCTAGTGTTCTCCCTCCCTAGAATCACTGGTGTTTCTTTCACCACTACGGGTAAGTATTGAGTTGCTATTGGCGGATACCACAGTGCGCTCCTTTTGACTTGTAACCCAGGAATGCAACCTCCGTAGCCTACGATCAACAGTGAGAGCAGTTAGCTTCTTCTGCGCATGTCTAGAATAGAATCTCTCTTTTCCTACCTTCCACAAGCACATCAATGATCAATACCTCCCAACATTTTCCATGCAAAAAACAAATTAAAGAAAGGCAGCGAAGCACTAGGTAAAGAATTGCGTGAGCTGACAAGCTCTGGAAGTAGCTTGATATGAGGCAGCTCATCATGGGACAGAAACAAAATGCTTTTGGCGACCATGATCCTTGAATTGGCTAGCTCGAGATCGAGCCCCATCTCTGCACTTTATTTGTCCTATCAGAATCACCGCGCATACCTTTCGTTATCTTATTAGATAAGAGAATGGTGACGATAATGTGTAAAGAAAGAGAATGGTGTTGATAACACAAGGTTGTATGGTACAGCATGCCTTCATTCTCGTATGACCTTAGAATGTGCCTCATTTTATGCATGTATGCCTAACCCTTCAGATAAATTAGGTTTGTCATTTTCCGCCAAAAAACATTTTCTCATTTTTAGGAATGTGAACTAGTGCTGGATGCAAATTATCATGTAGATTCTTTTCTTCTTTTTGGGGTCAGAAATACCATCTCTTATGAAGATATACGTGAAGTCCATCAAAGCCAGATATTATTTTACCCAATTGCAATAGGCAAGAGGCAATGCTACATAACTATAGCTGACCATGCAAATTGTCCTTGATCTGCCACTGTCACTGTACACTGATGGCAATACATATATTAAAGTTTTTACCAATCCTCACGAGGTACTACGAGGTATTACCAAATTATCTCTAAAGAGCGTTTTTACCATCCTCGGGACATACCAAAATCTACATTAAGCTAATACTAAGAAGTACACAAAATTTAAAGGGTGGATGTATCAACTTTTAGTACCTTTTGATACTAGTTCAATGTAAATTTTGGTACCTCCTAATAACGGTAAAAAGTCTCTATCTTCGTACTTTTGATACTTCGTCCTTTAAACTTTTAATACCTCTTATTACCAGATCAATTTATATTTTGGTACTAAAAAATAGTAAAAAGTCTCTACATACGTAGGATATGACCAGAAGAAATTGACATGTTTTCACTTTTGCCACCACATGCAAGCCGCGGTTAAACTTCAATTCAGACTTTGAGCCAATAATTGAGAAAGCAAACGATTGCCTTGATCTTGACACGCACGTTGACCACGTAGATAGATAGATCTGCGAGACATTTAGAGGCCTACTAACAGGGATGGGTTTAACCTTTAGAGCAAATAAAAGTGACGAGACAGGACATAATGGAGGATATGCACGGTGAGTGATCAAAGGCAGAATGCGATTAAGTCAAAAGACGGCCAATAATCTCCCAACGCCAGGTGGCCTGGACAGGACTGGACTACACAGCAACCAAAAAAAAAAAAAAGCGAGCCGCTGCTATCTGTATCTGATCGCCATCTGGTTTGACTTGGCATGGATCAAGTGGTTTATGGCTTAGACTAAACTAAAGCTTACCACCGTCCGAGCTGCATTGACCATGAGGATGAAGGAGAGGTGTTCATGGAAATGGAGACTGGCACTGGCAGTTTGCTACTTTGCTACTTGCTAGCTTCTGCTGCTGTTGATGCTCAGCTCAATTATGGCGTCCTGTGCCCATGGATGTAACTTAACCTACCACCGTTACCCCTAATGTTGTCTTCAGCTAGTTCTATTAATGTTAGAAAAGACACAACAGAAACTGTAACGTCCCAAAAACCTAATTCCTCTATTAGCTGTGTTTGAAACATTAAATTTATGCATCTCCGAGTTTTTCTTGCATTTTTGGCTATTCATAAAAATCTTTTTCTATTTAATCAGTACCTAAAATAATTTTGGAAAAACTAAGAGCTGATAAAATCTTGGGAAAAATTTTTAGGCGCTAGTTGGTGCCAGAAACCTCTCCAATTTTTTTTGATGATTTTCAGAGCTGGTTTGATAATTTTAAAAGTTTGAAGTTGATTCTTGGAATTAATTAATTTTAAAAAGGATTAAAATTCCGAATACCATTAGTGGCCCAAATCTAATCACGCTCGCCAGGCTCGCTCTCTCTCCGGCCCATTTTTTGGAATTTTTTTCTTTAATATTTCTTTTTATTATTTTTTTCAAAAGTAGATATCAGGGTGTAAAAATTGCACTTTTGGACGCCTGTCGCCCCAGCACTGGGCGACAGGTGCCCAGCCCCAACGGCCATTTAACAACCACTAACGCCAGCCAGCCACCTGTCGCCCAGTGCTGGGGTGATCGCCCGGTGCTGGAGCAATAGGGGGCTTTTTAACCCGAGCGTGCTCGGCTGAGGGAGGCAGCGGAGAGAAAAGAAAAGGGAGAAGAAGAGAAGAAGGAGAAGAAGAAGAAAAAGAAGACAAGAAGAAGAAGAAGAGAAAGAAGAAGAAGAGGGAAAAATCGATTCGTCGATTCTGCGAAGGTAAATTTATGAATTTGTTTATGATTGTTTAGTTATGTAGAAATTAAATGTAGCATTTATTATTTAGAAATTTTAGGATTTTGTAGTGTTTAGAAATTTTTTTAGGACTGTGTGGTATTGAGAATTTTAATATAGCATTTAATACTTAGAAATTTATTGTAGTGTTTAGAAATTTTAGGATTGTGTAGCGTTTAGAATTTTTCGGAGAGTGTTGTTTAGAAATTTAATGTCGCAGTTCATATTTAGAACTTTAATGTAGTATTTAGTTTTTAGAAATTTCAGGATTGTGTAGTATTTAGTACGTTACAAATTTAATGTAGTATTCAGTATATAGAAATTGAATATAGTGGAAATAGTAGGCAATATTTACAAATTTAATTTGGTAGGGTTAATGTAATGTGGCACAAATATAATGTTAGGCCATATGGTAGGCAAGTCGAATTACTTATTTATAGTCGAATGATTTATTTATAGTCGAATTTTGTAGTACGATCAATGTACGTTTTGTATATTGTAATTTAGAGTAATATTTTTTCGTCGGACGTTGCAGCATGTCGGAAAAATTGTATTTCCAAATATTTTATGGAGATGTGGAGATAGCAAAAGGGGCGGATGGGGTGGATTTATCATCATTTTCAAGAGTCGTACGGGGCATATGTAGACCGAGCGATAGGACATACAGGGGTTTGTTGGAGTGGATGTCTCGGATGTTCAGTTTGGATGCCCGATCGTTCGGTTCTGGGTCGAGCAGCGATGAGCCGTCATGCAAGACTGTTTTTACGGAGAGTTGATTCCTATTAACTCGACATCAACATGGAGGAGTTATATTGATTTTGCCGTAGAGTGGGGTTGGCCGCTAATGTTGTTGGTACAGTGCTACCCGGTAGCTCCATCGGTGTCGCAAGTTCGTGATGTCGGGGTGGACATTACGGGGGAGGGGACGTCAAATGTAGAAGGATGCGAAGAGGAAGGTGACGAGGAGCCCGGAGACGAGGAACACGAGACTGGCGGTGGCGAAGGGATGGGGGGGGCAGAGGAGACAATGGTGGAGGCGCGAGGGGTGGCCGACGAGGGAGAGAAGGTGGAGGACATAGTTCACATGATGGAAGAGGAGGACCGTGCGGATGAGGAAGTCCCTGATGGTGAACACTCCGACGAGGAGGACAATGCTCCTGAGGTGCCTATCCTTGGTGCGTGGACCAATTACAGTTTCGAAGACCTAACAATGAATGAAGGGAACATTGATGCATGGGAGTATCGTGAGAACAAGGTGACGCAGGGGGCCATATATAAAGACAAGGAGGCTGTGATGGATGTAGTGAAGTACTGGGCAATGTCTCTCCGGCGGCAATTCAGGGTAGTGAAGTCTAGCAAAAAGGAGTACGACATGAAGTGCGTAGTTGATTCGTGCCCATGACGGGTGCATGCATACAAGGGGAAGTAGAAGGACTACTGAAAATGTTCCATAGTGATGGAGCAGAACTGCGAGCTAGAAGAAGTGGAGCAGAGACACCGCAATCTGTCGTCCGCCGGAGAAGAGCCTGAAGGATCGCCACATGGTAACAATCGTACGTGTTACGTAATATTTGTGAATGAAACTTTGCTAATTTACGTTTCGTGCAGTCACCTCCGCCACTATGTGAATTTGAGCAGTGGTTTGATACAGAGATCAACCTCGAAGACCAAAGGCTCCTTGATCAAGCCAACCGGCAGGAGGAGTTCACGCGACAGCTTCAAGAGCAGCGCGATGCCGCACGCGAGGAGGCACGTAGGAAGGAAGCGGAGGAGAAGGAGGCCGAGAGAGAGAGGAAACGAGAGAGGGCGCGGTGTGCCAGAGAAGCCCTACCGGAGGCATAGGCGAATGGGAAGTGGTCTCGAAGCACTCAGTAGACGTCTAGTTTTAACTTTTATTTTCCTTGTTCGTGGTACTCCATTCAGTTTTAAGCCGTAATAAAGAGTGTGCCCTACCTTATTTTCCGCAGTAAGCTACGATTCGACCTTCGTTATGATATTTCGTGGGCTGCCGAAAAGGCTTAAGCGTTTCATTGTTGCTCGACCATAATACTTTGGATTATTGCACTGGCAGAATTAATATGCAAAGCAAGGTGTACATAAAATATTTTCCCACCATATGGTAGTGCATATATCGAAGAGAAAACCTGTCCCGTTCTCCCTACAAATTACATTTGAACATGATATTTCGCGGGTGCTAGAAAGGCTTAAGTGTGTCATGCAACTGAGGCTACTTACAGTCATTTGGTTTATTCAACTGAGCTCATTCCTAATTTTTTTTTGCAAAAATAGGACACCTAACACTCTACGAAAAAGACATATTTATTTCAGGATTGTTCGAGCCATGGTTTGTATAGTTTGTTCATAATACGACTTCGAGTCACTTACATATGAAATATATCAGTAAATCGATACTAAGGTGTATCAATAATTTAAAGATTAGTGCTTTTAACTTATGGTATATTTTGACCAATACATAAAAAATATTACAGTAAATCAATACTAAGAGGTATCACGTACTTAAAGATCGGTATTTTCGTTAAAAAAATTTTCTAATCAGTACTACGAGGTTTTAAGTATTTAAAGATATAAAATACTAAAGTATATCAGTATTATGACCATTTTCGTTATTTTCCTCCTATTGATTATCCTCCTATTGATTATTCTCAGAAATGAAATTAGGAATTAAAATTAAAAAAAAAAATACCTGTCGCTCCATAGTGGGGCGATTTATTCTTGGCCGTTAAATGGCCGTTAGGCTGGGCACCTGTCGCCCAGTGCTGGGGCAATCGCCCAATACTAGGGCGACAGACGACCAAACCTGCGATTTTTCAATCCTAACACCTATTTTTGAAAAAAAGAATAAAAATAAATATTAAAGAAATTTTTTTCCCATTTTTTGGCCAGTGCGCTGTCCTTTTTCCGTTTGCTTCACGTGAACACGTCTTCTTCTGAACACGCATCCTATTCGTTACTCTCTCCCGCTGCTGCTAACCAGTGGGCCGAGGTCCCACCTGTTGGGGTCATCCACCTCTCGCCCTCCCCTTCACCAGCGTGTCCGAGCGTGCTCGCCCACTCTCCTCAGCCACGCCACTGCCTAGTGGACCCTCAAGCCCGCGTTTGTAGTCGCCGTCGCTCACCTCAGCTCGCCACCTCCCACGAGCACCAATCGTTGTGTGAGTAGTGAGTACACGCCGCGCCTGCATCTCCGATGCCACCCTGACCGAATCCACCTGTTTTGACCGAAGACCTCATGTCGAGACCCTCCATCCGGATATAAAATACCCGAGTGGTTCGTATATATACCGTACTAGTCCTATGATAAATAGTTAGTACACACATTTACAAGATTGTCATCACATCCATACACAACATGACATAGATTATTAAAAATTTAGGTTTTATATACAACAGGTATTTTGTTTTTGCAACAAGAGGGCCATTGACCGAATGGAGAGAATACTAGTAAAACGCAGCGAAAAAGTAGTAAAATAAATATTAAAGTTCAGCGGTACGGCTCTACCCAAAAATCTACATGCAACCGACTAGATCAAGCCCTAGAAAGATCGTCGTCATATTCCTCGAAACCAACAGTAAAATTTGAATCATCAGAGGCGGCGATTCCTTCATCCTCTAAATATCAACAAGCAAGGTGAGTACATTTGTACTTAGTAGGACTTGTAGTGTATCACAAATATAATTATATGTATGGCTATGTCAAAGGAATAGCTATCCTATCATGTTTTGAAATTTTGTATAAAGCGAGATTCATTCAACAATAACAAATAGTAGATTGCAAATGGAATTTGTAAAGAGTGGTTCTCAAGTTTGTAAATAATAAGTACGCAACATAAATATAAGCAAATCACTATTCTCCATGACTATGATCAATGATCCATTCGCAGCTATGCACCTAGCATAACATTTGTATCATGGTTATCCACCATTTTTCAATTCAAATTTATGCTTAAAATTCAAAATAAACTAGTGTCAGTGCACCAAGTTTCTCATGACCGCGAGCATGACTTTTCGAAATGATTTACACTCTACATAGGTGTACAATTTTACCCACAAGACATGATCAACTCATATTGTTGGCCATTACATGCTTCCTATAGTGTGCTACTGAGAGGTCATGACAAAGCCATTACATCACCTAGACCTAACTTTGCACCAGCCCGACAATATTGACCCTCACTATGATAGCAGGAATAAAAATTCTTAAATACATAATACCAATGACAGTCCATCCCTGTCATAACCATTTCCCCTATAATAAGGTATGCACCTTTGTATCGGTAAGCTTTAGCCCCATCACCTCGATGAGGGAACCTCTTCGAGCAAATCTACCTAGAATGCCTGTACTATCTCAGCTTTTCAATGTACAAAGTTAGTCCTAGACAACTTAACAGGGTAGAGTCACTCCATAATAGCACTTGTGGTTGCACGAAAATCTTAGATTTTACAATATTATGTTCGGTCCTTAATCGATCCGGACGAGAACTCCCCCTACACTACATGCAAGTCCATCACTCGCACTTCACAGATCATATAATTAACTTGCTCGTTTCAAAACTAGTTTTTAGTTTTGATTTTATACCAAAATAACAAAGGTAATCCCTCTGATCCATCATGTCAAAATTCCTATTTCCAAACATATGCTTAACCGTTCATTTGTTCTTCTTAAATCTAAAGCATGGTTAAGCATAGGCATGTATAATTGAGTATACCCAAGGTTGACATCAGTTATTACCTAACTCGATCTTATCGATCTCAATTGTAATGTTTGTTTGTTTATCAAGGAAGTTCTATGCAACAAGTTGGACTATCAACTGGTACCCACAATATAGCTATTTTACTGAAAGTACATGCATGCATACATAAATTTGCAAAAAAATATAAATTAAGTAAAATAATAGAATCAATATGGTCAAAGGAGGTGTTTTCCTTGCTCATTGAACTCTTAGTCTTGTTCTAGATCAATGATAGAGGTCTCCGGGATATCAGTATCTACACGTATTATATTGTAAAGCATAAATAAGGACCAAATGAATACAAATAGAGACTAAATTAAAATATTTTTGCATATTAAGGAAGAACATGATTTTATAAAAATTTAAAACTTGTTTCATTCAGTTTGGAGTTTGTATGCAAAAGTTATGAACACTTGAATTTAAATTGGCTAAAAAATCCTAAAAAGAAAAAAGGAGAGGGGTAACAGGGCTCAGCAGAGAGAGGAATTGCTCGAGCAACAATAACAACTGAATTTAGGGAAGAAGTCATGAGTCAATGCTATAGTGCACGATCAATGAAATTGATTGAGGGGTTTTGAAGAGAAGGTAACAAAGCATAAAGTGACACAGACATCAAGGCTAGAGCTCACCGAGGATAGGGCGTGGCATCGGTGTGGACAGCGGAATGTGCTCTGGAGCTCAAAAATGGCGATCACGTTCTGGGTGACTTGGTGAGGAAGAAGGGCTACAACCGGGGAAAATGGATTCACTGTTGCACGTTGAAGGAGAATGGCAAGGTAGGAGGCTTAAAAAGGAGGTTATGTGACCATGCCGGTCCAGCAAGCCATATTTCTACCTCAAGCCAAGACAAGGGCCTAACAACTTCTGACGCTGCAAGCTGCCCAAGATTAAGCCCAATTTGTTCACGAGTCCAGTTCGGCCCCCAGGAGCAGTCCAAATAAAAACAACAATATCTAGGTCATACGAAGTCCGTTTGAGGCGTTCTTAGACTCTATGGACAAGCCCACAATGAGAGCTTTCCAATGGAAGTGTTCATATCTAAACTCCATCTGGATCAACAAAATCGTCAAATCAATATGACAAACAGAATCTACCAGGTGCTGCGCCACCTCCACTTGGGCCCAAAGGCCTTGTACAACCTAGGGTTGCACGACCAACCCCTTGGCTGCCTCCTTTGCCCTCTTCCTCATATACATTCAGTAGTCGTTGCTAGAATAGATGGGTTTTGCTTAGATTATTCTGTTTTAGACAGTTTCGCCATTTGTTCGGTTTGTGGAACCCCAACTTCGAGTTCTTCAATGGTAATTAGCAATATTCAGATTGCATTTACCTGTTCTTGCTTGTGTTCTCGATTCGCATGCAGGGATAAGCTTTCTTGGCGAGGTCAATGTAACACCCCAAATTTAGCTTTTCTTGATTTTTATTGTGCTTTTCTATTTTATTTGAAATTTTCTTGAATTTTAATTATTTCATGTTGTATATATTTAATTGAGCCTCTTTTATTATCTTTGAGTATTCTGAGAAAATTATGAATGATCTTTCTTGGAAACATTTAATTTGAGTTTGGAATGTTTAAACTTGAAAATGAACCATTTGCATTTTTCTTGAATTAATCTCAGCTTAATTTGACTTTTCTAAACAATGAAAAGATTTATTTTGATTAATATATTCCTCAAACAAAAGATTTCCAGTCGCAGTTGGGTTCATTGTGCTTCAAGGATTTTTTTTGTATTTTTGGAGATTTTTCAGAATTTATTTGCTAATTATTTGAATTCCTGGAATTATATTAATTCGGAAATGATTTTAATTTTCTAAAATCTCCTTGGGCCAAATCTCACGTCGCCCGCTCCTATTCCCGCTCGGCCCGGCCCGCTCGCTTCGCCGTTCGATGCTTTCCGCGTGGACGGCCGAGATGACTCCGCACCGCGCTGCCTCAAACCCTAGCGCGCCCCGCCGTTTGATCTCGATCCGACGTGTTTCGTCGAGCCGCGTGGCTGCTCGGTGTGAGCCGTCGGATCTGCGCCCGTGTGTGGTCCGGATGGAGCCACGTCGCCCTGCGCCGCTGCCGTCGCCAGGAAACCCTAACCGCCGCAATCTCCGCGCGCCGCGTCCGCCGCCGTCTCGGTTTCCGTGATTGACGCGCCTCCCCAGGCTATTTAAGCTGCCACCGCACCTTGTCCGAGGTTCGCCTAGTTGCGCTACCCATTTTGCCCTAGCACCCGCATCCCGAGCCACAGCCGTTCGTCCGTGCGAGCTCGCCGAAGCCTCCACCGTCGTTTTTCACCGCTTGCTCCCCGTCCGTTGCGTCTCCACCGATGCCGTTGGTACCCGTGTACTCATCGCACCGAGTCGCTTCGAACGCGCTAGAAGAAGTCGCCGGAGATCCTTTGGGTTGTGCTCGTCGTCTTCCTCGACTCCGGTGAAGAACACCGCTGTGCCATCGCCGCCGCCCGGGAAGCGCCATCGACCGTCGGATCTGCAACCAGCAATAAGGATCAAGCCGCGTCGCCTTTTCTACAGTAAACAACTCCGTCAACCTTAGCCGTTAGATCTTTATCGTGTGGTTCCAATCTCGCCGCGTCATCGTAAGTTGCTTCGCCTATCGCCGCCGTTGGATCCGCCTCGGTCGGTTCTGATCATGCCGCGTGTCTCCGCTGCTGTCGTTGTGGTTGTCAGATCCGAGCCGTCGGATTCAAACCGAACGGTTGGGATCGCACCGCGCACCGGGCCAGTCCCGTGCTGCCGCGTGTCACGCGGAAATCGAGGTGTCACCGCCGACGGTTTCACTGACGTCACCGCCTTTGATCTCCGCCGTCCGAACTGAAATGAACGGTTGAGATTATCGCCGCCGCGTGTGTTATTCGCGTCCGTTGGATCTGCGCCACGTGTCATCCATCCAAAGGTGCCACGTGCGTGCTTGCGTCGGTACCGCGAACGCACGTGCCACCGGTTCACCGTGGACTAGCGCCGCCGTGGATTGCGTCCATACGCCGTGACGCGTGTCGACCGTGGTTGTGCCGCGTGTCGGCGCGATTGGACCCGCGTGTCCGATGGCGTCGCCGATGACGTCATAATCGGGTTTTTCTTCAGAAAAATATTCGGCCGAATATCATTTCTGTGCTGAGTTCAGCATGATGTCATAAATGCTATTTTCCAGTGTAAAAGTAATTCAGTAAATTCGGATTTTCTATTTTTAGCAATTTCAGTATTTATTCCAATCTTTGAATAGCTATATCTTTTGCATTTAAACTCCGATTGAGGTGATTCCAGTTTCTAAAAGTTTGTAAAATCATGATCTATTTAATGGTAAATTTTATTTAATTTTTAGAGTTGATATTGCTCTCTATTTTGGGTATTTATTCGTTTTCTCCTTCGTTATGCGTAGACGTTGTATTGTGCGACGAATCCGAGGAAAATTCGTCGACTCAAGACCAAAGTCCAGGGGAAGAATAACAGCTTTTCTAAGGCAAGTTGTGCTTTGATCATGTTGAACCCATGTTTACAAAATCGCTATATTGTTTTTACTCTATTGCATATTATTTCAAGTATACAATTGTTTTCAATTTAAATTGGGATTAGCTATGATACCAAATTGATCAATATCCTAACTTGACAATTGTATGCCATGATCTAATTGTCACCCTAGAATGTGAAATTATAGTTGGTTAATATTAATAATCAACATGGGAGGATTTAGACCGTAATAGTTGCTTAGCCATGCCACGTCATCACATGTTCTGGAATCATTGATAACTAATCTTGACTAATGGAATATGGAACGATGTTATGAACTTGTGTGTCATGTGTGGTCACATGATGAGATTGAGTTGTGGGGGCGAGAGGATGTCCTGCAACGAGGTTAAATTGTTGAAGGCACATGGTGCTTGGTAATCAACTGGGGTGATCATGTTTTAGATTGGGGCAAGTGGCAAGGGGCGAGCATGCCAATGTGGGCCCGATGGGCAGGGGGTATGTGGAAGTCTTGCCTCGATCATCCTAAGGACTTAACCTTGCAAACCTTTGACCTGAGTCTTACTTGCAACCACACGTCAGGAATAGGACAGACCTAGTTGATTAGGGTTCTGATATCTTTCCTCTGATACCTCAGGGTGACAGTACACGGGGGTGTATCTGTGCGGGGTAGCGTACCTGTGCTACGGCTTGGTGCCCATCCAACGGTGTTGGCCTGTCCTATACTTCGGCTGGCACTGCGTGAGAGGAGTGATAGCGAAGGCAATACCGGAGATGTTCTTTGGTTAAGGTAGAGGTTCCTGAAAGGCTTTGTCATGAATTCTCTGCCCGTACACCAAAGGAAGTGTGCTAATGGCCAAGCACAAAGTGAATATCACGTCGTATGGGTAAAGTGCATAACCTCTGCAGAGTGTATAATCTATTCGAATAGCCGTGTTCACGGTATTGAGTAATGCTCGAGAATTACAGTCAAGGGTTAGACTTTTGTTAAACAAAACTTATTGGGATGGCAGGATGCCATGGAAAGTGGAATTTGACTTAGGATTGGAAACTTGGTTTACTTGTCAAATGTTGAATCTATCTATTATTATTATTATTATTATTTTTTTTACTGCAATTTCAATCTATTTACTGTATTTTTTTATAAATGCTGCTTTAATGCAAAATAGCCATGATAACCTTACCTTTGTACTAAGCCATGCATATAGAATACTAGACTTGCATTCTGTGCACAACTTGTTGAGTGCTTTATGTACTCACCCCTTGCAACACACAAAATCATCAGTTGAGGAGAAGACTTCAACTTCGAAGGAGGAGAAGTTCCACGAGGAGGCAATTATCTAGGAGTTGAACCTTGTCAGTTTCCTATGGTATATTGATGGGATTAAATCGGCGTTCTTCATTCATTCTTTGTTTATTTATTTTGAGTTGAAGCCACCAAGGCCTCACAAGTGTAAGTTTGACCCTAAGGTCGTTCAATAGTTCTATATTAATAGATGAGATCTTTATTTATTATTCCACTGTGTATGATTGTGATATTTCATCTATGTTGAGGTTGTGTGCACTAGCGTGATCCTGGACTTGTGCTGAATACACAGAGGGTCCGGATTTGCATATTCGGGTCCCGACAGAGGTGGTATCAGAGCCATACTGACTTTATGCCTTGACCTTAGATAGTCTGGTCGTCTCTATAGGACCTTCAAAATTATTTTCTAAAGGAAAGAACTAACCAGGAAGAATAACATGTTCTTGACTTATCTCATTCTTCTATTCTTTTTCTGTGCAGAGAATTCTTTTTCTTACCTTGCTGAAACAATTTAAAATCTTACCTGAGCTGTCTCTAATAGAAAGCGATGTGCCACACCTTAGGAGAAGGCATCAAGTGTTGTTGTTAACCCTGAAGATCATGAAAGAAGAAATCATCGCGATCAAGGAAGGAGCAAATCTACTAAGTGTTTCTGAAGCTAGAAGACCCAGTGCTTCGGGTAGCCAGTTGAGACTCATGTGTGGGAGTCGCGTCTCTTAAGCTAAGACTCTCGCCCATGTAGACGGTAGTTTTGTGTGCTTAGGTTGATTGGTTCTTCCTTGATTGCTGAGTGTGTAGTATGTGTTGCATAGCTCTTAGGCTTATATAAGCAACCATACCAAGTTATCAATATTTGTTTGCTTAAGATGTTGGGTTAAACCTATCTCCCTTGTCTTAGGATTCCTGCTTCTTACCTATGCTATTTCTCTTTTCCCTAACCCATGTGAAGCAATCAAGCAGATGGTTCAGACTGGTGGAAGCAACGGAGTCAGCGAAAGTGATAATCAACTCAGTGAGAACCCCAATGATGGACCAGTTTTTCAACCATTATCGCAGATGGATATGCAGAATTTCAGAGAGTTTTTAGCTGTTCAGACTCAGTTGATGCATCCAATGATGAAGCAAATGCAGAACATGACTAATCAAGCCAACCCCATCAATACATCTTAGGCTATCATCAATGATCCTTGTTCTTACTCAAGGTTATCAAAATTCATAAGGACTCGTCCGCCGACTTTTTCTGGAAATGTTTCACCATCGGAAGCTGATGATTGGATCAATACTATTGAGAGGAAGCTGCTCATTGCTCAGTGTAAAGATGATGAGAGGGTTTTGTATACTTCTTATCAGTTACAAGGAATTGCTGCTGAATGGTGGAAGGAATATTTTGCTAACCATGAAGCCCCGCAGAATATCACTTGGAGTGAGTTTGTCGCTATTTTTCGTTATCTCTTTGTTTCACCAGAGGACAGTGTGGTCACAATGAATTCAGAAAGAATGCTATCCCCGCACCTCGTTCGAAATCCAGACGATGTTCTCTGAAGTGTTACCAGCCAGACAAGTTAGAAGATCGTGCATGCATTCACTGTGGAGAAATAGGCCATACCGCTGATGAGCATGCGATCAATTGCTCCAGTTGTGAAGGAAGTCATCCTTTTGGAGAGTGTACTATGAACAACATCACATGTTACCTATGTGAAGGTCAAGATCATTGCCCAGCTCAATGTCCCTTGGATCCAATATTCTGCGGTGACTAAGCGTCGATGAAGAATCTTGAGCCGCGATTACTCGGAATTGTCAAAAAGAGGTGTAATATCAGTTGTACAGGAGATGCCACTTGAAAAACTAAAGACACAGCCTCCTGATCTTGGCTATCGTCATCAAGAAAGCAGTAAGGGGCAATCGCCAACAACATGTTTCTTATGTGATGAAGAAGGTAATTGGTCTAGAGAATGCCCTCTGAAGCAACCAGCCCTGAATTACCAGAAGGACAATAATGAGCATACAGTTATACCCAACAATACACAACAGCGATCACGTTTGTGCTACTACTGTCATGAGGAAGGCCATTTTGTTAAGAAATGCCCGCGGAAGAATCTAGAGTCCCCTACAGACGTAGTCCTTCCAGAAGTTACCTCGGTCAAGTTCATAGCGCCAAAGGTAAGCAGTAAAATTTCAAGAGAAGTTTTCCTAGAGAATCGGTTGAAGAAAAGACATCTAAGCGAAGACACTGCCCCAATCAGCGAGTGCCCAAGGAAGAAAATTGACCATAAACTCTGTTATACCTGCCGCAAGCTCAGACATTTTGCCAACAATTGCCCTCATAAGGAAGCAATCACGCCGGTTGAAGTTATTCTCAACTCTTCCCCAGTCAAGACCTCAGTGCCAATACCAATCGAGAAAGTTCAGATCAATGATTTTACCCTGAGCGAGTGTCATAACTCATTTGTAAAGTGAGGAGATTAGTAATGAATTCAATGTAAAGATTTCCTTGCAGAAGAAATAAAGTAGAGATGAATGTTATGATGGTATGAGAAGTTTGAAATAAAAGCATTAATAGTAAATGAAGGATCAGATATTTCCCTGGATATTGTCTATATTGGTGGTTCACTTGAAAGTGATGCGTATGCTATAATGGTCAATTCAGTACCATTTAGCGTGAAGCTTGTCTGCCAGAAGATTTGTCATTATTAGAAGGTAATCAATTATGATCGATCTAACCCAGGAAGTTTGAGAGTTCAATTGATTAATAATGGAGTATGGCTCCAAGCGAATCGTATTGTGTTGGATACTCAGACCGTAGGCATTATTCTTGGAATGGAATGGTTGTTTAAGTATAAAGTTGCTTTGGATTGTGGCCGAAGAGTTGTGTCAGTTAGAGCCTGATGACGAGGATGGAATTTCAAGTGACTGCAGTTTGCGATGGACAATTAATGGTTAGCATGGTGAAAATTGATAGCATAGAGGATGCGCTAGCCGTCAGAGAATATATTGATGCATTTCCTGAGGATCTACCTGGTACGCCGTCATATCGGGAAATCAAGGTTGTGATCGAGTTAGTGATTGGTGCAGCACCAATTGTAAAGAGACTGTATCGGATGCCTATGGATAAGTTAGTAGAGATGAAGAAGTGGATCGAGGAGTTGCTCGAGAAAGGTTATATAAGGACCAATTGTCACCATGGGGAGTGTATGTTCTGATCGTCAGCAAGAAAGATGGAAGCTTGAGAAAGTGTATCAGTATCATGTCCTGAATGTAGAATTGATAAAGAATAAGTATTCATTGCCTAGGATTGATAATTTGTTTGAATCAGCTGAGAGGAGCAGGAGTTTTCTCCAAGATAAGATTTCGATCAGGGTATCATCAGCTAAAGATTCGTGTGGAGGGTGTTACCAAGATTGTGTTCTCTACGCTATATGGATATTGTGAGTTATCGGTCAGAATCGTTGGATTTACAAGACTCAGATATTTCATGAACATGATGAATAAGATCTTCATGGACTATTTAGACAAGTATGATGTTGTCTTTATAGATGATATTCTCGCATACTCTAAGTCTGAAGAGGAGCATGCAGAACATTTGAGAATGGGTTTGGAAAGGCTGCAAGAGAAACAGATGTATGCTAAGTTTAGCAAGTGTGACTTTTGGAAGAAGGAAGTGAAATTTCTTGGCCATGTGATGACTGCTAAAGAGGTTGCTGTTGATCCAAGCAAAGTTGAAGCTGTGTTGCATTGGGAGCAACCAAAGTTAGTTACTCAGATTCGTAGTTTCCTGGGAATGGCGGGATATTACCGTCGATTTATAGAAGGATTTTCGATGATTGCTAGACCCCTTACACAATTGTTGAAAAAGGAAAAGAAATTTCTTTGGACACCGGATTGTGAAAAGAGTTTTCAGGAGTTGAAGAAATGGTTGACGTCAGCACCGGTACTAGTTTTACCTGATGTTCATCAAAGTTTCGATATCTATTGTGATGCATCACGTCAAGGACTGGGATGTGTATTAATGCAGAATGGAAACGTTGTTGCATATGCGTCAAGCAATTAAGGCCACATGAAGAGAATTATCCAACGCATGACTTGGAATTAGCTGCTGTAGTGCATGCTTTGAAGTTGTGGCGTCATTATCTCATTGGAAACAGATGTGAGATACACACGGATCACAAGAGTTTAAGTCGGATCTTAATATGAGGCAAAGGAGATGGTTGGAGTTGATAAAAGATTATAATATGAGGATTCATTATCACCCTGGAAAAGCTAATGTGGTAGCTGATGCTTTGAGTCGTAAGAGCCACATTGCCAATATGCTAGTTCATGAGGATCAGTTAGAATTATGCAAGGAGCTACAAAAGTTGAAATTGGAAGTTGTTCCAAAATGATTTCTAGCCGCTTTGGAGGTGAAGCCAACTCTGGAGGATCAAATCAGAGAAGGTCAGAAAGTTGATGAAAAGATCAATAGAATCAAATCCAAGAAAGAGGGAGGCTTAGCCAAAGATTTAACTTTGGATGATCAAGGTATTATGTGGTTTAAAGGTCGAATTTGTGTACCGAATGAGGAGGAGCTTAAGCAGTTGATTCTGGAAGAAGCTCATGATTCAAAGTATTCGATTCATCTAGGAAGTGCTAAAATGTATCAAGATCTTATGGAGAGATTTTGGTGGGCAAATATGAAACGTGAAGTTGCTGAGCACGTTGCTTTATGTGATGTGTGCTGTCGACTTTTGTAGTCGGCAATAAAATTATGGGGTAGGTGCTCGATCTCAAACTCGAAGGTCACACAAGACAGGGATTTTAGACAGGTTCATGCCCTCCATAATGGAGGTAATACCCTAATCTTGTGTGCTGGAATTATGTGTATCTCTTGGATCTAGGGTTGCTCAAAGCGCAATATGCTCTGGGCGATATGTGGTGTTCTAGGCTCTATGGCTTGATGCCTTGTTGTTACCCGCCCTCCCCCTTATATACTGGAGGTGGTGCGGCTTACAGAGTCCTGATCGGTTTGGAGATTCCGATCGGTTACAAGATTCTAGTCGGTTAACAGGATAGAGTTTACATCTTTATCCACCCTATTAACGACTCGGATTACAACCATATCTATCATATCTAAATATATGTTCAACTATCTATGAGATGTACCCCCTTGCGCACGGCAATAGGGCCTGGTGCGGGAGACATCATCCTGGGCCTTCCTCTTGGGCTCATCCCTCGGACGTCTCTGGGCGGATCGTGAGGGTACCCGGATCCTTATATTCCACAGTAACCCCCGAGTGCTTCATGATCTGATCGCTCTGTCTTCGATTTAAATTTCTACTTGAGTTGTTGTCCCTGACCTCCTGCTTGAGCTTCCGACTGGTTCCTTCATTTGGTTGGGAGGCTTCTTCTTACAGCGAGCGAATTATGAAGGACTTGAATATGATCCTTTAATTTTTGCCTCACCTAAGTGCAACTTTCTACCAGGCAGGCTTTATCGCGAGCAGTCACGTGAACCTCTTCTCGTATTACGAATGTAGATTGGATATTTCTCCCGCTCGAAGTTTTAATCTTCATCGTAGATATTCATCGGGCAGTCTTCGAGGTCGTCTTGTTTTCCTGCGCCAACTTGTCTGCTGAAAAACTCCTCGGCATCTGAAGTTACATTAACTCCAAATCTCTTCGGCTTCCGATACTAAATATCTTCGCATTTACTTCAATTTCACCAAATCGGCTATAAAAGGCAGACCAGCGCTTCTAGGATGTATCCCTTCGCTCTTTGCCCTTCACTTTCCTGCTTCAAGCTTCTACCTATGTCATGCCGCGGTGTTATCATCAAGCAAGGGTGCACCCCAGACTCGCCGAGCCCCGGGAGGATTTCGACCGGGCCGTGGACGAGCTGCTTGAGGAGAAGGCAGTGGAGCGCGATTGCGCGGCCGTCGACTCATTCCTTGAGGTCTTCCCTGCCCTTTACAGGGTTAGGGAGGCTCTTGTCAAGGCGCTCGGCCAGGCGCGCCGCGGGGAGGTGTAGCTCTCCTGTAAATGTAATAATTTCCGAGGCATAATGCCTAGGGAACTTTTTGTATATAATAAAGAAGTACCTTTTGTCCATGAAGTTCTTGTCCGTCCTTTGATTATGGATTAGACCCGTTCTAAGGCGTCTCGGAACTCGCATGTTACTTGATCCTGATGACGTCTGCGTCCATCTGGCTCAAGGCCAAATAATATCCATGCCTGACGATTGTCGGATATAGCTTAGGCCTAACTTGGGGCGCATCGTGGCCCTTGGCCGAGCGACACCCATATCCGACTGCTGCAAGATATAGTTTTAGTCCGACTTGGGACGTATCAAGGTTCTCCTGGCTCATGGCCGAGTGATTCCTGTACCCGACTGGTGTAGGGTACAGCTCAGGCTCTCTTGGAGCGTATCAGGAATTATACGGCTCTTGGCCGAGTGATACCCATATCCAACCGATGGCGGACACAGCTTAGGCTCTCTTGGAGCGTATCAGGATTTATACGGCTCTTGGTCGAGTGATACCCATATCCAACCGATGGCGGACACAGCTTAGGCTCTCTTGGAGCGTATCGCGATTTTCATGGCTCTTGGCTGAGTGATACCCGTATCCGACCAATGGCGGACACAACTTAGGCTCTCTTGGAGCGTATCGCATTTTCATCCGAACGGTATCTATACTTGTTTAATACAACGCACAGTTTTCCAACCCTCGTGGGGCATACCATTGGATTTGTGCCTGTTTAGGCTCGACTCGTGGTACATGATTCCATCGTGCGGTAACCACCTAACGACCCAGCGTGGGGCGTACCACGAGAAGACATGTTTTTATCCAAATTGGAGATCGTCCACGTCCCGCTTAGTACGGAAAGTGGAGAAAATGCCTCGTTGCGTGGAGCGACGCGCCCCCAATATAACTTGGTCAAACCCTGTCAAACTCCGCAAATCGAGACGACAGGCCTGCAAATCATTTATGGGGAAGCCAGAAGGACATGACGCTTCGCACTCGTTTTCTCGTCGACTCGATGGAGACCTAATTTTCCCCCTTTTTAAAGGTTTCGGCCGCACAACGCCCGACGGTTCACTCTCTTGCTGCGCCCTCGCTCCCTTGCCTTTCTGACTTCTCTTTCGAAGATGTCTTCCTCTTCCTCACCGCCTTCGTCGCAGGATTGGACAACCTCAACGACGACAGAGGAGAGGCTGTAGTCCATGGTGGAAGACGGGATTCTCCCGGACTTAGCCTTGATCTTGGCTCGTCCAGCCGCCGGCGAATCCATCCCCACTCCTCGTCCCGAAGAGGTAGTGGTATTCGAATCCTTTTTCCAGCGCGGACTAGGTCTTCCGGCCATCACTTTTCTCCGCAGCCTTCTCTTCTTCTATGAAATCGAGTTGGTGAACTTGAATCCCAATTCCATTCTGCAGATCTCTCTTTTCGTCCATCTTTGTGAGGCTTTCCTGGGTATCAGCCCCCATTTTGATCTTTTTCGCCATTTTTACCTTCTGAAACCTTATCCCTCCAAGAGCGACCCCAAGGTTGTCGGGGAGCGATCCATTGCGGGAGGGGCTGAAGAAGAGTTACTTCGCAATCCCCTTCAAAACCTCCAACAAAGGCTGGCATCGGGAGTGGTTCTATTGCGCCAACCTCGATTCAGCCCTATCGCCCTTTGCCGGGCGCCGACCCAAAGCATCTCTTTCCTGGATGTCTACCCCCAATTCCGCTGACATGGACCAGGTGTTTGATCTCCTGGCGCTGATTGGGAAGTTGAAAGAGGATGGTCTCACAGGAGTAGGTCTGGCTCTCCATTTTGTTGCTTGCCGGACCCAGCCCCTGAAGGAGCGAGTTCATATGGGATTCGCGTATGAAGGGAAAGGTGACCCGACTCGGGAGCTGCCCGACGAGCTGTCGAAGGAACAGATATGCGCTTGGGCCAGAGATTTCTTCATCCCGAGCGTCGACATATTCTCCGTTAGGTGCCCGAAGTCTTTCACCGCTTCACACCCTCCTCCTGAGGTAGGCGGGTTTGGCATTCTGATTTTGTTTCCCTTTGTCTCTGAATATCTTCTAACTCTTAACCTTCATTTGCAGGATCGTATTGCCTTCTTCAACGTCGCACCTCTTCCGGAGATGCCTACTCGTATAGGCGATTACCCGAAGCGACGTGCGAGGTCTCTGCGGGAAATCCCGCTGCGAAGAAGGGGAAAAAGACATTGATCGAAGACCCGTGGCGTCCGGGCCGGCCGTCCTAAGATTCGTGACCCATCGGCCGAGCCCAGCCCTTGGCTCCCCTCGTGAGCTCAGGCTCAGCCGTGTCCTATGCAGAAGGACTCGGGTTGTCAAGAGGAGCCCCGGGCACCAGTCGGTAGCGTCCCGAGTGGTCTTTCCGGGGGCAGCCCGACCGCTCGAAGAAGCCCCCGATGAAGATGAGGAAGTCCGACAGGTTTGTTACCTTGCCGACTCCTATTTGACTCATTTTGCAGGCTCGCTGACAATTCTCCTCATAGGGATCCTTCATTCGATGTTCCCGTCGGGACACCGTCTACGCCCCTGTGGAGGCTGAGCCCCCGAAAGTTTGCGCTCCGGTCGTGGGGGCCGCACTCGAGGATACCGAAGTGCCTCCCAGTCCTCCGGCATCGTCTCCTACCCCTCCTGCTTCGGTGCCGGATCCTGCTGCTCCGGAGCCGGCCTCCTGCTCGTCCCCCGAGGTCGAAGAGATCCACCTTGTCCCACCAGCCCCTGCTCGCCCCTGGCTCATAACGGAGGCCGCATGGATTGATGAGGAGGAAGGCTTGAAGCTTTTGGAAGACCCGGAGGAGGAGGAGAAGGAGAAGAACGACTTTTATATTCACGCCGCGGCTTGCGCGCGAGCGGCCCGAGTAAGCATTCCTCTACAACTGCTATATTCCTGCTTCCGTCGTTTGTTATGTAGTTACCTTTTCTCGTGATGATTACAGAAAATAGGGGAGCGTTTCGAACAGAAATCCGAATACTTCCAGAAGATGCTCCCTGAAATCCGGACGCGGCAGGAATACTTGGCCGACTTGGAACACGTCAAAGCCGAGCATGCGGCCGAGCTGCGATCCCTTCGGTCCGAGGTCCAGGCGTCGCGGGAGGAGCAAAGTGCTCTGCGCCAGGAGAAGCTAGACGTCGTTGGCTCCCTTCGAGGTAGCTATTTACTGGGTCGTCCCGTTTTTTTCTTCATTTAATCACCTGCCTTCTTGATCTTCTGGTCTCCATGTCAGCTCGGGACTCCGCCTTTGCAAAGCTCCAAGAGAAACTTAGAGCCACGGAGGATTCCAGGATGAAACTTGAGAAGGAGTTTGAAGGTGCGTCCGGCGTCTCGACCCTATCATGCCTTCATTGCCCTTTCTAATGTTTTGCCTTGCAGATTATAAACTCAAAACACGAGCGCAGTACGCCATCTTCAGTGAGAGGGTCGAAGCCCTTGAGGCGTCCTACGCCAAGCTTCAGGAGGCCTCTGGGCCGCTGCTGAGTTCGCTTCATCCCATGGGTGAGAGGCCACTTAGCAGGGACCATGTCATCTCTTGGCTGGAGGAAGCCCCCGTGGCGCTCAAGAACCTTTTGAAGGAGACGGCGGCCAATGGCACTAGCCAGACTTTGGCGATTACCAAGACACTTTATCCCTGAGTGGATCTTGAGGCCGTCAAGGAAGGCTATGCCCACAACGTAGATGAAGACCGGGCCGCCGAGCTCTGGGAAGGTTAGGGACACCTCTTTGTCTATTGTAGAAACTTTAGACCTGTGAATTGAAAATGTATAAAGGTGTTTCCTTGCTCTTATGTTATCAGAATGTAACATGCGTATATGCCCGAGTGGTTTTGACAATTTAGAGTTTTCGGTCCAACTGGGCATCTCGTCCGACTGATTCAGCCCCTAGGCTCTGGGGCATAGAGTTCAAGTTTTGCGATAGAGTTCTTCCCTGATCACCACGTAGCTTTTGCTTCGGTGCACTATTTGCTCGGCCTGCACACGGTCTCCGGGTAGCTTGTCCTTCATCAAGTAATCCAGATATGGAACTGTCCAATCAGAGTGGTTAACAGGATAAAAACGCACATGCATCGGTGTGCGAAAGACGGATTGGTCTCCCAACTTAGATTGCAAGATGTTTTCACGAACATTGCGGCCGAGCGATCGGAGAGATCGCGTTTGTACCTCCTTACCCTTACGCCGACGATCTTCCTCCGCAGCTTCTTGGTCTTCTTGATGGAGATCGGTCATCTGCTCCTCGATCGCGAAGACACCATGAACATCGTAGAAATTCCTCATAATGCCGACTGGTTTTTCGTGTGAGTCAGAGTGGCATACCTGAGACGGGTTGGCTTGATCTTCGCCAGATTGGATCTGGTTTTGGACCAGGCAGACAAGCTCTCCATGCATATCTGCGACGAAGTCCAGTCTTCCGAAGCGGATGGCTTGGCCAGAGACGAAGGTGGTGACGAATCCGCCGATTGCTGCCATCGAGTCTGTGGAAAAAGATTGAAGCGCTGCCCCTACCTGGCGTGCCAACTATCGACTTTTGTAGTCGGCAATAAAATTATGGGGTAGGCGCTCAATCTCAAACTCGAAGGTCACACAAGACAGGGATTTTAGACAGGTTCAGCCCCTCAATAATGTAGGTAATACCCTAATCCTGTGTGCTGAAATTATGCGGATCTCTTGGATCTGGGGTTGCTCAAAGCGCAATATGCTCTGGGCGATATGTGGTGTTCTAGGCTCTATGGCCTGATGCCTTGTTGTTACCCGCCCTCCCCCTTATATACTGGAGGTGGTGTGGCTTACAGAGTCTTGATCGGTTTGGAGATTCTGATCGGTTACAAGATTCTAGTCGGTTAATAGGATAGAGTTTACATCTTTATCCACCCTATTAACGACTCGGATTACAACCATATCTATCATATCTAAATATATGTTCAACTATCTATGGGATGTACCCCCTTGCGCACGGCAACAGGGCCTGGTGTGGGAGACATCATCCTAGGCCTTCCTCTTGGGCTCATCCCTCGGATGTCTCTGGGCGGATCGTGAGGGTACCCGGATCCTTATATTCCACATGTGCCAAAGAGTAAAAGCTATGCATCAAAGACCTGCTGGTTTGTTGCAGCCATTAAGGATTCCTGAATGGAAGTGGGAGGAAATCGGTATGGATTTTGTTACTGGTTTGCCTAGGACCCAGAGAGGTTATGATTCCATATGGGTCATTGTTGATCGTTTGACCAAAGTTGCTCACTTTATTCCAGTGAAGACTACTTATTCAGGAGATCACTTGGCAGAGCTATATATGTCAAGGATTGGGTGTTTGCGTGGAGTGCCAGAAAGATATTAGACAGTGGTACCCAATTTACCTTGAGATTTTGGAATAAATTACGTGAAGCTATGGGAACTCATTTGAACTTCAGTACAGCGTATCATCTGCGGATAGATGGTCAGATAGAGAGAGTGAATTAGATTCTGAGGATATGTTGAGAGCTTGTGCTACATCGTGGGACAAATGTTGCCGTATGCAAATTCAGCTATAACGACAGTAGTAGGCAAGTTTGCCAATGTCACCATTTGAAGCCTTGTATGGTCGTGCCTGTCATACCCCATTGAAATGGAATGAGACCGGATAGCGTTTGGTATTTGGGCCTGATATTCTTAAAGAAGCTGAAGATCAAATTGCTATGATCAGAGAAAGGTTGAAGATAGCACAGTCAAGGCAAAAGAGTTATGCAGATAATCAACGTCGAGGGTGGAGTTCTGAACCTAATGATTATATGTATCTTAGGGTCATCTCTCTCAAAGGAGTTACGATATTCCAAGCAAAAGAAAAGCTTGCCTTTAAATATGTTAGACTGTTCAGAATCTTGGTATGAAGAGGAGAGGTCGCCTACAAGCTTGAGTTGCCCAAGTTTGTTCTTTGGAATCCATGATGTGTTTCATGTGTTGCAAGTGAAGAAGTGCCCACAGTCTTGGGAGAGCAGATGCCATTGGAAGTCATTGTTTTGCAAGAGGGTCTTACCTGCAAGGAGCAGCCGATCAAAATTTTGGATGTAATGAAGCGTAAGACCAAGAGCAAGTCTGTTCGCTTTGCAAAGTTCAGTGGAGCCATAATTCAAAAAATGAAGCAACTTGGGAGCGTGAAGAGGATCTGAAGTCAGAATCCCCAACCTATTCTCTAGCCATCCTGAATCTCGGGGTCGAGATTCCGTGTAATGGGGGAGGTTTGTAACACCCCAAATTTTGCTTTTCTTGATTTTTATTGTGCTTTTCTATTTTATTTGAAATTTTCTTGAATTTTAATTATTTCATGTTGTATTTATTTAGTTGAGCTTCTTTTATTTTCTTTGAGTATTCTGAGAAAATTATGAATGATATTTCTTGGAAACATTTAATTTGAGTTTGGAATGTTTAAACTTGAAAATGAACCATTTGCATTTTTCTTGAATTAATCTCAGCCTAATTTGACTTTTCTAAACAATGAAAAGATTTATTTTGATTAATATACTCATCAAACAAAAGATTTCCAGTCGCAGTTAGGTTCATTGTGCTTCAAGGATTTTTTTGTATTTTTAGAGATTTTTTTGAATTTTTTGCTAATTATTTGAATTCCAGGAATTATATTAATTCGGAAATGATTTTAATTTTCTAAAATCTCCTCGGGCGAATCTCCCACCGGCCCGCTCCTATTCCCGCTCGGCCCGGCCTACTCACTTCGCCCGTCCGATGCTTGCCGCGTGGACGGCCGAGATGACTCCGCGCCGCGCTGCCTCAAACCCTAGCGCGCCCCACCGTTTGATCTTGATCCGACGTGTTTCGTCGTGCCGCGTGGCTGCTCGGTGTGAGCCATCGGATCTGCGCCCGTGTGCGGTCCAGATGGAGCCACGTCGCCCCGCGCCGCCGCCGTCGCTAGGAAACCCTAGCCGCCGCAGTCTCCGCTTGCCACGTCCGCCGTCGTCTCGGTTTTCGTGATTGGCGCGCCTCCCCAGGCTATTTAAGCCGCCGTCGCACCTTGTCCGAGGTTCGCCTCGTTGCGCTGCCCTTTTTTCCCTAGTAGCCGCATCCCGAGCCGCCGCCGTTCGCCCGTGCGAGCTAGCCGAAGTTCGCCTAAGCCTCCGCCACCGTTTTTCGTCGCTTGCTCCCCGTCCGTTGTGTCTCGCCGTTGGTACCCGTGTACTAATCGCACCGAGCCGCTTTGAACGCACCAGAAGACGTCGCCGGAGTTCCTCTGGAGAGCCATTGTGCTCGTCGTCTTCCTCGACTCCGGTGAAGAACGCCGCCGTGCCATCGCCGTCGCCCGGGAAGCGCCATCGACCGTCAGATCTGCAACCAGCGATAAGATCAAAATGCGTCGCCTTTTCTACATGAAACTCCCGTCAACCTTAGCCGTTAGATCTTTATCGTGCGGTTCCGATCTCGCCGCGTCATCGTCAGTTGTTTCGCCCGTCACCGCTGTTGGATCCGCCTCGGTCGGTTCTGATCACGCCGCGTGTCCCCGCTGCTGTCGTTGTGGTTGTCAGATCCGAGCCGTCGAATTCAAACCGAACTGTTGCGATCGCACCGCGCACCGGGCCAGTCTCGTGCTGCCGCGTTTCGCGCAGAAATCGAGGCGTCACCGCCGACGGTTTCACTGATGTCACCGCCTTTGATCTCCGCCGTTCGAACTGAAATGAGCGGTTGAGATTATCGCCGCCGCGTGTGTTATTCGCGTCCGTTGGATCTGCGCCACGTGTCATCCATCCAAAGGTGCCACGTGCGTGCTTGCGTCAGCTGGTGCACGGGCACAGTGTCGCCGGTTCACCGTGGACTAGCGCCGGTCGTGGATCGCGTCCATACGCCGGTGACGCGTGTCGCACCGTGGTTGTGCCGCGTGTCAGCACCCGATTGGGCCACGTGTCCGATGACGTCAGCATGACGTCATAATCGGTTTTTCTTCAGAAAAATATTCGGTCGAATATCATTTCTGTGCTGAGGTCAGCATGAC
This sequence comes from Otatea glauca, assembly GCA_036346275.1. NCBI lineage: Eukaryota > Viridiplantae > Streptophyta > Magnoliopsida > Poales > Poaceae > Otatea > Otatea glauca. The sequence continues at coordinate 42,464,532 of CM070711.1, forward strand.
ATCATAAATGCTATTTTCCAGTGTAAAAGTAATTTAGTAAATTCGGATTTTCTATTTTCAGCAATTTCAGTATTTATTCCAATCTTTGAATTGCTATATCTTTTGCATTTAAACTCCGATTGAGGTGATTCCAGTTTCTAAAAGTTTGTAAAATCATGCTCTATTTAATGGTAAATTTTATTTAATTTTTAGAGTTGATATTGCTCTCTATTTTGGGTATTTATTCGTATTCTCCTTCGTTACGCGTAGACGTTGTATTGTGCGACGAATCCGAGGAAAATTCGTCGACTCAAGACCAAAGTCCAGGGGAAGAATAAAAGCTTTTCTAAGGCAAGTTGTGCTTTGATCATGTTGAACCCATGTTTACAAAATCGCTATATTGTTTTTACTCTATTGCATATTATTTCAAGTATACAATTGTTTTCAATTTAAATTGGGATTAGCTATGATACCAAATTGATCAATATCCTACCTTGACAATTGTATGCCATGATCTAATTGTCACCCTAGAATGTGGAATTATAGTTGGTTAATATTAATAATCAACATGGGAGGATTTAGACCGTAATAGTTGTTTAGCCATGCCACGTCATCACATGTTCTGGAATCATTTATAACTAATCTTGACTAATGGAATATGGAACGATGTTATGAACTTGTGTGTCATGTGTGGTCATATGATGAGATTGAGTTGTGGGGGTGAGAGGATGTCCTGCAACGAGGTTAAATTGTTGAAGGCACATGGTGCTTGGTAATCAACTGGGGTGATCATGTTTTAGATTGGGGCAAGTGGCAAGGGGCGAGCATGCCAATGTGGGCCCGATGGGCATGGGGTATGTGGAAGTCTTGCCTCGATCATCCTAAGGACTTAACCTTGCAAACCTTTGACCTGAGTCTTACTTGCAACCACACGTCTGGAATGGGACAGACCTAGTTGATTAGGGTTCTGATATCTTTCCTCTGATACCTCAGGGTGACAGTACACGGGGAAGTATCTGTGCGGGGTAGCGTACCTGTGCTACGTCTTGGTGCCCATCCAACGGTGTTGGCCTGTCCTATACTTCGGCTGGAACTGCGTGAGAGGAGTGATAGCGAAGGCAATACCGAAGATGTTCTTTGGTTAAGGTAGAGGTTCCTGAAAGGCTTTGTCATGAATTCTCTGCCCGTACACCAAAGGAAGTGTGCTAATGGCCAAGCACAAAGTGAATATCACGTCGTATGGGTAAAGTGCATAACCTCTGCAGAGTGTATAATCTATTCGAATAGCCGTATTCACGGTATTGAGTAATGCTCGGGAATTACAGTCAAGGGTTAGACTTTTGTTAAACAAAACTTATTGGGATGGCAGGATGCCATGGAAAGTGGAATTTGACTTAGGATTGGAAACTTGGTTTACTTGTCAAATGTTGAATCTATCTATTATTATTATTTGTTTTACTACAATTTCAATCTATTTACTGTATTCTTTTATAAATGCTGCTTTACTGCAAAATAGTCATGATAACCTTACTTTTGTACTAAGCCATGCATATAGAATACTAGACTTGCATTCTGTGCATAACTTGTTGAGTGCTTTATGTACTCACCCCTTGCCACACACAAAATCATCAGTTGAGGAGAAGACTTCAACTTCGAAGGAGGAGAAGTTCCACGAGGAGGCGATTATCTAGGAGTTGAACCTTGTCAGTTGCATGTGGTATATTCATGGGATTCGTCGACGTTCTTCATTCCGCTGCTGTTTATTTATTTTGAGTTGAAGCCACCAAGGCCTCACAAGTGTAAGTTTGACCCTAAGGTCGTTCAATAGTTCTATATTAATAGATGAAATCTTTATTTATTATTCCGCTGTGTATGATTGTGATATTTCATCTATGTTGAGACTATGTGCTGAATACACAGAGGGTCCGGTTTTGCATATTCGGGTCCCGACAGTCAACCATGTTTGTGCGTGGTTCATAACCAAAGGAGCCGTGGTGTAGCGATTGCAGGGTTCGAATCAGTTCTGATTAGAAGTCGGATCGTCAATGTCGAGTTGTCCACCAATCGATTTAGTACTACTTATCAAAAGATTGGGCCACCGTTCCCATCAAGTGGTATTAGAGCCTCGGTTGCCCGATAGGTAATTCTTGTATCCCCACTTTTGTTTTGCCATTGTCCTAGAGTCCAGGAAATTTGCCCTACAAAAAGTTCTTCATCGGTTCCGCTCTCCTACAACCCCCTGTGCCTTTACAATTTTCATTTCAGTTTCGCGTTATTGAATTTGTGTCTATTGTCATCGTCTTGTTGCTAGTTTGAGGTCGTGATCCTAGTTTCTAGTTGTCCCTTTCCGTTGCCCTAGTTCTTGTTTGCACCGTTAGCCATCCCACCACCGCTAACCCCAGAACCGAACTGAGTCCTACTCAGTTTGTCCTTGCCGCCGCTTTGCATTATATATCCTGCTTCGCAAGCCCTAGATAGGTCATGAGCCACCTTGTGTCAATTGCCCTGCACCGTTGGCCACCCTTTTTCACCCGCGATCCTATTGCTATTTTAGCCCTAATCGGAAGGAAGAAGTAAAGTTGCAGGCAATTCTAGATTACGTAGTGTTTAGTAAAACAACCATAACTTTTGTATACGAACTCCGATTGGGGCGTACTTTTTTTTGTTTTGAAGAGGACGACGATGCACATCCGAAAAATCTATAGGTAAAAAGAATTGTGCAATTTTTGACCCTCAAAATTGGCCTCTAAGACCGAGTTCTGGACCCCAGAAGTTTGTTGTGCTGTTTTTGCTGATTTTTTCGGTCATATGTTTATCGTTTTCTCTCATTCCAAAACGTGAGATTTTTTTTGACTTTGAGTTAAAAGAAAGGAAAACAAAAGGCAAGTGCAAAAAAAAAGAAGAGCCACACTGAAAAAAATCAGAGAAAAGAAAAGAAGCAAAAAGAGGGAAAGAGAAGCAGATAATCAAAATTGCTTGCATCCTTTGATTCCTATGTGCTTTGATATATCTCGTGCTAGGTTGAACTAGTTCTAGGAACACATTTAGGCTAGCAACTGTGACAAGTACGTTGGACATTTATTCAGCTTGCTAATCCGACTTCGATATTGCTTATTCCTTGCTACTAAATATTGCCTTCCAAGCTCCACATACTTCTTATCAGTTCAGGTTCTCCTTTGCAATCGCCTCACTCACGCTCCAGTTATGGTATCACGAACCAGCCATTGGTTGTACCACCTGCTGCTTTGGTAAGAACATTTGTAAGGGTGTGGTAAGACGCGTGAGAGTTTGTGATCCCACTGTCCAGTACCTAGTAGTTGATAGGGATAATACTTTGTGCTATCTTCTGTTTTCTACTAGCAATTGCAGGGGTACCGGAGGACTAGGACGGTAACCAGTGTGTTCTTCATAACGAGCTCTGAGAGATGCTTCAAGAGATGAATGAGACTATGAACAAGCAAATTCAAAACATGGAGAATGCACTTGACAGTAAAGATCATAAGCACCAACCCAACTTTAATTCATCTCCTTCTGCTGGTAAAGGTAAGAATTTTCCAGTTCTTCCTTCTTATAGCGGATTTTGTGTTATGCTTATATTGATTGGGAAATAGAGGTAGATAAAATTCTTTCGCATTGTAACCTCTGTAATAAACGAAAAATTAAAGTTGTCGTTAGTGCTTTAACTCTCTGTGCTTCAATTTGGTGGAACGATTTTTGTGCTTATAAGAAAGTACCAAAAACATGGAAAGATATGAAATGACTATTGAGAGATGAATTTGTTCCTGCGTTTCATTCTAAAAAGTTTCTTTATGAATTGCAACGTTTACAACAATGTGATAAAACTGTCAAGGTATATTACGAGGAATTAGAAACTTTGTTGTTGCGTTGTGGTTTAGATGAATCTGAAGAAGCTAAGGAAATAAAATTCTTAAATGGACTTGATATGAAAATTCAGGGTATTCTTGTTGATAAGGAATATAGTTCTCTCTCTAGTTTATTTAATCTTGCTTGTGAGATTGAAAATCAAATTGAACATGAAAGACATCTTGCTGAAATTAATGTCTATAATTGCCAAAGTGAAGAATTTTCTTTGGAAGAACGACATCTTGTCGAGTTTCCACTTGCTACTAACTTTTCATAGGACATTGAAAACAAGAACGAGAAGGAAAACACACAAGAGAATGAGGAACATGATATACGTGCTATCACATGCATGCCTTAAGAATGTACAGATCATGTTATGCCTAAATCGGCTAAGATAGAAAACAAAGGTAATGACATATGTGCTATTTTCACACGAGGAGAGAATTCTGTTGATGTGCTAAATTTGGCCACTGCTGGTGCTATGCTAGAACAGCAGTTAGTGGACACTCAAAATGAATCACCTTTATCACAATATGATTGTCTTGCTGTCCCTGGTGATAAAAAAGAGTTGTGTGATAATGTCTCATTTATATCCATACCTCAACTAGTGAATAAACATATCAGCTTTATTTCTGATCTAAATATGTGTGTTGAAAATAAACATGTTATTCACCTTGCTAATGAAAATGATGAGATTAAACTTTTGTCTTCCTTGAATACTTTAGGTTACATTGAATTTGATGTTATATGTGATCTCAATTGTTTAGAGCAGAGATTTTCTGTACCTGCTAATTTGTCATGGTCATCCAGTGTTAGTTTTCATGCTATTGGCAAACATAATGATAAAGGAAAGTACATGGTGCATTGAGTTTATATTTGTACCATTTTGAAATCTTCTCTTAATGTGCCACACTATCAACAACAAAAGAATATGTTGGTTTCTTTGCCGTCTCTTGTTACTAACCTTTTGCGGACAATGAGCTTGAGTTGAGGATGATTCAAAATCAAGAAGGGGAGGATGATGTGACTATGCCGGCCCAGCAAGCCATATTTCTCCCCAAGCCAAGACAAGGGCCCAACAACTTCTAACGCTCCAAGCCCAGCCCAAGATCAAGCCCAATTCGTTCACGAGTCCAGTTCGGCCCCCAGGAATAGTCCAATTAAAAATAACAATATCTGGGTCATACGAAGTCCGTTTGAGGCATTCTTGGACTCTACGGACAAGCCCACGACAAGAGCTTTCCAATGGAAGTGGTTTCATATCCAAACTCCTTCTGGATCGACAGGAATCATCAAATCAATATGACGAATAGAATCTATCAGGTGCTGCGCCACCTCTACTTGGGCCCAAAGGCCTTGTACGACCTAGGGTTGCATGGCTAACCCCTTGGCAGCCTCCCTTACCCACTTCCTCATATATATTCAGTAGCCATCGTTAGAATAAATGGGTTTTACTTAGATTATTCTGTTTTAGACAGTTTCGCCATTTGTTCGGTTTGTGGAACCCCAACTTCGAGTTCTTCATTGGTAATTAGCAATATTCAGATTGCATCTTCCTGTTCTTGCTTGTGTTCTCGATTCACATATAGGGATAAGCCTTCTTAGCGAGGTCAACCATGTTTGTGCGTGGTTGATAACCAAAGGAGCCGTGGTGTAGCGATTGCAGGGTTCGAATCAGTTCTGATTAGAAACCGGATCGTCAACATCGATTTCTTCACCAATCAATTTAGTACTACCTGTTGGAAGATCGGGCCACCATTCCCATCCGGAGGAGAACGATGATTCTCCTTGTCATCTTCCTCTTGGTCGTGCTTGCGATGCCTCGATTTCTCGTGCACGATAGCAGATCGCATGCGGCGTGACAGTGGTGTTGGGCAGGGTGCTCGAGGTGATGGGATGGGTTGGCTGGTAGGAGGCGATGTCATGAGGCGTAGCAGGTAAAGCTTTTGCCTCCTTCATGACTGTGATTTCCGTGGAGAAGATGACCTATGGTGGGCCTGGGTTGTTAGTGGGCTAGGGGAGAAAAGAGGAGAGAAGATGAACCAGCGAAAAGGAATTTTTTTTTATTTAATATTTTTTTTTATTCTTTTTTTCAAAACTATGCGTCCGAAAAAAAAAATGACAAAAATGCCCCCCGTTGCCCGTGTATGGGGCGATCGCCCCATACACGGGCGATAGCCCCGCTGCCGTTAGTGCCGCCCGCCCGTTAATGCCGCCGCTTGGGGGCCCCATCGCCTCAGAAGCGACGCCTCTGGGGGCGATGCTCCTCCTTTATCCCCAGCTCCACTCGGTCGGCCAAGAGAGAAGAAGCGGGCGAGCGCACCGCAGAGAAAAAGAGAGGAGAAGAGAGGAGAAGAGGAAGAGAAGAAGAAGAGAAGGAGAAGAAAAATTTAGGTAAATTTTTGAATTTTATTGTAGAGTTAGTTTATCAATTTTTGTAGAGGTAAATGTAGGAATTTTTGTTAGGTTATACGATATTTAAAATTTAATGTAGCATTTAATATTTAGGAATTGTAGTATTTAGAAATTTTAGGATTATGTATTGTTTAGAAATTTAATATAGCAGATTAATATTCAGAAATTTAATGTAGTATGTAGTATTTACAAATTTAATTTAGTATCGTAAGTATGTGCAAATTTAATGTAGTATTCAAGATGTAGAAATTTAATATAGTAGAAATATTAGACAATATTTGAATTTAATTTAGTAGGGTTGTGTATTAGTAATTTTGTTATGCAAATAATGTATTAGGCAATATATATACAAATGTAATGTGGTATGAATTTAATTTAGTATGGTCGTATTACTAATTTTATTATGTTAGTAATGTATTAGGCAATATATACAAATGTAATGTAGTAGAAATTTAATATTAGACCGTATAGTAGGCTAGTCGAATCACTTATTCATAGTCGTATTTTGTAGATTGTATTTTAGAGTAATATTTTTCCGTCGGACGTTGCGACATGTCGGAGAAATTGTATTTCCAAATATTTTATGGAGATGGGGAGATAGCACGGGGCGGATGGGGTGGATCTATCATCATTTTCAAGAGTCGACAGGGCATATGCGCATCGAGCGATAGGACATCTGAGGGTTTGTTGGAGTGGATGTCTCGGATGTTCGGTTTGGATGCCCAATCGTTGATTCTTAGTCGAGCAGATAGTGAGCCGAGCGCAAGACCGTTTTACGGAGAGTTGATTCCTCGTTAACTCGGCGTCCACATGGAGGAGTTATGTTGGTTTTGCCGTAGGCGGGGTTGGCGCTCATGTTGTTGGCACAGTGCTACCCGGTAGCTCCATCGGTGTCGCAAGTTCGTGATGTCGGGGTGGACATTACGGCGGGGACATCAAATGTAGAAGGATGCGAAGAGGAAGGCGGCGAGAGCCCGGAGACGAGGAGCACGAGACTAGCGGTGACGAAGGGACCGGGGCGGAGGAGACAGCGGTGGAGGCGCGAGGTGGCCGCGAGGGGAGGAGGTGGAGGACATTGTTGACTTGATGGAAGAGGAGGACCGTGCGGATGAGGAAGTCCACGATGGTGAGCACTCCGACGAGGAGGACAACGCCTGGGTGCCTATCACGGTGCGTGGACCAATTACAATTCGAAGACCTAACAATGAATGAAGGAACATTGATGCATGGGAGTATCGTGAGAACGAGGTGACGCAGGGGCCGTATATAAAGACAAGGAGGCTGTGATGGATGCGGTGAAATCTTGGGCAATGTCTCTCGTGGCAATTCGTGGTTGTGAAGTCCAAGAAGAAGGACTACGACGTGAAGTGCGTAGTTGATTCGTGCCCATGGCGGGTGCATGCATACCGGGAAGTGGACGGACTCTCGGAAATGCTCCATAGTGATGGAGCATAGCTGCGAAATGGAAGAAGCGGAGCAAGGACACCGCAATCTGTCGTCCACTTGGGTGGCAAATGTGTTTTATGGTCAGATCGTGGACAATCCCCATCTGCAGCCTCGATCTATTATCACAGCCGTGGAGGAGAGGTTTCAGTACAAGATTAGCTACGCAAAGGCATGGAGAGCAAAAGGACACTCTGGAAATACGGTTCGGGACGTCGAGGCTTCGTGCGAGAATATTCCCACTTGCTCGGGCAATCGCACAAAGGAACCCCGTACATCCATCGACCTTGCGGAGTTCCTGCGGGTGGTGCGTGCACCGGGAAGTGGGTATTGCAGCGTGCATTCTTCGCCCTGGGCGCATGCATAAATGCGTTCCGGCACTGTCGCCCGGTCCTTTGCATGGATGGCACATTCCTCACGGGGAAGTACAAGGGCCAGATTCTAACTGCGATCGCGGTGGATGCCAACAACCAGGTTCTACCGGTTGCGTTGGCATTCGTGGAGAGGAAAACACGGAGAGCTGATGCGGTTCCTTGAAAGAGTGAAGTGGCGATTGTTCTCGACAGTTCGATGTTTGTGTCATCCATGACCGACATGCAGGGCTGCTAAGGGCGATCGTGGATATGCAACAAGGGTCCGCCGTCGTGGGAGCAGCAAAGTGGCCAGATCTGAGGAGCAGTGGTGCATGAGGCACATGGGTGCCAATTTTTTCGTCGATTCGGAATAAGGAGCTTATGAACATGTTCAGCGCTGTGCAAACAGAACCAACGGAGGAAGTTCGGCGCTTTGGAAGGCGTTGGGCGAACTAACGAAGAAGCAATCAATGGATCCCAGAGGTACCGCTAGTTCATCAAGGAACCCGATGGTGTACCATGAGCAAGGAGAGGACCCCATACCTTATATGCGCCGCCGACAGACCCCCAAACCTCGGCGTGGGCGGTACCAACATAAAGAGTTTCACCGATTGGATCGACATGAGCCTTTGGAGAAATGGTCCTTACGCACGACGAGGGCGGCTCGCGTTATGGGATCATGACAACGAACTCGGCGGAGATTTACAAGCTCAGTAATGAAAGGCACGGATGCCTTCCATTGGTGGGTATAGTTGAGGTGTCTTATTAGGGACACGAGATATTTCATTGAGCGATACAAGACCTCCGCAGCATGTATGTCGGACAATCGATTGTCTTACTCAACTGTTGTGTCTACCTACATGTCCAAGAAAACAAGAAAGGCGCGAGACACATCGGGTTACACCGGAGAGTGGCGTGGAGCGGAGATACCACGTGCCTGCGGTGGCCGAGGTCGCGAGGTGCCAGGAGAGGACTTCCCATCTGTGCATACTCCGGCGGTGATTGCGAGTGCTCACGCGAAACCACGCTGCTTGCACTTGCCGTGCTGCGTCATTGCCGCACCGCCGAGACGCATCAATCACGTCGTCCGTTCATCTCCCGTACTACTACAAGCGAGCGTTCTCAACACGTGGCATCATGAGGTGTACGGTGCCGAGTGGATGGATCGTTCACAACAGCCCCTCTCGGACCATCGATGGGTACCGGACATCCGAATGTTGAAGATGAAGGTCGGGCGTCGAAGGACAAGCGCGATTCGAACGATATGGGCGAGTGCGAGGCGCGTCGCAACCGCGGATAATGTAACTTTGCATGTTGTTCCCATCTTGTATTATTCAATGGACCGTAAGTCGTAATGTGCGTTGTAATGTTCGATGTAATTTTCAATGTACTAGTAAGTTGTTGTTCGCATCATGTTATTCTCCGATGTCCCGATTAGTACCTACGAGGATAATGTAATTCTCGGCGTTGTGTGCCTCGTCGAACATGTCTTTGTCTTTCGTATGTTTGCAATCTGAGTTTTTTTTTGCTCTCCACACTTGGTTGTATTGTTTGTTGAGTATGGTACAATTCGTTATTTCGCATTTCATTTTGTGTGCACATGTAATTCTTGATAAATCTGTTGTATTTGCTTTGTAACGAGCCACGATGGCGCGACCTTGCCTGAAGTGCTTGGGCGTGACCGTCGATCGACCCACCGGTCTAGGTACTCCGCAGGAGAACCGAGTGCTAGAACCGCCGACCTCGAGTGCCCGGGAGCCGCCGCATCGACCCACGCTGGGTTCCACGGTAGGCTGCGAACGCTTGCACTCTTTTACGTACACATACTTACCGTGAATGCAATTCTAACTACATGCGAGTTGCGGCGGTGGCTTACTTCCTCTTTGTAGGATGGTGGAGTGGTGATTGCCCGTTAGAGGGCAAGGAGGTGCCGCGGTTCGCACGACCGGTCCTGCTGGCCACACTCGTGGACCGGTGGAGACCGAGACGCTACGTTCCACCTTCCGTGCGGAGAGATGGCTCCGACGCCGCGGGGCGTGTCGTACCTCTTAGGCCTCCCTTGTGCGGGCCCAGCGATCGTGCCGCCGCGACGCCTCCGCCACGTGGCACGCCCGAGTTGTCCGCGTTTGCGAGTGCGCGGCACCCCGGCAGCCCCTACCAGCCCTTAGGGAGGTGGCGCCCGGACGGACCGAAGGCGTGGTCGCCGATTCACGGTGAGTACCTCTTTCTTTGAGAATTAAAATAGAAGCGCCAAGTTGCGATAATGTTTGTTGCTGAACGCAGCTGGTGACCTTCTCCACCCGCCGCGGAGGAGGCGGGCGTGGCCCGCCACTTGGAGGCATACCTCCTGTTGTTGCTCGGTTGGGTGATGTTCCGTCCTCCCACGGAACACGGTGGACCGTCACCGATCGAGTCGCCCGACACATCGCCGACACCCGGTGGATGAGGTAACACACTCGGTTCAATCTCGTCTCAGCGAACACGTCTAACTCCCCCTTGTAAGCAGGTGATGCACGGTGGTCGTGGGCCTCAATGTGTGCTTGCGGCGACGTCTGAGGTCTGCGGCGCCCGTCTCTCGGCGAACCACGGCGCGACGATGTCGGGTTGCGTCCTACTCCTCGGTTGTGGTCTTGGGAGCGCTTCTCCGTCGCGGGCTGTTGTTGACACGACACCGTACTCGAGGAGCTTTACGGAGATGACCGGTGGGTCGCCCACCATGGGCCCTCTTTGGGTCCGACGGCAGTGCGCTCCTCGTATCTTTTCCCCACTAACGCGCTTGAATAACCTTCGCCATTTCTTATTTCCTCGCGGCGGAGGTTCGCGCACCTCAGTGAGAGGTCCTATCAGAGTTCGTTCGGAGTTCGACCGCCTCCACGACGAGGACGTGCGGTGGGCGCCATACACCGCGTCACGACGTCACGCCCGAGCACCTCACGGGTCTCCGTGCTTTGCACGCGAGATGAGGCCTTTGGCTCACCGTAAGGTGCTCGTCTTTGACCTTTATGTCGAGGAGTACTCCCTTGCCCGAGTCTTTGCGGCGATTCGGCTGTTCGATCCTTTCCTTTGCCGCCTCGTCACGTTGTCGCGCGTGGCGCTCACAGTGCCTGCCACGATCCTACTACTCCGCATCTTTGCGAAATTAATGTCTTTGCGTACTTCATCGTTTTTGCATTGCAGGATGACCGGATGGGTCTTTGCGGTGGGCTCTCGATTCGCGCACCGTGTGCGCCATGGGCCTGCGGTGGGGCCGCGCGACTCGGCGAGAGGGTCACCGAGACCCGGCCGTCGACCATGACATGTACGATCGAGACATGGAGTGGTTCGCCCACAGACTCGCCTCGGGGGGGGTACACACCAAAGACCGTCGTCGCCGCGGCGGGCAGCATCGGTAGCGGACACGTACCCTTCACGAGATGTCCCGGAGGACAACGCCTCGGTAAGTGTCTGTCGAACCTACATGGGCACGTCTTTTCATGTAACTTACGTAATGCCAACCTGACGTTACATGCAGACTCAGCTCTTGGCGGAGATTGAGGTGGAGGCTGTGTCCATGTTGACGCGCCTAGAGGGGGGCATACAGGTGACCACCGCCGAGTCCGAGACAGCTTGGGGTCGGGTCCTCGCTCTGAGGCGGTTGGCTCGCAGCCACCGCCGAGGGCGCGAGACGTCGGCGGACGCAGCACACCACGTCACTTCGCCCCAGCACCTCGCCCTACCCACCGGTGCCCCGTCACGCCCCCACGCAGCTGCAGGGGGGACAGTGGGCTGACGAGGCTCCTTTCGCGTCTCGCCCTACCCGTCGGTTCCTCGCTTCGCTCCCACGCAGCAGCGGTGGGGGCGATGGGCTGGGAGGCTCCTTCGCGTCTCGCCCTACCACGCCGGTTCCTCGCTCGTTCCCACGCGGCGAAGAAGGCGGCGCTGGTCTGCGAGGCTCCTCCTCGTCCGCGCCCAGCGAGACCCTGTGGTGGTTTCGGCGAGCCTTCGGCGACGAGTTCGACACGGAGGAGTACCTTCGACCGACTACCTCGACCCTCTCGGCTCTCGAGTGCGCCGCCACAGACTTGGCCTCGCGCGCGCGCGCTACTACTCGCTGCGCCGCAGGCGGCCTAGGAGGGACGTCCGTCGCCGTCGCCACTCACCTACCCCACGGGCGATTAGGAAGCGTGGCGTGATTGACTTGTTGTGCGGATGTATTTTTTAATGGCTTTACGTTCGTGACACATTGTATAACTCGAGTTAGTAACATGACAACGTTATCACTATAAATTGTTCAAATCATTTATGCATTGCTTGCCTATGCCACACGACGTGATAACACACCAACGTTTGGTGCACCTATCGCCTCTAGTAGGGCGATCGCCTAATGTGAGGCGATCGCCCTTACATGGGGCAATCGCCCAAATATGAGGCGATCGCCCCATACCCGGCGATATCGCCCTTTATAACATTCGTTCTCACAAGCGGTCTCGCAAAGAACAGCGGGAGAAAGAATAGAGGTGAGCATCAATCGAAAATGCCGAGGCGCAAGTGCAAAGGGTAAGGGAAGGCAAAGGAAGAAGCGAGTGCATGCTCGCGAATTTAGCGTACCAAGATCTCTTCCTACCTCGTGGAGTGTGGCGCCCATGTGTATGTCGGAGATCTTTGCGGGCTTGTCCGCTCTTGGGAAATTTCAACTTGGAAGAGGAGGTATTGGAAGTGCGCAACTTCGCCTTCGATCCGCCGGAGAAGAGCACGAAGGATCGCCGCATGGTAACAATCGTGACGGGGTTACATAATATTTGTGAATGAAACTTTGCTAATTTACGTTTCATGCGGTCACCTCCGCCATCGTGAATTTGAGCGATGGTTTGATCACGGAGATCAACCCCGAGGACCAACGGCTTCTTGACCAAGCCAACCGGCGAGGATGAGTTCACGGCGGTTTCAAGAACAGCGCGATGCGCCTGCGAGGAGGCATGTAGGAAGGAAGCGGAGGAGAAGGAGGCGAGAGAGAGAGAAGCGAGAGAGGCGCGGCGTGCGGAGAAGCCCCGCCGAGGCATGGGCGAATGGGAAGTGGCCTCGAAGCACTCAATAGGCGTCTGGTGTTAACTTTGGTTTTCCTTGTTCGTGGTACTCCTTTTAGTTTTAAGTCGTAATAAACAGTGCGGCCCAACCTTCAAGAGTATGCTCACTGTCCGGAGGGCTAGTATGTGTCCTACTGCTCCAGTGTCCCAAATGATGTTATTTTTCTCCATCGAGATAGGTTATAGCATTTTCAGTTCGTCATATCTGATTTCATCGAGTTTTACCATCGTTTGCGAAAGATACGGCAATTTTCATGTTTTACCGATTGCATGTTCGGACAACAATAAAATAGTGCAGCCTAAAGTGACATCTAAATATTTTTACATAATTGTGACCTATGCAAGCCCAAGAATGCAACAAAACTGGTTCTGTCAAGTTTTGAGGTCGTTCAGATATTATTCTAACTGCTTGAACAATGATTGTTATAAAGGGTTTAAACTAGCCATCTTTTATTCAAAATGCAATCATATTTAGATATTTTTGCAAAAATGAAGTGCATAAGGTTGTAGTAACTTATTCTATTTATTTCATGAATTATGGATCAACACACATTATAATTCCTTCACAATCCACAGTTAGAGCCTAGCATTCAACTCAAATAAAAAAATTCTGCAAACAACACATGGATTTTTATTTTACACTCTAATTCTTCATTCCAAAATTTAAATTTAGAAACAAGTTTCATTTAATTTGGACACTCTAACAAAAGTTACGGGTTTATATTAAAAGCATATAGTAATTACAAAACAAAACTAAAAAAAAAACTGCTTGGTCCTGTAAGCCTCAGAGGGCGATCGCCTCTGAGAGGCGATGGGGGCCCCACAAGCGCGCTGCTAATCTGGCGTTAACGGTGGCAGGGCTATCGCCGAGTGTATGGGCGATCGCCCCATACACGAGCGACGAAACATTTTGTCATTTTTTCATTGGACGCATAGTTTTGAAAAAAGAATAAAAAAAAATTCAGCGAAAAGAGGCCTTCACTTGGGAAAAACAGGAAACGAGATTGGCTTAGGAGAGATAACAGTGGATGATAGGTGGGGTCAGCGTGTTAACGAGATGGAAAGGGCTGATGTGCGGGCCCAAGCTATCAGTGAGATAGAAGAGGAGATTTGAAATTTGTTTTCGTCAGAGATCTTGTCTGAATTCTTAGGTATAGCTATATAGCACAAAAAATTATGAAAATATTTGTGGATACATCTAACATGGTCCTGATGTTTGTGTAATATTTACATAATTTTATCAGTCTTGAATTTCATCATAAATTCTTTTATCGCCTCAGTTTTTAATACAAGGTGCAGTGTTTGTTTTTGCAAAATAGCATCCCAACTCCAAAACTCATAAAATATTTGGAAAGGTACTTTGGATTATTTAGAATCTAAAATAAATATTTTTTGACTTTACTTAGTTTTTAAGAAAATTTTAAAATTCAAAAATTGCAGGTTGGTTGTGTAAAAAGTTTTTTCTTTAATGCAGAAAATTGTGAAATTTCATGGTAAATAGAACATAGTATTTTGGCAACTTAATAAATGGTTTGTGGGAAAAATTCAAGATTTTACACCTCACACGGTCGTTAGTTGTGCGCCCAGCCCGTCCCATCGTCGTGTCCGCTTTGCCGCCTTGGCTTGCTTTGCGCGCCGACTGAGAAAGAGAGACTGAGTTGCTCACCCTGTCGCGTTGCACTCATGAGAAATTATGAGCAACTCCTGTCTTTCTCCTTGCTATTTAAGCTGAGCTAGCCACATCATCTCCTCAGCTTGCCATTTTCGGCTTCCCCTCCAAGACTTGAATTAGCTTAAAGCCTTGGGTTTACCGGGAATGACACCATCTTCCTCGGTGCCGGCTAGCATGCATGGCACCTCTCCATTGCCACCCTGGTTAGCTTCCTTGATTGATACATGTGTCATCTTTCTCCTTGAGCTCTACCCTTGCCAATGCCATGCATGCCTTCGCAGTGGAAGCCATGGGAAGCTGCATGGTTATCGTCATTTTTCTCTCCGGTGAGCGCGCCCCTCCAAGCTGCCATGTCTTGATGAGTTTGGCTCCAATCCGCTAACGTCACTTCATGTTCCATCACCTACTTGCGCTTACCTCTCGCTTAATTTTCTTGCTCCCGTAGTGAGTCATTGAGACCACCCGTAACTTTCTCCCTACTGTAGCCTTTGGCACCATGAAGCCTTCATCGCCACCTCTGCCCACTATTGCCCTACCATCTCCAATCATTCCCCGTCACTGCCAACCCCCTCGGTGAACTCTAGTTGCCGCTAGTGCTATTGCGCTCGTCAGATTTTGAGCTTAGGAATGCTTGCCTAGACTGGATTGTAGTCGCCCATGGCGCCGACGCGACTGAATGTTGCTAGCGCAACTCTTGTAACCATTAGTCCTGTTGGAGTAATTGGTACAGGTTCTGATTTTCTCAGACTTCAATTCACCACAATGCTGAAGATGCAAAGCCTGAAAGGAGATTGAAGAAAATACAGAACGGCAACAGAGTAACCTGGAGCTACGCAAAACAATGGAGAAATTCAGAGTTTCAGAGCTCTACAGATCCGTTTTGCGATGTGGCAAAAACAGCTCACACCCTTTTCTGATTTCTCTTCCATATATAGACAAAGGATTACATCTGCTGATTTTAATTTTTTTTGACTCCTAATCACAAACAAACTTACCAAAACTAGATAAGTTTCTACCAAACATATCTTAACCGACAAAACGCTATTAATGACCCGAATTATTGATACTAATCTGGCATTGCCGTAACTAATCAGCAAGCGACTCTGAACTTTGCTGGACTCCAAATTATACCTGAACTGAAATAAAACGACTAAGTTACAATAAGATTAGTTCAACAGGTCCAACGCGCCCAGCCTCTAGTCTAGAAGTGACCCTTTCCATGGCTGTCATCGTGCGACCACACGGCCTCGCCACCTTTTTTATCGCATCAGACCGCCTCCGTCATCACTGTCATTGCCTGTGGCTTCACCTCAGACTCGTCATTCCATTCTACCCTTGCCTAAGCCTACACTACCTTCCGTCTGCTGCCAACGAGCTCAGCCATGGCCGCTACTGAGCTCTCCTGTGCTAGACTCGCTGACATGTGGGCCCAACAGTTAAGATTAGATTAGCGATAAGTAAACCTGTGAAGACTAATGAGTCACTAACATGTGGGATCGGTATATTAATTAATAAAGATTTATAATTTAACTCGGTTTCAAAATATGAGTCACTAACAGTAGGACTCACCTTTTGACCTAGCCCCACCTATTAGTTGATAACACAATGTAACATCCAAAAAATTTATCAAATAGAAATACAATTATCTAAATTTGCATTTGGACTTTATTTAAAATTTTGGCATTTTCTGAATTTTTACATTTAGAGGAAATGCTTTTCAACCAAATAAGGTTTTGAAATTCAAACTATGAATTCAAACAAATAAAAAGTCTAGAGATATTTATATAAATCCTAAATAGTCCTTAGAACACCTCCAAAAAGTTTCAATTTTTTTGAATTCAAACCATTTCTTTAATAGGACAGAAGCATTGTTTGATTTTTATAAAATTTCACAAAGCTGATGATACTCTGAATATTTTATGAGAACAATGATAACACCTCAGAATCATTCACAAACATTTTCATGTTTGTCCCAAAATTGCGAAATGTGCTTGTGTGAATGCAGCTAGATTGGTTGTACAGAGTGATTTCTC
This sequence comes from Otatea glauca, assembly GCA_036346275.1. Lineage (NCBI taxonomy): Eukaryota > Viridiplantae > Streptophyta > Magnoliopsida > Poales > Poaceae > Otatea > Otatea glauca. The sequence continues at coordinate 42,481,354 of CM070711.1, forward strand.
GCCTTCTGTCCCTTTCCCCTATAGCCTCCCCTCATGCCAAGATATAGGCAAATCAATCGGTTTGAGATCCATATAATCGACGCAGAACTCAATAACCTCCTCAGTTCCCCAACCATCAGCAATGCAGCCTTCCGACCGATGTCGGTTACGAAACATATTTCTTTATAACCCCCATGAACCTCTCGAAAGGGTACATCTGATGTAGAAACACAGGATCAAGAATCCGTATCTCTTTCACAACGTGAACAATGAGATGGACCATAATATCAAAAAAAGATAAGAGGGAAACACATCTCAAGCCTACACAGAGTGTGTACCACGTCTTTCTGCAGCTTATCTAGTTTTAACGGATCGATGGCCTTCTATGAAATTGCGTTGAAGAATGAACACAACTTTATAATTGGGTCTCGGACTTTCTCTGGCAGAACACCCCTAATTGCAATTGAAAGCATCTGTATCATCATCACGTGGCAATCGTGAGACTTCATGCCAATTAATTTTAAATCTTTCATTGAGAATAGGCTCTTTATGTTGGCAGAGTAACCAGACAGAACTTTGACTCTATGCAAGCATTCGCACACGCTAATTTTTTCTTTCTTGCTCAGAGTGTAGCAGGCTGTGGGAAGGTATTTTTGCTGTATCTATGTCTTCGTGATGCAGCTCCTTCCTGAGTTTCATATCTTTAGGGTCTATCCGTGCATAGAGGGTATCTTTTGTTTTGCTAGGTATATCCAGTAAGATACAAAGCAAGCTGTCACACACGTTCTTCTCTATATGCATGACGTCGATTGCATGTCGAACTTCCAAGTGTTGCCAATAAGGTAGGATCCAAAATACTTATCTCTTTTTCCACAAAGGAGCCTTATCACAGGAACTCGAGATAGATGTACTGTCGGCTCCCTTTTCGTGAATAATATGAAGATCCTTTACGGCCGCAAATATCTATTTCCCAGTGCGATTCTTCGGAGCTAAGGCAGTCTCCTTTGTCCTGTCAAAAGCTCTCCTATTATTGCGGTATGGATGATCCTTGCGAAGGAACCTACGATGCCACATGTAAGCCATTTTTCGACAGTTCTTCAGCCACCAGCTAGGATTATCATCCAAGCACTGGACGCATTCGTTGAACCCTTTTGTCGTCTGTCCTGACAGGTTACCAAGGACAGAGTAATCATTAATGGTTACGAACAACAATGCGCGTAGGATAAAGTTCTCTCTTTTGTACTCATCCCATACCCGTACTCCATTGTTCCACAATATTAGAAGATCTTTAACCAATGGTTTGAGTTACATATCGATATCGTTGCCAGGTTGCCTGGGCCTTTGGATCAGTAGTGGCATCATAATGTACTTCCGCTTCATACAAAGCCAAGGAGGAAGGTTGTAGATACATAGAGTCACCGGCCAAGTACTGTGACGACTACTCATGTTGCCGAAAGGATTCATCCCATCCGTACTCAACCCGAACGTTATATTCCTCACATCATATGCAAATTGCTTCTTATATTTTCTGTCGATGTTCCTCCATTGCACAGAATCAGCAGGGTGTCTGAGCATTCCATCCTTCTTATGCTCTTCGGCGTGCCATCGTAGCAATTGGGCATGCCTTTTGTTCGCAAACAATTGCTTCAGACGGGGGATTATAGGGAAATACCACAACACCTTACGGGGGATCTCTTCTTCTTATGCTCCACCCCGACATCATCGTTATGGATATCATCGTTGCCCTTATACTGCTTTGCTTTGCAAACAGCATAGTCATCCAAGTCTGCAAACTCATTGCGATACAACATGCAAACGTTTGGCATGCGTGTATTCTTTGTACTTCCAGTCCCAACGGGCAGACAACCTGCTTGGCCTGGTACGTAGTTGTAGGCAACACTTTACCCTCTGGAAGCAAGTCCCCCAAGAGACATAACAGCTCAGTGAAGCTCTTATCGGACCAACCATTGCTTGCCTTCAACTGCAGTAGTGTAAGCACGGTATGCAGTTTTTTTTGCTCCTCCTTGCAGCTCGGGTATAATGGTGTTGTGGAGTCCTCTACCATACGCTGGAACTTTTGAAACTCTCTTTCACTCGTGAAGTCCCCCTCCCCATCACGCAACATTTGATCCATATCATCGTCGTGGCTATCGACAAACGTATCTTCGATCGCCATCATATCGTTGTCTCCATCATCTTCAGCAATGTGTTGCCCTTCATGTACAATCTCATCTTCACCGTGCTCGGTCCAATAGGTATAGCCAGGCTTGAAACCCCTTCGAAGCAAGTGTGCACGTATCGACTCTATGGTAGAAAACAGCTTCTCATTTTTGCAATCAACGCATGGACAACACATATAGTCTGCCAGATTCTTCGACTTGTGCGCTGCAGCCGCGTTTACAAAACAAGTCACACCATTAAAGAACTCTGCGCTGCAACGGTCCGTGTCATACATCCACCTTCGGCCCGTCTACAATTAATTAAATCAAACATCACATAAGTATATAATTGCAAATAACAATATAATTATAAATGATAAGATTTAAAAATCCATGTAGCAATTTTGACTATATTAAAATACATCAACCTTTTTTCATTACGTAAATATCCATCTAGCAATTTTTTATTATTTTATAAAATGAAAATAATCGTAAATACTTAGGATATATTTTTACTATATTAAAATACATCAATATTTTTTTATTATGTAAATATCCATCTTGCATTTTTTATTATTTAAAAATAATAAATAATTGTAAATAGTTAGGATATATTTTGACTATATTAAAATACATCAACCTTTTTCATTATGTAAATATCCATCTAACAATTTTTATTATTTCAAAATTTGAGCATACATCAACCTTTTTCATTATGTAAATATCCATCCGCAATTTTTATTATTTAAAAAATTGAAAATAATTGTAAATAATTAGGATATATTTTTACTATATTAAAAATATCCAAGTTGCAATTTTTTAATTACTTTCATAATTGATAATATCAATGTTGCAATTTTTTAATTACTTTAATAATTGAAAATAATCATATAATTGAAAGTACACGATATATTTGTAAATAATTAGATTTACAAATGTATCTTGCAATTTTCATTATTGCAAAATTCATCTAGCCATTTTCACTATGTAAAAATCCACTAAATCACTGAAATGAATAGGAATTGTAATTATCAAAATCTAAAGCAATCTATAAAGTAAAATCCAACTACAAATATAATGTACATCAAATTACTAACCTTGAAGAGAAATAGATATGAATTTTAATACAATTTTTCAGCAGCAATTCGTCACAATAAATGGAGCAGAGACGCCTCTCTGTTATGCTCGATCGATCGGGGGAAGGGACGACCAGATATATAAAGGACTTATCACTGCTGGTTTTGCGCAAAACCGGCAGTGATAAGCTCGGATTGCGAGGGAAAATAAAATCAGGTAGGAAAATAAATATCACTATCGGTTCTGGTGTAAAACCGGCAATGAAAATGCCAATATCACTGCCGGTTGATAGAAGATCCGGCAGTGATATATCCCTGTCGGTTTTAGATATAAATCGGCAGTGATATATCACTGTCGGTTTTAGATATAAACCGGCAGTGATATCTGGTTATCACTGCCGGTTGGTTCCACGAACCGACAGTGATAAGTTCTCCCCTCGGCTTAACTTTCGAACCGGCAGTGATATGCCGACAAGGATTGCCTGTTCTGTAGTAGTTAGTTGAGATTGTATCGAAGTCTTCTGAACATGTCAACAGGCAGTGCCTTGGTGAAAATGTCAGCTAGCTAATCATGTGTACTGATGAACCTGATATCCAATGCCTTCCGTGCTACTCGTTCTCGAATGAAGTGAAAGTCTACTTCGATGTGCTTTGTCCTTGCATGAAACACTGGGTTAGCAGACAAGTATGTAGCGCCTAGGTTGTCACACCATAAAACCAGCGCTCATGCTTGTGTGGTGCCAAGTTCTCCCAAGACTGACTGTACCCAGATGATTTCTGTCGTCACATTTGCGAGGGCCTTGTACTCGGACTCAGTACTGGATTGAGAAACGGTAGCTTGTTTTCATGCACTCCATGACACAAGGTTTGAGCCTAGAAATATGGCGAAACCACCGGTCAACCGCCTGTCGTCGGCACACCTGGCCCAGTCAGTGTTAGAGAAGCCACTCACCAACATGGAACTGTTACAGTATATCTTCAGGCCATCAGCTTGGCTGTGATGTAGGTAGCGGAGAATTCGCTTGACTGCTCCCCAATGTATGTTAGTTGGTATTTGCAGGTACTGGCATACCTTGTTGACTGAATAGGCGATATCCGGCTGAGTGATGGTAAGGTATTGCAGGGCACCTACTACACTCCGGTACCTTGTAATCTCAGCTTCTGGCAAAGGACTCCCCATCAGTTTGGCCAGCTTCTCAGAGCTCGACATAGGTGTGGTGACCGGCTTGCATGTCGCCATGTTTGTGCGTCGCAAGAGGTCCTTGATATACTTTTGCTGTGAGAGGATGATCCCCTGGATCGGGCGTCATTTCAATGCTAAGGAAAAAAATGAAGAGTGCCAAGATCCTTGATAGCAAATGCTTGATGCAGTTGATGGAGTAGGTCCTCTGCTGCTTGATCAGAAGAACTAGCAATGATCAAGTCATCGACATAAATGAGGATATACATGGTCAGCCCGTGCTCTCGAAGAATAAAAAGGGAAGTAGCAGCCTTCGATGGAGAGAAGCCAAGTTCCTGTAGTTTGGAGCTGAGTTTATGGTACCATGCGCGCAGGGCTTGCTTCAGTCCATAGAGTGCTTTGTTGAGTTTGCAGATGTAACGAGGCTTCAACATGTCCACAAAGCTAGGCAGGTGGCTGACATAGACATCTTCAGTGAGATTGCCATGTAGAAACACATTTTTGACGTTAGCTTGCCGAAGATGCCAACCACGGGACACGGCAATGGAAAGGACAAGGCGCACGGTAGTCGGCTTGACCACCAGACTGAAGGTGTCCTTGTAGTCGATGCCATGTCGTTGACAAAAACCTTTTGCGACAAGGCGGGCTTTGAAATGCTCAATGGAGCCATCAGCATGGTGTTTGATTTTGAAAACCCACTTACAATCCAATACGTTGCGTCCTGGTGCAGGCGGCACAAGCTGCCATGTGTGATTCTTCATGAGGGCATCATACTCTTCAATCATGGCAAGCTTCCACTGGGGTTGCTATAGTGCATCAACATGAGAGATAGGCTCTGGTGGCTCCATCATAATGGCAGCAAACGTCTGACTCCGAGGATCATATCAAATGGTGCCGTCATGCAGCTCCTGTGGCTTGTGAACGTTATGCTGAAGTCGCGTCACAGGTCGAGAAGTCAGAGGTGGATCTGGCTGCGGTGGTTCAGCAGCTGCAACTGGCGAATTGGGCTCATCGGCCAGAAGCACATGTGTATCATCAGGTATTGGGTTCACATCATCATTGTCCAGAGTGTTGCCTGCATCCTGCACAACAGCATGATGATCAAGGGCAGAATTAGTTTGTCCAACAGAAGGGTAAGTCAAAACTCCAGGCTGGCTATTCTCAGCAATAGAATGCGACGGAAGGAGCCAAGGAAGAAGTGTAGCTTCTGTAACTTGAGGTGCTGGTGCGGATGCTAGCTAGGAAGATGCAAAATGAAAGACACTCGTGAAACACGACATCACAAGTGATGTATACACGGCCGGTTGGTATATGAAGACATTTGAACCCTTTGTGCATGGAGCTATACCCAAGAAACACACATTGTTTAGACCAGAACTGAAGTTTTTGATCATTATATGGGCACAAATTGGGCCAACATGCACACCCGAAAGCACGCAGAGTTTTATAGTCAAGTTCAACATTGAGAAGACACTGAAGTGGTGTGGAATTTTGGATAGTGAGAGATGGAGTCGATTGATGAGGTATCACGCAGTCAAAAAGGCCTCATCCCAAAAACGCAAAGGAACAGAGGAATGAGCTAACAGAGCTAAACCAGTCTCAACTATATGCCGATGTTTTCGCTCAGCAGCACTATTCTGTTGGTGTGTGTGCGGACATGAAACATGATGAGTGACTCCTAGCTGCTTAAAGAATGAGTTAAGCCGCTGATATTCGCCACCCCAATCACTCTGAAAAGATATGCTTTTCTTGTTGAGAGACCTCTCAACTTGTTTCTGGAATTGCACAAAAGCCTGCTCAACATCAGACCTATATTTCCACAGATAGATCCATGTGTATTTGCTGAAGGAATCAACAAAGCTTACATAATACTTAAATCCTCTAGTGGATGGGAGGGCAGGGCCCCAAACATTAGAGTAAACAAGCTCAAGTGGTGCTGAAGAGAATGAACTAGAATAAAAAAAAGCCAACCGGTGACTCTTAGCCATTTGGCAAGCATTGCAAATAGTGGCTACAGAGTACTTATTGGAAGACGGCAAATTATGTAACTAAAGAATTTTATTGACAATGGTCAACGCCGGATGACCTAGACGCATGTGCCACTGCTCCGGCGAAGGGAATGCATGGAACACCTTTTTATTGGATGCTTGACACTGCGTGGAAGGAATGGGATATAGACCTGCCTCACACATGCCTTGAGAAGGGGAGTCTTGGTTGCCCGATCCTTAACAATGAAAAAGTCAGAATGGAACTCAAAGTAAACATCATTGTCACAAGCAAAACGACGAACAGATAATAAATTCTTTGAAGCATGTGGTGCATGAAGAATGTTGTGGAGTTTCATGGTTTTATGTGGTGTGTGACAAGCTAAGAATTTCCAACACGAAGTATTGACATACCCGAGCCATTGGCCGTGTGGATCTGCTCCTTTCCATGGTAGTGATCACGCGTGGTGAGGCGGTCAAGATCACTTGTTATATGATCCATTGCCCCTGTGTCACTGTACCGGTTGGTATCAACTTGATAACTGCCATTGCCGTGATGAGTGAAAAACGCAGCATGATTGTCATCAACCTCATACGAGTGATCGAAACGATGCCAACATCTTGTTGCAACATGCCCAACCTTGGAGCACATTTGGCATACTGGACGACTGCTATCGCTTGAGTTGTTATTGCGCTGTGCTCATCCTCTGCTGCCTTGACCATGACCTCGGTTCCGACCAACATTGCCACTGTGCCCACCACCACGATTGCTGCTCTGGCCGCCACGATTACTGTTGCCGCCCTAATTGATGAAGTTAGTCGAAGCACCACCTTCCATTTGCAAACCACGAGCACGGTCTCAAGTCGCGCCTCGTAGCTTGTGGGATTATTGTAGAACTCACTGAGCAACAAGGGTTAGCTCAATGTCATGCGTGCAGTGACCGTGGTCACCAGAGAGTCATATTCACCATCAAGGCTGGCAAGGAGATAGGCAATCACCTCCTCATCCAGTAGTGTCTTGCCAGCAGTAGCTAGTGTATCGGCAAGAGCCTTCGCCTTATGGAAGTACTCCACTGCAGTGCTATCTTTCTTTTGTAGATGAGAAAGCTGCATGCGCACTTCAACCATGCCAGCATTGGATTGCGCAGCGAAGAGTTTCTCCAGGGTTCTCCACACTTCATGAACCGTGGAGAGCAGAATTACCTGGGAGAGAACATCCCTTGTTAGGGATGAGTTGATGTCACCCATGACGGTCTGATCCTGCTGCACCCAATGCAGATACTCTGGATTTGGTGCTTGTACCACACCAATATTGCCAGTTATAGTGACCAGCTTGGGGGGACAGGGGATTGTCCCATTGACATAGCCAAGATATCCATGGATAATTAGGAAGGGCATGATTTGCGTTTTCCAAAGCAGATAGTTATCATGCCCTAGCTTCTCGCTGATGAACTGGGCGAAATTGGGTGCTGAGAATTTCCCAATCAGTTCGGTTCCAGTAGTCCCTGAGATGCCAGACTACATGGATGCCGAAGACATGGAGAAAAAAATTTGATGAGCGTTGTTGTTATTGGAGGCAAGGAAGGATCTTAGACAGGCTCTGATACCATAACAAAATAGATGAAGAGATTGGTTTTGGACTTGCACAGACTAAATGCTGCACTAGTAAAGATCTTATATAGACAGTGCGTTGTGTTTTCAGTTTCGCTACAATTGAATGGGTATCAGCTTTGTTACAACAAAATAGAATGAAGTTAGGATTCTCTAACTACTTGATTGTCAATATGTTTAACTCAAACATATCTTATCAGCTAACTACTTTGACACATACGACAAATGTCCAGAACCACTCCTTAGTACACGTCCGTGTCTAGTACCAACACATATGACATGCTGTGTGTCCACTCCAGAACCACATACGCTATGAGCATAGCCCATGTCTCTGTCCCACATACACCCGTGCCAAAAATTCGCTCAAAGCCCAACCCACTTATACTTTCATCATTGCTTCGCGTAAAAAGGTTAACCCGAAGGTGTATGTTTAGACCTAACAAATATTATATACTACTACTACAGGCCGGGGTATTACAATGAGAGCCTCTAATTTTGCCCCACATAATTCCATGGTTTTTTGCTCCAATAGCTATGAGAAGCTATGAGGATTAGAACCTTGACATGCACAACAGAACCAATACAAAAACCCAAAACCAAAAGACAGAACGAGCTGTAGAAAAACTAGATCTTGAGTTGCTCATGAGAGCATTCAAGCCAACATGGTCAAGGATGTTTTTCCACACATCCCAGCATTCTTAATCTCAGCAAGAATCAAGCCAAAAGCCCCTAAATCACAAGAGCCAAAATTGCACCCAATTCAAGCCAAAAACCTGATCAACCTCCAAGAATTTGCTATGACGATGTCTAGATGGATGGTATATAACCTCCTCAAGGTTTCTCCACCTATTGCACATCCTTATCAACTGGCAAGACAACGAGGAACAAGAACAAAAGCAAATCCAAGAAAAAGGACCAAAGAACAAGCAACACTTGAGAGGAAACTTGAATGAAAATTGATCTCTATTTTTCACTAAGAGATGAAATATTACATCCACTCCAACCTTGGAGGACAAAGCTCACTCAAGAGCATACATAACACATGATTTCACATGTTCTAAGCACACTTCCACATCCTACTTATGAGCACTACACTCTCCTAAAGGTTTCCCATGGCTTCCTCTCTAAGCCACCTCTACCCCTCCTTTTATAGTGGTGGCTAAGCCAACCATTTCACCTCAAAACCCTATATCTAAACCACACATGTGGATACTATTCACTTTCACATGGGCTAACCTGGTTACCCAACAACATAACAGGTTTTACACTTAAATCTTGAGCCCACTTTTCAAAGAGCTCTTCACCATGATGCTCCATTAACTTGCTTCACGCTCTTGTCCTCTATTTGCTTGACCTAAACCACTTAGGCCAACGCCGTACTTTTCCACACCACCACTTTTCCGGTATTGCTCTAATGTCCAAATTGCTCCTCTACAAACCTTTTCCTAATTCTTCTCCTCGAAGCAACTTAGAAACCAATCCATCACATCAAAGCATCTTGGCATGCTTTGATACGTAACCCGTGGTGTCCAATGACTTACCGTCAAGTCTTCACGCATCCAGTCTCCCTCGGACCGTCTCTACTTGTACTAGCCCAGGAACTTGACACACTACATGCACCAACTTGCCTCTTCATGATCCTGGTCTTTTTTGTGCTTCCGCTAAAGCCACGAAGCCTCACTTGAAATTATCCGACCGCACGGACCTCAGCTCTCCCACCTAGCCCTAGTCAATTTTCATTGAATGCTAATGTTCTCCGAGCCACCTACGCATCCAAAGACCAAGCTTGCCAATAGAAAAATATCCCAAAAACATCACCAATAGACTCATTTCGAAGCCCTCTTAAATAATGTGAAGGCCTCATGGCCACCGGATCAACGAAACATTCCAAAACGGCTCAAAATACCAGAAACAAGCTTGCTGGAAAATTAATCTGACCCATGATCCGAGTGACCAAGATGATCTGACCCAATGCAATCTTGAAATTACACTCTCAAGATAAATAATCTGACCGATGATCCGACTCACATTGACTTCACATTGAACACTCAACCGATGATTTGACTCACATTGACTTCACATTGAACACACTCTGGATCAATGATCTGACTGACCTAGATCATCCACAACAAAACTATCGGAGATCGGAGCACCCTCGCCACGTGTAAGCATCCCCCTGTGACCTCGTGGCGGCTTTCCACGGACCCGGGGGCTCATCTCCGACGTAGGAGGAGCTCTCCCGATGATCGGGCTCGGGACTGACGAGCTCGAGCTCGAGCGCCGCCGCAGGGGCAGGCACCCTCGACCTCGACCTCGATGCCTCGGCCTCGACCTCGACGCCCCCACGGCCACCAGAGGAAAGGACATCTGTAACATTTTTATTTTATCTTGTGTAAAGCTCTCTCCTGCGTGGGAATCAACGCTCTACCTACCCCTGCGTAGGAACTAGGGCTCAATAACTCCCGTCAAGATCTCAACAGCTCCCGTCAGGCTCCCAACGGCTAGCAACGACTTTCATCAGCCCCCATCAAATTACCATGAGCTCCTGACGTCGGCCTCGGGACCAAGCAGCAAGGTTCCCGGAGTGCTACAAAAGCGATAGGTCACCCCAACCGTGAAAAAGGGAGGGGGGAGTAAGACGCGCGACACAGCACAAGGCAGCCAGAAGACACGCAACACCCACCGAGAAGAGCGGCACATCATCCCTCTTGCTCGGGCCCTGTTCTTGTATCCTCCCACAGAATCGCTAATACACCCTTCGCCTCAGGGCAAGACTGGAGTAGAGCTATTACCCGATCTTGGGGGCTCGAACCAGTATAACCCTCGTGTCCGGCGTCTCTCCCGTGACGACTTGCCCGCGACGCTAGGCGCCTCCGGACGAGCGCGACCTCGGGTCCCGCTCCCGAGCTAACACCTCGCATCCCCCTTTTTCTTCTGCGGTAGACGGTCCCGATCGTCGATAAAAAAAAAACTCGAATCTTTTCACTTTTCCAAAAACAAATATAAACACCAAAACCAATCAAATCAAATTGTCCATTACTCATCACAACAGACGGAAGAACCTCCGCATGGTCTATTAAATAAGCTTTACTTGAACATCAAACACACAGGGCAGAATCGATATATGCCACAATATATTTTATTAAGCTGCATAAATGAGACAAAGGGCGGTCATGTACATAGGACTGGATGCAGATATCGCTAACCTTATTGCATGAACAGCCTAAACCAATACAGGTAATAGATAGATAACACTTTGACATGCATTTCGAGCAGCAATCGATGCATTCCCCCGGGGACACTGCCCATGGGGACTTCACCTTTCTTCGCGTATGAAGCTATCTGACAGCGTGGGTAGTTTCAGATTCGGAACATTGCTTTCTGTCTTCCATGCTAGTTTGCTCAGGGCTGGCCTCTGAATCTGAAAATTCACATTCGTCAGATTCACATTGCGGAGTTGGACATCTTATTACTTACAGAAGCAAGAAAATAATGATGATAAGGAACTTCTTGTTTTCAGGTGGAGCTACTAATTGGGCACATTTAACAGAAGCGGTTGGCTGGAAAATGATCCTAGTATTTGTAGTTGACAAGCCCTCTGTTCTGAAAGGGCACATATTTTTTTCTTTTACAGTGGACACATAATTAAAGTGATTGGTGCATCTCGCGAGGCATATATGCTATTGCTAGATGGTAGTAGCATATAAAGCCCCATGTATACTTAAAGCAATCCATGAATCCGACACATTAGCTACTCAAACACCAGCTTTTGAAAATCATGACAAAATTATAATGGTAGACATTAAGAGATAAGACAACTATATATGTTCATGTCATCTGCCATCTTCTTCGCCAAAATTAAGGACCCCTTGCCTTTCTTAAGTAGCCACAAGTCTTTGGATTATTAACTAGAACAAGATAATGCAAGCTTACCTGTTATGCGACCTCGACGTTCATGGGACTGGTTACTACATTCAGCAGGCCAGAGCTGTTGTTGTTCGCGTGATCTGTTAGTCAAAAGATATTGTGAAAATGACGACCAAGTGTAAACCTATGTTACGTGATGTTGGTAAAACAAACATACTTGCAGGTTGCCTCGTAACGAAAAAGCATGCGCCGATGACAATGTAGCACAGGACGAGGAGGACTCCCTTCAGGTAATGTGATTTTCCACCCTGCAGATTAAACTCACTAAATTAGTCTTTTGTTTGTTTGTTTTGCATAGGTCGAGACAACAATATCACAATCCAATCCGAATATGTTAGTAACGAACTCCTGGTAGCTTACTTGAAATGTGATTCAGTAATTAACCAAAGTTCCATTATCGGTGTTTATCTGAAATATATAAGTTTACCTGCAGGGTGAAGGCTGTCACTAGCACCGCGACGAACAGAGAGCCAGTCTCGAGCAGCTTGAAGTCAAGATCCATTTGAACCCCGATGATCCAAGCCACAAGGACATTCAACGGCACCTGCCACGATTGGCATATGACGCAATCCCATCATGATTTGGTTAATTCAAGCGAATCAGAGCAGAAGGGAAGATGATGCACTAGTATGTGTATACGGAGTATCTATGTGCAGGTTGTGATGAACTGATTAATACCCACCACAAACATGGAAATCTGGGTTGCGGACCCCAAAGCTACTCCGAGGGTGATGTCCTGCATTGATTTATAGTCAGTTGATAACTCTGGATGGACTTGAGATTTGGGTATATTGTCATTATGTTGCATATGTATGTATACCAGCTTGTTCTTGAGGGCGAAAATGATGGCGCCGGCGTGCTCCGCCGCGTTCCCGACGATCGGCAGCAAGATGATGCTGATGAAGCTCACCGACAAGCCCCAAGAGTGCGAGGCGGCCTCGATGGTGCCGACGATGTACTCGGACAGGACGGAGATGACCACGGTCATGAGGATCAGCCAGAAGAGCGCGCTGGCGAACCCGAGCGCCGGCTCCTCCTCGGCGACGCTCCCATCGTCGTCGCCGTCGACCTGCCACCACCAATTAACCAGTTCGGTCATTCGCCGCGTCGCGCGCGCGCTTATTAAGCACCGTATGTATATAATGCATGCACCTCCTGTGGCTCGAACAGCTGGCGGTGCGTCTTGAGCTGGAAGAAGAGGTAGGCGACGTAGGAGAGCAGCATGACGACGCTGCAGGCGCGTGAGAGCTCGAGCCCCGTGGCGGCGGTGGCGACGGCGTGCTCCCCGGAGCCCACCGCGTAGCGCAGCATCAACAGCAGCGACTGGCACAGCACGCCCAGGATCAGCAGCCCCGTGCTCACGTCCGATTGCGTCTGCGCGCACGCAAGCACAGACCAGATCAGGCAAAGCGTCAGTATCTCACACAGCGCACCCATGCATACGAGCGGACGTACCCTGTCGTATGGCTGGTCGGCGCCGAGGTTGGCGAGGCCGCCGCAGAAGAGGGAGGTGCCGAGGACGAGCAGCAGGTTGGAGAGCACGGAACCCAGCAGCGAGCACTTCACCACCTCGATCTTACCCTGCATCAGCGCGAACAGCGCGATGATCAGCTCCGTCGCGTTGCCGCACGTCGCGTTCAGGAGCCCGCCCACTGCAATATCATACATATATGCCATGCATGCACGGAATCAACTAATGCTAATCTCTCTAAAACAAAATCTAGTATAAATTGGAGCACTGTAATTTCTCTCTTTCTTTAGGGGAAATCGATGTGTTTCAAGTAGTTTGGGATGGCAGCGACTTACCGGTGGGGCCAGTGTAGAGTGCGATCTGCCTGCAAGGAATTACCAGCAAATTAAACCACAAATCAAGTTTCAGCATACAAACAGTTACAAAAGCTTCGTTTACCAGCATGTTAATTATGTGACGAAACAATTACAAAAGGAGATTTTACCAGCATGCTAATTATGTGACGAAGAGGAGCAGCTACTTACTCTGTCAGGAAGCTGACTCGCTCAGCGAGAGGAATGAGGCCGAGCATACTAAGCGCGAACACCCATACCTGTCAAGATTAATTTTAGTACTGAGCAATTAAAATTAACACATTACACAAACACAATTAGTCAAGTACCACCGCATACTCCTTCGCTTTTTTGACTGGACATCCTTATAATCCGTGCCGTGTAACTCCCATTTAACCGTTAATAGGTTTATAACTATTTAGATTGCTTATATAAAAATTATATTGTTAGATTTGTTTTTAATAATACATCCATAATATTATAATTTTATTTATTATACCTGTCTAGGATATAATATCCCATTATCTTTTTATTTGACCTACATTCCAACTTGATGGTCTCCTCTATACTCCAACCAGTCGTACTAGACGAATATACGTATCCTAGAGTATAATATTAGGATATATCCGACATCTAATTTGTAATCTAAAATTAAAAACTTATGCCTCACTTAGTCCACAGATCTACTATAGAACCACGTGTGCGAAATTAAAGAGCATGTGGATAACTACCCCGGTATCTCTCTGGCAACAAATCGCTCGAGGATGCTCGGCCAACCGCAATCCGTGATCCACCACTGACAACAACCACCTTCATCAACAAGCGTCGCCACCACGTAAGTCATCTCGAGGAGACACCTTCGTCGATGACAACTGTTGGCAGCCGTCTATCCTTCATGAACTGCAGTCTCCTCAGAAGCTATAAAGGGTAATGGATTGATGCCAAGGGAGAGATTCGGGATACAGAGGACACAAGATCCGAGGGACGACACAACATCCTAGAAACAATACCTTGTAATACATACATGCTATCTGTTCATCCCAATCAGAGAATGCCTCTCTCATAAACACCCCTAGCAATAACAAAACACATGAGTAGGGTTATTATCCATCGTTAAGGAGGCCTGAACTTGTATAAGCACTTTGTCTCCATAGCTTTGTCTCAACCATAGTTCTTCCTCCTTTTCTCGTAAGATTTGACTCTCAAATACTCAACATCTTAGTATAAAGCAGTGTTCTAAATAACGGTTGTTAAGGCCTTTTAAATGGCTGTTAAAATGGTAAAAGTCCCCTGCCCATTACATTTATGGATATTTCAAGTTTAGCCTGTTTTATCGGGCCGATTATTTGGTTTAACGGCCGTTAACATTTCACAAGCCTGTTTTTTGGGCCGTTTATTTGGGCAACGTTGCAAGATTTTCATATGACGTGGAATATTATGACATGCATGAGATGAATGCTAGCTTTGCTTTTTATTACCACTTGAGTTGTTCATTCATTCAATTATGATTCTTTAATTACATTCACATTATGACATCTTTTTTATTCGTATCACCGTTGTGAACCATTGTTGATAGCGAGGTAGTTCCATTCTATACGCATCAAAGAAGATGACTTAGATGCCTTTGTTACTGCAAATACATAGATACAAATAATATAAAATGAATATTATTTTACCCCACCACACCGAATCGATATCATTGTGATCGGCTTGTTCGGTCCATACCCTCAACTGCTCCACGCCTCTGAACCCATTAGAGCTATGGGTTTCTTAAGAAATCAAATTTGTATGTTGTTAAATTATTTTTTATTAGAGATTTTTTTAATAAGGCAGAGGAGTTAAGAGGTGTGATATATCCCTACAATTATCACTCTCTTCTTTTTAAGCAGCAAAGAAAAAAAAGAGTTGAAATGGACGACAACTTGACCCAACGCATGGGAGGGGATCGGATTTCGTCACCGTCTCCGCCGCTGTACCAGCAGGATTTTGTCGTTTACTCCACTCTTTATGCGTACTTGTGTGTGTACATAGCCGTAGCAAAGGACATGCATAGCCGTGCAGATTTGGCTGATAGCCCATAGTCGTAAAAAGTTTTATGTAAAGGACTTCAGATCACCAAAAGTTGCTAGGTTACATTGGTCAGTTTCAGCTGCAGCCACTGCAGAACATCGTGCCCGAAGGGGCAAGGCTCCACAGTAGTATCCGTTTCGGGCAAGAGGAGATTTTTCTTTAAAAAAAATAAACAGCAACAACAATGGAAATATTTAAAACTCAAATTTGGACACGGATGTAAACCTCCCGGTGATCGGCCGAACTCAAATTTAAACCATGGTTAGTTCAAGGTTTACGTGCGCCTGCGACTGAATTGATTTTTTTTTTCATGTTTCTAAAGATGAGTGTGGCCACGTAGCATATGCAGCATGCTGGCACAGCACTAGATTACTGTACTTGTGACATGCATGTTCTACCAAGACTAAGGTAAACCATTCATTTCATTCCCGAACAAGTTATATAGTAGACTTCTTTTTTTAAAAAACAAATATGTAGTACGATAGAAAGGCAGGTCATCTTTGGATCCGTGCAGTCAAAGCTTTATAAATTTAACCACTAATATATATTAAACACCAAATTTCTCTTGCGAAATGCTTTTTTAAATATAATTTTTATTGTTTCTGCTTATATATTATGATACAAAATCATAATTAAAGTGTTGCGTTGGAGGCCACGAAAGTGAAAACCATCTATGTTTGTGGACGGATGTGGTACAAGTTTTTAAACTCGAGTTCGTTGGCCACAGGCCACTTCAATTTGTTCCAGAGTCACACTTAGCTATAGTATATAGATATAGATTAATATTAAAAAAGAACTTCTTGGAGCCGTACGACATACCTCGTGTGAGTGTGCAGTGCGCCGTGTGGGCGTAACATGAAAGCTACCGGACACAATAGAACAGACCAGACACTCAGACAGGACAAGGTAATTTAAAGCCAGTAATCTGCACCTGATCACGACATCGTTGGAAGCAGAGAGAGAGAGAGAGAGAGAGAGATGATCCTCTCGAGAAGAGAGAAGGATCCAAGAGAGAGACAGGAGGATGGTCAAACGGACGAGGAGAATGTCGTCACGCCCCAATCTGCCTCTTGTCGCTGCCTGCCTAGCTTCCTTCAATCCCTTCCCTTCCTCGATCACTCTGAACATCGATCAGATCTTTCCAAACATTTTCGTTTCTGCTGGGGAGATTATATATCTTTGCGAAGCAATTTCCTAACGAAAGCAGGCTAAGATGATGAGCGGATGGTCAGGCATGGCTGCATGGATGGATTACGGACCTTGCCAAAGTGGGCGCACTGGGCGGCGATGGCGAGCGGGACGACGAGGAAGAGGACGGCGAGCTTGGTGCCGAGGAAGACCTCCTGGAGGTTGGCGAGCACGGGGCGCAGCGGCGCCACCGGCACCTTGCGCACCAGCGCCACGTCCGACTTCTTCCGCAGCGACGACGCCGACATGTTGTGCGCCGTGCGACCGCTCTGCCCGTGCGCGTGCCGCACCGGCAGCAGCCCGGCTTCCTTCCTCGGCGCCCCCGCCTCCATCACCACCGCCGGATCCATCAATCGATCTCCAACAAACTCCCCTACACCTTCCTCCTAGGTAGCTAGTATTACTAGTCTACTAGTGCTGCTGCTGCCTCTGCCACACCGGCGGCCACGAGGAGCGCACGGCCGCACGCTATCGCTAGTTGTGCGTACGTACCTCGTGATGTGTATTCTATGCGAGGCAGGAGGACGAGCTAGAGCGCGCGTATATATAGGGGGCAGGACAGGGGAGGAGAAGGGCAATTATTCTTTGGATGAATGAATTATTGATCAATACATGCATAATACTACTAGCTGTTGCTAACCAACACCACAATAATATTCTGATATATTGGTTAGTTTGGATAAGGACTATACGTTTATATCTTTATTCGTACTCTCACCTTCTATATACTAGTTAAACGAAAGTGTTATAGCTTTTTATCGATTTCTGTGTACTTAAATACTAATTCTAAGATACTCTAATACGATATAGTTAAAAAAATTCATCAAAGCCCTTTAATTTTTTTAGTATATACCATTTTTCATATATAAAATAGTATATACATAAATTATGTTATACAGAGTGAACTTCGATAAAATATTTTATAGAACTCATTTTAGAGTATCTTATAATCAGAATTAGAATATGACGTAGAAAGATAAACATATACGACATATTGCAAGTTTGATCTCGCTGTATATCACCCACAATAATATCAATATATAAATAATTATATACAGATAAAAGTATAAGGGGAATTAACGGAATTTCCCAGCCGGCTTGAATGCGAGGATCCACATCTCTCTCTCATCGCATCTCTTCTCAATTGCACAGCATTGATTGATCGCGGGTGGACCGGGACAGGCGGGGAGGCGAAGCTTCCGCGAAGCTTCCTTCGTACACGCCGCTAGATGAGCCCCTGACAACACCCACACCCAGCCAGCCGTTTGCTTGCTGCACTGATGCATCCATGCCGTGGTATGCCACGGAATGCCCGATTTGCTCGTACGTCTCAGCATGTTTGGTGTTCCCGGCCTGTCCGTTTGCTCCTTGGCGATTTCGGCCGCGGATCTGATGCCGATCGACGACAACGCATGCATGCTCGGCCAATTGCTCAGGTTAATTTCACCCTTAGTTCTTGTTTGAAAGGACTAATTTTGTAATTGTTCAGATAAATTTCACCACTTAGATCATGTTTGTAAGGTCTATCTTTGGCCAGGATATATGGAGAGGTGCTGAAACCATCCACGTGAAATAGCCGTAATTAAGGATCGGCCAAACAAGGCCTTAATCTTGGTCGTTGGCTACGGCGTGTCACTGTGTGTAGCATATATATTGTTATTAGCTAGTAGAGTGGGGATCTGCTGACCGTTACGGCTTCCCAACGAAATCTTCTTGCCGGATTACAGTATTACGTACGCAACGAGCTAGGTATGTAAAGAGTGCGTGGAGTCATGCTGTACATAGATGGATGCCTTTGTAAAATGGAATGGAATATAGATATATAGGTGGTGACTGTTAAGAAACCTAAAAGCCCATTGAAGGCCCATGTTGACCCTTGGCCGAAACCCTAGAGGAAAGCTATAAAAGGAGGAGGGGTCCCCCCCTATGTACATGGATTCATTAGCAATAAAGAATTCCATTGTTGCTCTCCCTAAACACGTGTCTCTCTCTCTTCTGTTCTCCACTTCAGATCTGTTCGGAACCGGACTATTCGATAGCGAGGTTCCTCAACACGTTATCGACGGACTCTACCGAGTTGATTGAAAGAAATCGTAGCGCCAAATGGAAGAGATATGCATTGTTGATAGTGGCACAACAAATACCATCTTAAGAGAGTCTAAGTATTTCCATCGATCACGAAGAACGCCGAAAAGATTACTACGATCACGGAAGCGACTCATATGTAATCGGCTCGGGAAGAGCCACTATTATATTGCCTATGGGTACAACTTTGGTAATTGAAGAAGCCCTTTGTAGCCTGAATCAACTCGCACTCTCTTAAGCTTTAAAGACATCCGCGCCAATGGTTTTCACGTAGAAACCAATGAAGAAAATGGCAAAGAATACTTGTGCATTGTGAAGCACGCGCATGTGGAAAAATGGTATTAGAAAAATGTCCCTCATATGAATCAGGTTGTACTACACGAATATTCATGCACCAAGTGTATACTTCCTTGAAGACTGCTTTTAGAAGCTCGAATTATTTTCTTTATGGCATGGTAGATTAGGTCATCCCGGTCTTAGAATGATGAGAAATATAGTGAACAACTCACAAGGTCATGGCATTAACGTTAAGAATTTCCGAATCATGAAGATTTTGTGTGCCTGCATGTGCCACCGGAAATTAATAACTAGACCCTCTGTCATGAAAGTGCAAAGTGAAATCCTGCATTCTGAAACGCATCCAGGGGATATTTGCGGTCCGATTCAGCCCTGTCGGGGCCGTTTGATACTTTATGGTGCTCATCGATGCTTCCTCGAAATGGTCGCATGTATGCTTGTTGTCAACAAGAAACCATGCTTTTGCAAAGTGATCTCGCAGATCATAAGAATTAAGAATGCTTTCCCGATCATCGCGTGAAGTCCATTAGAATGGACAATGCCGAGAATTTACTTCAAAGGCATTTGATGAACAACAACGAGGATAGCAGTTGAGCACTGCACCGCACGTTCATACGCAGAATCGGACTAGCGAAGCACTAATAAAGAGGATTAAGTTTATTGCCGGACCGCTTTTGCGAGTTGTAACTTGCCCAACACTTGTTGGGGACACGCATCTGCACGCAGCAGCTCTTATCAATTTGGACCGTCGGCCTACAACATCCATTCTCCTATGCAACTTGTGCACGGATCATCCCAAGATCTCCCATCTTAGAAAATTTGGGTGTATGGTATATGTACCTATACCACCCCTCGTGACTGCAATGGGCCCTCTCCGCAAGTCCGGGATATCGTTGGTTATGAGAGTGCATCCATAATCGGTATTTGGAACCCATGATTGAGACTTGCATACTGACCCGATTCATTGATTGCATCTTTGACGAGGATCGTTTCCGTCATTAGGGAGGAAATCAACCTTTGATGAAAAATGCCGGAAATCATATGGCATTCCACCGGGATCCCCGCACATGACCCCGCACTAACGAAGCAAATCAAGAAGTCCGAAGATAATTGATTTGCGAATTTAGCAAATAAACCGCTGATCATTTTGTGATCCGAAGGCGTGGTTAAGTCGCATGTACCCGCAAGGAATGCACCGAGAGGGTGGAAATACCAAAGAAAATAGAAGGTATCCTCAACCTGTTCGAGGCCTCAAAGAAAAGAGCAGTAATCGGCTCCTCAAACCCAAAGTACCGGAGACGTCTGAGAAAATCGGGCAAGAGGACTTACCACAACCAATCACGAAAATGTCCCAAGGAAAGAAGGAAGCCGGTTGAGACACACTGGAAAGAAGCCAACAGAAAGGCAATTCCAGACTTGAATCTTCCATCAAGGAAGCCACGGAAATAATGTGTGCGCACACAGGCGATGAAAAGCTAAAGGAACTTGCTCTGCGATAGGGAAAAGCAAATAAGAGCAAGTAGAAGTGCATGAAGCACCCCATGAAGAAATGGCCATAAACTTTGTAATAACAGGAGAATCCTCGAATAGAGCAACGACCAACGTTGATGCATACTTCAAAGAAGATTGCCTCGATCATTGATCATGATCCCGAGCACGAATCTCTCGCGAGTGCAAGAAAAGGCTAGATTGGGAAGAATGGAAAAAGGCAATCACTGCAGAGTTAGTCTCTCCGAACAAGAGAGAGTGTTTGGGCCGTATGCCACACCTCCCATATAAACCCGTGAGGTCACAAATGGGTCTTTGTTCGAAAGAAATGAAAACAACGGTTGTAAGGTACAAAGCAAGGCTTGTAGCTCAAGGTTTCACTCAACGTCACGGAGTTGATTATGAAGAAACCTATTCTCCATCATGGGAGGAATTACCTTTAGATATTTGATCTCAATGGCGTCAACTTGAAGTTGAGAATGAAGCTAATGGATGTTGTCACAAAGATACCAGATGGAAACTTGGATTCGAGATATACATGAAAGTACCTAAGGAATTCCTATCCCAACCAAGATGGAGCAAATAGAAACACATGCATGTGTGAAATTGGAGAAATCACCGTATGGGTGAAGCGATCGGAAGAATGTGGTACAATCGCTTGAGTGACTTTCTCTGCAAGAAAGGCTACACAAACAAATGAAGATTGTCCATGTGTGTTTATCAATGATCCCGAATGGATTCTCAGATAATCTCCGTCTATGTAGATGACTTGAACATCATTGGGACGGATGAAGAAATTGAAGAGGCATGCTCATACTTGAAGTCTGAGTTTGAAATGAAAGATTTGGGTAAAACTAAGTTTTGTTTAGGCTTGCAGCTTGAACATGTCCAAGGAGGAATCTTGGTACATCAATCAACCTACACACAGAAAGTGTTGGAAAGGTTTGGTTTTGAAAAGTCATATCCTGCAAAGACTCCAATGGTCGGAAGGTCATTCCAAGCAGACCTAGACCCATACAGACCTAGAGAAGAGGGGGAGGAAGTCCTGGGAGCAGAATTCCCGTATCTGAGTGCAATTGGAGCGCTCATGTACCTTGCGAATAGAACTAGGCCGGACATTGCATTCGCCGTGAATTTGCTAGCTCGGTACAGTGCAGAACCCACCAAAAAGCATTGGAAAGGGATCAAGGACATCTTCCGCTACCTCCAAGGAAGCAAAGACCTCGGTCTGTTCTTTAGAAGAAATAATGAATTGAATTTGGTTGGCTACGCCGATGTTGGGTATTTATCAGACCCGTATACTGGCAAGTCTCAAACTGGCTATGTTTTCCTATGTGGAAGGAACGGCATTTTCTGGAAGTCGTCTAAGCAGACTCTTGTCTCAACGTCGACAAACCACTCGGAAATCATCGCTTTGTATGAAGCATCTCGTGAATGTGCATGGCTCAGAAGAATGGTTCACCACATCCAGAAGTCATGTGGTTTGAACATTGAGCAAACTCCCACGATAATCTATGAAGATAATGCGCTTGTGTTGCCCAAGCACAAATGGGTTATGTGAAGAGCAATCTCACGAAGCATATCAACCCCAAGTTCTTCTATGCTCATGAATTGCATAAGATGAACGAGATCAAGATATTGCATACTAAGTCATGTGAAAATCTTGCAGATTTTTTCACTAAATCACTCCCAAAGATCTACCTTTGAAAGGTGCGTGAAAGGAATTGGGATGATGAGACTTAGAGAAGTGCAGATTTCAGGGGGAGATATTTCACATACTCCCACATAAATCTCGAAGATGAATTATGAATACCCAACATGAATCTCGAAGATTAGTAATGGAAGTTGGGAGAATTGTACTCTTTTTCCTTAGCAAGTTTTTCATGAAGTTTTCTTGCATAAGGTTTTGACGAGGCAATTCGTGCAACATAGTAAGCGTATGCTATGTACTCTTTCTCCAAGTATTTTTCCCACTGGGTTTTTCTGGAGTTTTTGAGGCATATGCATCTCGCGGCAAAGGGCCCAAGGGGGAGTGTTAAGAAACCCTAAAAGCCCATTGAAGGCCCATGTGGACCCTTGGCCGAAACCCTAGAGGAAAGCTATAAAAGGAGGAGGGGTCCCCCCCTATGTACATGGATTCATTAGCAATAAAGAATTCCCGTTGTTGCTCTCCCTAAACACGTGTCTCTCTCTCTTTCTGTTCTCCACTTCAGATCTGTTCGGGAACCCCGGACTATTCGATAGCGAGGTTCCTCAACAGTGACTATCGATCATCGTCTAAAACGTGAGAAATCCGATCGACGTGTGCCGGTGACCTTTCGTAGGCGAAACGGGCCGTGCGTTGATGCAACGTTCAAAAGTAAAGGGATACATATTAGAGGTGGGCATCGTGGCATACCGCCATGGCCTAGTCGGCCCACAGTGCCATGTCGTGCCAAACCGGTTCACCTTCGGCAAATTCAGGCACGCCCATTTGCGATTCGTGCTAGCTTCATACTGTGTCAGTTCAGGTCTAGCTCATTTGCAGTATTGCGACGAGAGAAAATGAGCAAGAGACGCATAGAGCTGAGGTATTGGATAGAAATATTGAGAAAAAGAACTAAATTTATTCATTCTTGAATAGGTACAGAGTTACTGGCTCATTATGAGCATGAGTATAAGCCTTAGAAAAAACTTTGTAGTATTTGATTGAGTACACGATGCTTCTTAGTACAAAGACTTATACCTTACGAGAAGGTACTCTCTCTCTCAATCTCTCTCAGCTCTTTTCCTCTCTCTTGCGCGTCTCTCTCAATCTCTCTTAGCTCTCTCTCTCTCGCCCGTTGTTCTCTCTCTCAGCACTAGAGACATACGGTCCTTTGGTAATTGCAGATTAAGTGCTGGGTGAGGTGTGTGCAAACATTCAACAGGACTAGGAATGTAGCCAATGATATTCACTTGCCCGTTAGCTACCCATTGATCTCTCTCTCGCTGTCTCTCTCGGCATTTGCTCGTTGCTCTCTCTCTCCCATCTCTCTCAATCTCTATTGTTCGTCTCTCTCAATCTCTTATGTAGATATGCATACGTCCAATACTTTTCGGTTAATCATTTTAATTAAAGGAAAGAATTGTTAAGCTGTATCAAATATCAACATGTGAATCATTTCCTTAAATAATCTTTGTTATATTTCTGTAAGAATGTTATAATATCTAATATAGGGTGCTTGCTTGTTATTAGGTATGAAAATTGCATAAATGTATATGGGAGCCAAATTGCATCCTCGTACTATGGTGGGCCTTAGCGGGAGGCAAAATATGACTGGAGTCACATGGAAGACACTATTTATGTACCCTTCATCTTCTTCTATATCAAAGAAGAAAGGAAAGAAGCGAGAATAAAGAAATGAAAAGAAGAAAAGAAAGGAGAGATATTACCAATCTTCAAGTAAGAAAAGAGATCACCATGATAGGCAAGAGATATTAGCAATCTTCACACAAGGAAAGAGGTCATCATGACCTTGCAAGAAGGGATTTCAGCAATTTTCATGAAAGGAAAGTGATCATCACAATATGGCAAGAGGAGATTAATCCCATATTATATAATAATTTGTTTCAAAACTACTAAGATTGTTTCCAATTAGATGGAAGAGTGTTTATAGGAGGAGATATATTGTTTATGGACTGTTCATGCACCCCACCCTATATATATGTGTACTCCATCAATTGTAAATGTAACCATGATTTTTTTAGATTAAAGATATATTCTTAATTCTATGGCTTGTGCTCCAATGCCTCAATTAGAATAGGGAGTTTTGATATGAAATTTATCATCATTATTCTTGCAACTTCTTCAAGGTGATTGCAAGGAAGCGTACGTCTACTTTCGTGTGGTTAAGTAGACGATAATTGAAGCGTGTTCTTGGGCAAATTCACGTATCACAGGTTGCTGTATCGAGATGGTGGTTGGCGCTAGTGTTCATTAGGGTTCATGGGTCCGAGTTATCTTCTTCATCATCGCAAGATCGGGCCACTCCCGTATCATCTTTGTATCAAAGCATGGTTAAGTGGTGACAAATTTCTATAATTAGAGTAGTTTTATTTTTTGTCCTATTTCAAAAATTGCCCCAAAAAAATTAAACCCTTAGTTTAGTTTGTAAGTTTGGTGAGTTTCTCTAAGTTTTGATCCATTAGATTATTTGCATGACTTGCTAATCGTTTTTCCTTCGCGTACCTTTTTGGTTCAATTTTGTCCAGTTCGGTGTTTTCCACATAACTTTTGCATGCAAACTTGGATTTTTGCATTTTTGTACTCTATTGAAAGCATAGGACATAATCTTTGATTCATTCCGTGGTGAATCTTCCAGATTTGGTTGATTTCAAGATTTAATCAAGGTGACAAGTTTGCTGCAGAAGAAAAACCGAATTAGAATTTTCATGGATTGTTTTTGACTTGTGCAATAGAGCTTTCGTGCCTCACTTATATTTCATAGCTCATTCCTTGATTGCATAAATGCTATTATCTTTGCACGTGTGTTGCCTTGAAATTCAGTTATATCTTTGAGATCGGCAACTAGGGCTTGTAAATTCTAGTTTGGATTATTATTTATCATTACAATAACTAGAATTATCAAGTTATATAGGTTCAACATTAACCCTCCAAGCTCCACATATCAACTATTGCTCGTGCAGTGCTTCGACTGCGAATTTGCTTGAGTAATCACCTTTGTCCTGTCTAAGAGTATGCACAACACCTTAATCCAAAGGAGTAGTAAGAACTTTGGGTGGTAAGTGAGAGGGTGAGCTTGAGTGATTACACATATATTCCACATGTATATTCTATTTTTGCTTGCTACTAATCATGACAGGTTACGAGAATGAGGAACTTCTATTCTATAGAAGTAATGATCCAGAGGAGTATATCACTTAGGAAGAACAAATGGAAAATGTGTTTAAATTTCAGAAGCTTCCCAAAGACAAAGAAGTGACATGTGCTACTCTTGAGTTTGAGGACTATACTTATAGTTGGTGGCAACAACATTTTGGGAAAAAGCCCCATTACATCTTGGTTGGATTTAAAGATATGATAATGAGAAGAAAGTTTGTGCCATGCTGTTATGAGCAAAAGCTACTTTGCCACTTAGAGAGCATTACACAAGGGTACAAACTAGTCCAAGATTATTATGTTGAGTTGAAATGTGCAATGTGACGTTCCAGTATCACTAGTGCATTAAAAGAGAAGGCACACTTTAAAAAAGGTTTGAATTTTAATATCACCGATACACTTGAGCATAAGTATTTTAATAGCATATTTGATCTTGTGGATTGTGCAGTTGAGGTGGAAAGAAAACTCAAGGAGTATCGTATACCTATGTTTAATCTTAGGGCACCAATTCATATGAGCCATATAGCCGAATTGAGTGAGAGTGTTAAAAAGACTGAGCTATATGATTCCACCATATGTGAGCTTGCCAACATTGAAACCAAGAGTGTGAGAGATACACGAAAAGAAATGAGAGAAGAAGATGAAAACAAAAGGGAGGATATTTTTGACACTAATGACTTACTCTCTACTTCTAGTATTATTTCTCACATTATGCAGGTTGACCAAGGAGATGAGGATTTGTACCATAAACAATCTCTACCGCTTGAGGAGAATGATGAGGACATAGCCACGGTAGAAGAAGAAATGTTTGCTACCCTGTGGTTAAATCGTGAAGAAATGATATCTATAACACCTACATCAACTGAGAAGAACGTTAAATGTAACAACAAAGGTGTTGAATTGGTAGTGCATCAAGAAAAGATGAGTGAAAGTGATAATTCTTTTGCCAAGTTAGAGATTCCATGTTCTAAATTTGATATGCTTAATTTACATAATTTAGAATTGATTACTCATAAAGTTCTTACTAGAATATCCCCTAAAGATTCTCTGTGCTATATCATGTTTGATGAACCTTTAGAGCTATCTAGCGTGCTTGAAAAAGTTTCTGAAATTGCATGTTTAAAATCACTAGTTAGTTCCTATGCCTACAATAAATTCAATTTGATTGGAGATTATGGTGTAGATCATAAATTTCATGTTCATCGAATATGCATTACTTGTGATAGACTTGACGAATTGAAATTGCATATTTTGGACAACTCATTTTTTGTGCGATGTTTATGTAATTAGAGTAGCATAGTTGAAGCATCAAAGGTGCTAAAAATTATCACTCATATTAAAACGATTTTATGCGTTGTTATCCACTACTAACTTGTATGCAGGCTTACAAAAGTCGATGACGACTTTCCTCGACATGAGGGGAATGATGTGGATATTATGCTTCTAATTGCCAATTTGATATATGTATATGCATCCTATGGTTGTTGTGTTAAATACCATATGCAAAGGAGTGATAAAACAGACGATATCTACATATACTATGCATACTCATTGTCTTCTTTGTTTGGTACATTTCCAGATTATCAGAAGTTGAGACAAAAACTGAGGACAACTTTTCTTGAAGGAGAGGATGATGCAGATATGCATACATCCAATACTTTCTGGTTTATTATTTTAATTAACTAGAAAGAATTGTTAAGCCGTATCAAATATCAACAGGTGAATCATTTCCTTAAGCAATCTTTGTTATATTTCTATAATAATGTTATACTACCTAATAGAGGGTGTTTGCTTGTTATTAGGAATGAAGATTGCACAAATGTATATTGGAGCAAAATTTCATCCTTGTATTATGGTGGACCTTAGCGGGAGGCGAGTGAGGACGGTAGTCACATGGAAGATACTATTCATATGAACTATTCATGTACCCTTCATCTCCTTCCATATCAAAGAAGTAAAAAGTAAGAAAGAAGAAAAAGGAAGGATAGTTATTTGCAATCTTCAAGTAAGAAAATAGACCACCATGACATGGCAAGAGATATTAGCAATCTTCACACAAGGAAAGAGATCATCATGACCTAGCAAGAAGGGATTTCAGCAATCTTCATAAAAGAAAAGTGATCACCACAACATGGCAAGAGGAGATTGATCCCATATTATATAATAATTTGTTTCTAAACTACTAAGATTGTTTCCAATTAGATGAGAGAGTGTTTATGGGAGGAGAGGTACTGCTCATAGACTGTTCATCCACATTGTTCACGCACCCCACCCCTATATATATGTACTCCATCAACTGTAAATGTAACCATGAATTTTTAGATTAAAGATATGCTCTTGATTCTATGGCTTGTGCTCCAATGCCCCCATTAGAATAGAGAGTTCTAATCTGAAATTTATCATCGTTGTTTTTGCAACTTGTGTCAGGATGACTGTAAGGAACCATACGTCTACTTTCACATGGTTAAATAGACGAGGATCAATGCATATTCTTGGGTGAATTCATGTGTCGTAGGTTGCCGTATCAAGACAGTGGTTGACGTTAGTGTTCGTCAGGGTTCACAGGTCCAAGTTATCTTCTTCATCATCCCAAGATCAGACAACCCCATATCTATCTTTTTGAACTCTCACTCTCGCCCGTTGCTCCCTCTCTCTCGCTCATCTCTCTCATCTCTCTCTTGTCGCTCTCTCTCTCTCAATCCCTCTCAACTCTCTCTCTCTCGCTTGTCGCTCTCTCTATGTCTCAACCATGAGCGCTGAGAAAACATAAATCCACCATGAGCAACTCCTTGACCGTAGGCAAATAGAAATCGGGTTTGTCGTCGAAAATCTGGCTATGCCCTATTTTCTCTTTTCTTTTTCTATTATCTTCTCTTCTCTATTCATTTCTTCCTTTCTTTCCCTTTTTCCGTTTTCTTTCCCTTCTTTCTTTCTTTCTTTTGCTTCCCTTTTTCTTCTTTCCTTCTTCCCTTTCTGTTCCCTTTTTCTTCCTGACCAAGCCTACCCTAACCGCCCCATTCACCTAGCCCTCCCCCTTCGACCCGGTCATGTCCCACTCGCCCTCTGTCCCTGGCCTCCCCTGCCCTGGCTGCCTCCCCCTTCCACTCTGCCCTGGCCTCCCCTGCCCCGGCCGCCTACCTCTCCCCCTCTGCCTCACCCTCCCCTGCCTTGGCGCCTCTCCCTCCACCCTAGTCTCCACCTCTCTAACCTCCACCTCTACCTCCTGCCACCTCCACCATCCTAGCCGCCCTGATGTTCGCCTTGTCGGTCTCCATGGCACGACTGCCTCCCCTGCCTTCTCTAAATGCCTCCACCGCATTCCTAGCCACGCGCTGCCATGGTTCATTCTCTACTGTGCGAGTGCTTGCTTGGCCAGAGCATGGCCAGAGGTCGCTGCCATCGTGGACGCTCGAGGTGACACCACTCGAGTCTCACAGCCATCGTTCCAAGTCATCGGAGGATGAACGGATCAAATCATCATGTTCGTCTCGTCGGTCTCGCCGGAGGTGCATGTCTCAGTCTCCATCGATGACCTTAGGTTAGTGCCCCGCTGCGAGCCGACGTGACCGTGTTCCGGATGTGACATGTGGGGCGGTGCCCACATGCTAGCATCTACAGTGTTTTTCCTTTTAAAAAATAATTTAGTCAAAAATTAAAATCAGTCGATGACATCAGCATGATGTCATAATTCGATTTTTCTTCAGAAAAATAATTCCAAAATTTTAGTATGTTTCCTTTGTATCTCTTTCTTTATTTTGAATGTTTGGAGCACTACTACAGAAAAAGCAATCACAGACGGTTCAAAAATATTATCACAGATAGTTTTCTCATAATGTTATCATTATCCTTAGAAGTATGTTCATTGTCAACTTCCACGAGATGCACTCCATGGACATCTGCCTCCGAACTGGTGGTAGGAAGAGTATCGTACTCACCTTTTGATTTCTCAAATGGTTGTACCTCTGCCTAAATCTTTGCCAATTCTTTTTTGGAAACATATTTGGAATAGAAATCACACTTATATTCTTCTTCCGTAATATAGTCCTTTTCACCAAGATCAGCATAGTCAGTGAGGTCAAACAAATTTTCTTCATCCATTGGGGAGAATTGTGCTACCTTGATTACCAGATGGCCCTCCTTCTAGCGCCAAATGTCGATGTTCAAGACCTAGGGTCTCTTAACCGAGCTTATGAAAAGATGATAGTAGGCTCCTAGTAAAAATATGATGGAAGTGAATATGGGGATTGCTTCTTTATTAGCCAAGTGGCTTGACAGAGCACACAGATTACAGAGTTTCTATCTAAGATATGGAAACTCGATTACAAATGCGATTGAGAATCTATTTTCCAGATGCCTTGATAGTGCAAATGGGTTCCCTACTTATATCAGATGAAGAGGCAGTAATTGTTCTTCGAAGAGACGTTGTGTAATTGAGAGGTGTCTTCCCACCAAATGTGTCTTCTCGTCAAAGAGTACCTTTTTCCAGTGATAACTTTTGGGTAGTTGGGTGTGTTTGTCAGATAAATATCCACACAGAGACATGTGTAGGAAAAGTCGCTTGTCCTGACTAGTGTCACTGGTCGGGGTGACTATTTCACTAGTCAGGGACGACTAGTATCAAGCAATATGTTAGGCCATCTTAACTATATTGGTCGGAGACATAACCGTCTAGTTAAGCATAGGCCTCGTTCTATATTATGGGCTTTATGGATTATAGGCCCATTAATAGAGTACTATTTTTAACTGTTGAGGGCCCAGAAAAATGAGGCTTCTAATCCTTGTCAATTAGAGTTTAAGCCCTATGTGGCACAAAAATGTAAATTCGACCATACGGTCAATCAACTATCTTCTATTCAATATATACAGTCTTTTACTATGATATTTCATCTATGTTTTCACTGTATGCACTATTATGATCCTCAACTAGTGCAGTATACACAGAGGGTCCAGATTTGTATATTCTAGTGCTGATAGCCTCTGACGATGACATTGACATAGTTGTCGAGCTTCTGATATGCCATCTCTTCATCTCTGTTAGCCTCTTTGGTGTTTTTGGGACCATCACTTTCAGAGAGTGTAGGTATTGTGCTCGTACCTGAGTAAGAGGCATCCATGCATTTCTTCCCAGTATGACAGTTATGCAAATCACGCTCAGGCGTAGTGTAGTGGGCACCAACAACCATTTCTATTAGTCGTGCAAGAGCCTATGGATCCAAACTAGAAATTAGAGTGACCAGCTTGTTTGCTTCATGGGCCCTTACCCTTGTTATAGGTTGGTTGCTGCTTTATGGTTGCGATCACCCTTGATGAATGCTTCATCGTATTCTCCCTTTTAGCTTTTCCTTTGCAATCTCTAGATCTGGTCGGCTTCTTCGACTCCTTGTTAGAGCCTTCTAGCCCTAGTTGTAGTGGTGTATGGCCTTTCTCGACCATATAGTTCCACTCCACTACGTCTTGGTGGGTGGATGTTTAAGTGTTCTATGAACCTCTTGTATCGCACTGCTTTCTTAAATGCTCGAATAAAAGAATCACCAGTAATGTTAGGAATGGTATTGCACACTTCTACAAACCTCTTAACAAATTGATATAAATTTTCTCTAGAAGTTTCGTGAAGACAATGTAAATCAATCTCTTTTCCTGGCTTAATATACCAACATTTAAAGTTGTTTAAAATATCATGATATAAATTTTCCAACTATAAATAGAAATCTCTGGTTTGTTAAATAATCATGCCTGAGAAAATCCTTGTAATACAGCAAGTAAGTAATTAGCCATTACCTTCTAGTCACCGTTTGCAGCTTGGACGGCGAAAGTATGAATCTAGAGGAAGTCTGAAGGATCCTCACTCCCATCAAAACTCTCCAAAATGCCATGGCTTGAATTTCTCAGGCTAGATAACTTCTCTTAGCCACCTTGTATGTGGCCCCAAATGTGGTTAGATGTTATGACCTTCATCAAGATTATTAGGAGAACAAGCTCGTCTCTAGGCACAATTAGAGCGCTCACCTATTCGCACCCCGTCGAACATGCTCCAATTGTACAGATAATTTCTTGATGGTGGTCGCTACCATGATGGCGATGTCCAGAGGTGGAGTGGTCTGACCTGGAACCGGTCTAAAACCTTGAACATTGTGAAAGACTCTGCACTTTTGCAACAACCTCTTGATGGTTGGTAACCAATGAATAAATGACCAAGTGGCCATGCTCATTGTTTTTCCCTGTCTAATGGTTAAGGATCACACTTGATATTATGCAAACATGATTCACTAGAGTTTCAACTAGTGAAGGAGATGGTACGGTGTTATGATCTCTTACCATTGTATTGGGGATGACCTAGGGTATGGTTGGTCAATGTTGTTGAGGGTGATCTCCATTTGTGTTAGTGTTGAGTCTCTAGGATGTCCCTAGTGCATTGATGTGGTATACTGTCGATGGGCCTCCTCCATTGCCCTCTATTTGGCGGCAAGCAACTGGTTGTTGCGTTGTTTATGCACCAAACATTCGGCCTGCTATTAATCCTCACGTTGTTCACGCGTTGCTTGCTCTTTGGCAGTCTTGTCATTGTTGATGACCACATATGAATAGAAGTTAGAGTAGATGGATGGTGATAATGTTCCGTCCTTGTTGAAGGAGGGGTAGTAGTTGAGATCTCAAATTATATGCTCTGGAGATTTTTCTACGATAACCTCAGCATTGATGTCATCAATGAGATCATGATTAGGCTCTACAACATCAAGATCGTGGTTAACTATATCTACAATTGAGATAGGAGTGGGAAAGTAATCCATCTCGGTCACAATGGGTTGGGTTGTAGATGGTGCAGGTTCTCCCTCGAAAACATAATCGAGGTAGAAGTCGTACTTGAGCGCCTCCTTTGGGACGTAGTCCTCATGTATGATGTCAGCATAGTTAGCAAGATCAAAGGTATTCTCCTCATCCATTGACAAAAATACGGGAACATCGTGATGGTGATCTTTAACTTGATGCTGCCTTCCTTCTAGTGTTAATTATCAACGATCGGAACCTAGAGTCCCCTATCGAACTTACGAAGAAATAAAATATGAGAACACAATCAAGTATAGACATTATTGTTGTGGAAAGAGTGTTACAAAAA
Organism: Otatea glauca; assembly: GCA_036346275.1. Lineage (NCBI taxonomy): Eukaryota > Viridiplantae > Streptophyta > Magnoliopsida > Poales > Poaceae > Otatea > Otatea glauca. Next base: position 42,514,177 of record CM070711.1, read on the forward strand.
TGAGATTGTTTTGGGGCACGCAAGCCTCCCAATTTGTGGCGACCTAAGAGATGGCAGTTAATTCTACTATAGGTGCCTCTTGTCTTCACATGTGAGTCTTCATTAATTCTTAAATCATCTCACTCTTTTGTCAACCGTCATGTCCTTGCCCAACGGTTCTAAGTTGCCAGATGTACAAATAACTGCTCTCATGTTCATAACATGGGAAACTACCTTGTCTTTCGACTAGTTTACCTGGTCAAGGCTTATAAAACTGTATGAGTGGTCATCATTGCCGAGAATTGGTCATACTTTGATCTTAACTAGTCGTCCTTAACTTTCGACTAGTTTACTACTAAAGGAGATAGGGCCTCCTTTGAATCATGGTTGTAGACATAATTGTTATATTAAGTTGGCTCTCAAATTTGGGCCTACTTTTAGAGATTTTAACCATAAAATATTGACCTGGTCAATAATGCTCATCAAAAGGCATGTTCATAAAATTATAATATTATTGGGTTTTATAAATATATTAAAATAAAAATTAGTGATCAAAGTTGTGTTTTGGAGACTCATATCGATTACTAAAACGACTAATATTTGTGACTAGAGGGAGTAAATCAATCCATCATGCATGCAGATGTTCCTACTTCCTAGATCTTGATCCATATAATATTTATACAGGTACCAGGTAGGGTTTGTGTGTAGCGCCCTTTCTTGGCATAGTGATAACCAACCTCCCTTCAATGCTGGAAGTGGGAACGACGGCTCTCACAACCCCTTGCAACCTTATAACATGTGGTGTTTTTATTTTGTTGGATCAATATATGCATATAAATGGGAAAAGAAAAAGGACAGCGAGCTGCTTAAAATAATCAAGAAATTAAAGGGATTTAGAAACATTAAAAAAAGAGTTAAACGGAAATGTTTATATCACTCTCCTTTCTAATTATTTTAATTTATTGTTTTATTATATTTTTGGTACGTTAAATTTTTATCACAGATAATTAAATGTAGATAATTACTACATCTTGATCTGATCTTAGGTTGAATTTATATGTATAGCAAAATATATAGTGTTTTGATCACCAAAAATACCAACAACTAGAAATATCAGGTGAACAGGAAGGGAAAATGACTAATTTACGGTTACCCATTCAGGTCACTCCTAATGGACACCTCCGAGCAACAAGTGGTAGTTGGTGCGTTCGACGGGTGTTAGTCATGTTGGGAAACCACGTGGCCCAATGAAAAGCCTACGATGGTCCCTTAGCTAAAACCCTAGGCGACTACTATATAAGGAGGAGGGGGTCCCCCCTATGTACAAGCATTCAGAAATCAATAAAGAATCCCGTCGTCGCTCCCCATATACCTGTGTCTCTCTCTCTCTGTTCTTCACTTTAGATCTGTTCGGGAACCCGGACTATTCGATAGCGAGGTTCCTTAACACATTATCAGCACGAAGCTCTACCGGAGATCAGAATTGAAAAGGTGAGAAGAGGTGGGATTTCAACGATTGAATCAAAACGCTTGTCGTTTCTATGCATGCATCTATCCTACGCATCTTGTATCGTTTTTGTCACGTGGCACGAAGCCACACGGCGATCGCTCGAAGCTACAGTACACGATTTTTTACTGTTCATCACAAAAAAAAACACATGCGTCTCGGTTCGGCGTGCGCCGGCTTGAAGCCCGCCACCACCCGCCACCGTCGGCCTCGGCCCTTCGCGACCGCCGCCCGGCTCGACTCGGCATCGCAGTGCAATTGACGGCTCGGTCTCGCGTGTGCTGCCTCGCCGCGGCGCCCTCACGGCCTCGGTTTCACCGCCAAGACGGCCGAAGAAGAGGCGGCGGCGGCGCCGCGACGGCACTCGGCGGCGCCGTCGCCGCCTACCGCCGCGTGGTCGTGTCCGGCTCACCGCGCTCGCAGCCTCTCGCTCGCCGACGCGCTGCGCTGCGCCCGCCGTCACGCTGCCTCGGCCGGCGCTTCGCCGCCTGGCGGCATCGACACCTCCTCGGCCTCGGCGCCGCCCGGCCCGCTTTGGCCCCGGCTTGCGCCACCCGGCCGTTGCTCGGCCGGCGCCACCTCGGCCCATGGCGCCGCCGCGCGCCGTAGCCGCCGTCTCGAGCCCGTCTTGCGTCGACCGCGCGCCGCCGCCGCCGCTGGCGCGCGCTCGTAACCCGCACGCCGCAGCCTCGAGCTCGATTCTTCCGTCGCCACCGACGCGCCGGAGAAGAGGAAGGCGTGGGGCGTGGGTCGGGCCAGAGAAGAGAAAGGCGCGGAGCGTGGGCGAGCCGGCGGGCTGCGCAGACGGACGAGCGGCGCGAGAGGAAAAGAAGGGCATCGCGAAAAGGAAAAAAATCAGAGGCTGTGGCGGCTAGGGGTGGGAACCCTAGCCGCCGAAGCTTTATGGGCCGGGAAGGCCCAGTTGGCAGCTCGGCCGGGAAAGGAAAAGAAAAGGAAAAGAAAAGGAAAAGGAAAGAAAGAAGAAAATGAAAAGAAAAAGAAGAGAGAAAAAAATAGCAGAAAATTTTGGAAAAATTATAGAAAAATTTAAAAAATTGCCAGAAAATCAAGAAGATTTATTTGGCTCTGTTTTTATTTTTTTTCTAGCTTTATTTCTCTATTTTTATGTATATTCTTTATGAATTTGAATTCATTGCTCAATTTTATATTCTGCAATGAATAGCAATTTATTTTTCTGCACTTTATGCTTTTGCAACCATTTTCTATTAGATTACACGCAGTAATCTAATGTCGAATTTTGAAAACATGCAGATGTCCGGCATTGTGAATCGTGAGTTTGAAGAACTGGCCTCGCACGGTCAGAACTACCTCACTTGGGCATCGGACGTGAAGATCGTTCTTGGGGGCAAGAAGCTCCGCGCCGCGATTGGTCTAGAGTCCTCGCAGGACGCAAAACCTACCGCTGAGCAGAACGATCAAGCCCTGCATTTTCTCAGGCACCACCTCTCAGCCACTTTGAAGAATGAATACATGGCTGAGGAGAGTGCACATGAGCTTTGGACTGCACTTCAGAAGCGGTTCGAAAAGCTCAAGTACACCATCTTGCCCCAAGCACAGCAAGATTGGGTACGCTTGAGATTTGCAGACTTTAAAACAGTGGCCGAGTACAATTCTGCCTTGCACAGAATTTGTACCAATCTCTCCCTATACCGCACTAGTCCAGGATCACGCTAGTGCACACAGGCTCAACATAGATGCTATCATAGTCATACACAGCGGAATATAGCATAACTTTAATAATTAATAGTAACTGTTGTCTTACATGATTATTGCCACACAGGGCTAATAAAAGAAATAGCAAATAAGCGGCGGAAAAAAGCGTAGCGACTCCCGATTCACCGCAGTAACCGATGAGGCTCGGACCCTAAGCATTCACATCCATATAATCCTCCTCCACGAAGGGCGTAGATTCTTCCTCTTCTGAAGTTGTTGTTGTTGAGGTGAGTACATAAAGCACTCAACAAGTTGTGCACAGCAATGCAAGTCTAATATTCTATATGCTTGGCTTAATCCAAAGGAATGGCTAATATGGCTATTTTGCAGTAAAGCAGCATTTAACAAGAATACAGTAAATAGATTGAAAAGCAGTAAAACAATAACAGTAATTAATAGATTCAGCATTTACGAAGTAAACCAAGTTTCCAATCCTAAATCAATTTTCCACTTCCCATGGCACCCTGCCATCCCAACAAGTTTTTGTTTAACAAAAGTCTAACCCTTAACTGTAATTCCCGAGCATTGCCCAATACCGTGAGCACGGCTATTCGAATAGATTGTACACTCTGCAGAGGTTATGCACTTTACCCACACGATACAACCAAACACCACCAAGGCGAGTGATCGTAACAAAGCCTTTACAATGCTACACCTAGACCCAAGATCGCCGCTAAGGTTTCAACACTGAAGGGTTAAACCACCACAACAGGGCCCCCCTCTTGCGCCATGTGAGTTAAACCGTAACCCGGGACTCACTATTCAACACGACAGTACCGATATCTAGGTTTCACAAATTATTCAGCTAGGCTGTCCCGTTCCAGACATGTGGTTGCAAGAGAGACTCAGGTCAAAGGCTTGCAAGGTTAAGTCCTTAAAGTGATTAAGGCAAGACTTCCACATACCCCTGCCAATCCTGGCCCACCTTGGCATACTGCCCCTTGCCACTTGCCCCTAAATCATTACCACCCTAGTTGATTACCAAGCACCACGTGCCCCCCCACATTTCAATCTAGTTGTGTGACCTCCTCGCCACGACAACTTGATGGCACTATGTGACAACACATGACACTCAAATTCTTAAACATTGTTCCATATTCCATTAGTCAAGATTAAGTAACAACATTCGGATACATTTGATGACGTGGCATGGCTAAGCAATCTACGACGGTCAAACTAGTCCCATGTTGATTATTAATATTAACCAACTATAATTCCACATCCTAGGGTGACAATTAGATCATGGCATAAAATTGAAAAGGTGTGATTTAATTCAATTAGGCATATCATCTAATTCCCAGATTAATTGAAATCATTTATACACATAAAATATCATGCATAATTTAAAAGACAAAATAGCAATTTAGTGAAATTGGGTGCAACATGATCAAAGCACAACTTGCCTTGGAGTAGGTGCTGGTCTTGATCTGAGCTTGGGTCTTGGAGCGACGAATCTTCCTCCGGATCACCGAGCAGTTCAACGTCTACGCGAAACGATGCTAAAATAGCAAATAAACACCAAACTAGAGAGCAAACAAACTCCAAAAATAAAATAAAATTCACCAATAAATAGATCTTGATTTTAGAAATTTTTAGAAATTTTAATCACTCAAATCCGAGTTAAAATGCAAAAGATATAGCCTTTTGAAGTTTGAATAAATACCGAAAATACAGAAATTAGAAAAACCGATTTTCCCGAATTATTTTTCTATTGGAAATTACCGATTAATGCGCAAGCGACACGTGGACCAATCAGAGACGGACACGTGGCCTCGGTGCATGGACTTAGTCCACGAAAACACGCTGGTCCACCGTGGACTCGAGATACTGTGCTGTGGACCGGCTGATATCAGCATGACGTCATCGCGATACGTGGGCCAATCAAATTGCGCCACGTCGCTCGGTCTATGGACCAAGTCCACGGCACACGCCTGTCCACGGTGCACCCGGCGCACGATGATTCGGTACCCGCACCGACACGCGTCGCACATCTGGGTGACGATCCAACGGCTGACACACTACGCACACGCGTCTCAATCCCGAACGTCTATTCGAATCTAACGGTTAGAAATATACCCGAGCAGAACACTGCTGAAGAAGCGACGTGGCTTGATCCGGACGGTTCGGCGAAGATCCAACGGCTGCGCGAAGCTCCGAGACACGGCGGCGGGCTTGCACCGGAGCGGAGGAAGACGACCACCCGAACGGCGTTTCGGCGCGACTTCGGCGAGAAGAAGTGGCGGCCTCGACGCGTCTTGGAACGACGACCCCGGATCTGGAACCGATTCGGCGGAGGAGGCTCGACGGCGGCGAATGGCGCAAAACTCGCGGCGGCGCGCAAAGAACTACGGCGAGCTCTGGCGAGCGACGGCGAAAATAAACAGCGAAGAGGCTAGAGCTACTTGGTGCGCAAGGAATGAGGAACATTGGAGTGCGGTGCGGCTTTTATAGCCTCGGCATGCGCGCAGGGAAGGAAACCCTAAATCACGCGGCGGCGACGCAAGCTGCGGCGGATTCGAAAACCATATCGGAGACGACGACCGAGAGCCGTCCGATCTGCAACGAGCGGCCACGATTAGATCTCGGTCGATCCAATCCAATCCGCACCTTCCAAAATCAACGGATGCGATCAAATCTTTCCAAACCAACACCGCATGATCTTAACCGCACGATCTTGATCTAACGGCTGGCGCGCGGGGCGGCGACGAAGCAGGCTGAACATGCCGCACGCACTGGGCTCACGCACGCACAGTGCTGGGCTTGGCCTAGTACTGTTCTAAGATTTTTCAAAAGCTTTTTGATTTAAAATAATTCCCGAAATTAGATTAATTCATTTAAGGCAATTAAAATATCAGGAAAAATCCAAGAAAATTCTCATAAATACTTTGAAACATTCTGAACTCAAATAAAATATTTTTGACAAAACTTCATATTATTCTTATCTATATATAATTAGTTTTCACCAAAGGTTCAATATACTTAATTAAAATAATTTCAAATAATTTCTGGAAAAATCCAATAAATTCAGAAAATCACAAAAATGCACGTGAGCGAAATTATAGGTCAAATTTTGGGATGTTACAAACCTCCCCCCTTAACAGAATCTCGACCCCGAGATTCAAGGCTGACTAGGAAATAGGTTTGGAAATTCTATATTCAGGTCCTCTTCACGCTCCCAGGTTGCTTCATTCTCAGAATGGTTGCTCCACTGAACTCTGCAAAACGAATCGACTTGTTCACAGTTCTCGGTCCATGACATCCAAAATTTTCATTGGATGTTCTTTGTAGGTCAAATCATACGCAACTCAATCTCTTCCATAGGCGTCTGCTCTGCTGGCACCCGAAGACACTTCTTGAGTTGTGACACATGGAACACATCATGCACGCCTGCCAGCAACTGCGGCAATTCCAACTGATAAGCAACCTCCCCTCGACGGCTCAAAATTTTGAACAGTCCAACGTATCTTGGGGCAAGCTTTCCTTTAGCGTGAAACCTCTTAACTCCTTTCAGAGGGGTAACTCTAAGATACACGAAATCGTCGGGCTCGAAACTTAGATCACGACGTCGATTATCAGCGTAACTCTTTTGCCTTGACTGCGCGATTTTCAACCTCTCTCTTATCATAGCAACTTGCTCTTCAGCTTCCTTGAGAATATCAGGGCCAAATATCATACGCTCTCCTGTCTCATTCCAATTCAGTGGGGTACGACAGGCACGACCATATAAAGCCTCAAATGGCGACATCTGCAAACTAGCCTGGTAACTGTTGTTATAGCTGAACTCTGCATACGGTAAGCATTTGTCCCATGAAGTGGTGTAGGCTAAAGCGCAAGCTCTTAACATATCTTCAAAATCGATTTACTCTTTACATCCGACCATCGATCTGCGGATGATATCTTTGTGCTAAAGTTCAAACGCGTTCCCATGGCTTCATGCAATTTATCCCAAAATCTCGAGGTGAACTGAGTACCTCTATCTGACACTATTTTCTTAGGCACACCATGCAAACACACGATTCGGGCTATGTATAATTCTGCTAACCGGTCTCCTGAGTAAGTTGTCTTAACCGGGATGAAGTGAGCAACTTTGGTCAATCGATCCACAATGACCCATATAGAATCATACCCATTTTGAGTTCTTGGCAATCCGGTGATGAAATCCATACCGATTTCTTCCCACTTCCATTCTGGGACTTTTAGCGGTTGTAGCAAACCTGCTGGTCTCTGATGTATTGCCTTAACTCTCTGGCATACATCGCACAAGGCAACGTGCTCGGCGACTTCACGCTTCATATTCGGCCACCAAAACCTCTCCTTTAAGTCTGGTACATCTTAGCGCTTCTGGATGAATTGAATACTTGGAATCATGAGCCTCTTCCAAAATCAACTGCTTAAGTTCTGGTCTGTTTGGCACACAAATGCGACCCTTGAACCACATGGTGCCTTGGTCATCCACGGTAAAGTCCTTTGCTAATCCTTCATCCTTTTTAGCCTTGATTCGGTTGACTTTCTCATCATCTTTTTGTCCTTCCCGAATTTGATCTTGAGCATTGGCTTCACTTCCAAAGCGACTAGGAATCATACGAAACTACTTCCGCTTTAAAATTTTCAATTCTCTCCATATTCATTGTCCTTCTGCACCATCATATTCGCCACGTAGCTCTTGCGACTTAAGGCATCGGCTACCACATTTGCTTTTCCGGATGGAAATGAATTCCCATGTTATAATCCTTGATTAATTCCAACCATCTCCTTTGCCTCATATTGAGATCGATTGAGTGAAAATATATTTCAAACTCTTATGGTCCGTATATATCTCACATCTATTTCCAATGAGATAATGACGCCACAATTTCAAGGCATGCACAACGGCACCAATTCCAAGTCATCGTGAGGATAATTTCCTTCATGCGGTCTTAAGCGCCTTGATGCATATCGACCACTTTACCCTCTTGCATCAATACGCATCCAAGACCACGTGCTGACGCATCACAAGATATATCAAAGCTGTTACGAACATTAGGCAAAACCAACATCGGGCTGTTGTCAAACGCTTCTTTAATTCCTCAAAACTCTTATCACAACTCGTGTCCATGAAAATTTCTTTTCCTTTTTCAATAAGCGAGTAAGAGGTCTCGCAATCGTCGAAAATCCTTCTATGAACCGCGATAATATCTCGCCATTCCCGAAAACTACGGACTTGAGTGATGGACTTTGGTTGCTCCCAATGCAACACTGCCTCCACTTTGCTTGGGTCGACAAAGAACTCCTTCTGCATCATGACATGACCGAGAAATTCCACCTTTTCCTTCCAAAAGTCGCATTTATTGAATTTAGCATACAAATTTGTTGCTCACACACTTTTCCAACACTAGCCTCGGATGATTTGCGTGTTCGCTTGGTCTTTGAATATACCAAAATATCATCTATGAACACAACAACAAACTTGTCCAAGTATTCCATGAAAATCTTATTCATCAAGTTCATGAAATATCTTTGGCGCATTGGTCAATCAAAAGACATGACCGTGAACTCATAATGTCTGTATCTTGAAGAGAATGCGGTCTTTGGAACATCTCCTGCCCGAATCTTTAGTTGATGATATCCGGAACGAAGGTCTATCTTGGAGAAAACTCCAACTCCTCTCAACTGGTCGAACAGATCATCAATCCTTGGCAACGGATACTTATTCTTAATCGTCACTTCATTAAGTGCACGGTAATCAATACACATTCTAAGGCTTCCATCCTTTTTCCTGACAAACAAAACTGGCGCTCCCCATGGGGACGAACTTGGTCTTATAAAACCTTTCTCTAATAACTCATCGATCTGTTTCTTCATCTCCACCAACTCATCGGTAGGCATCCGATAAGGTCTTTTGCTATTAGTGCGGTTCGGTGCTAACTCAATGACGAACTCGATGTCACGGTCTGGCGGCATTCCCGGCAGATCTTCTGAAAATACGTCTGGATATTCCCTGACTACTGGCACGTCCTCTATGACGACGGTTCTCATGCTATTAACCATTAATTGACCACCACGAAATGCTGTCGCTTGAAATTTCACTTTCTCTCCTCTAGGGCTCTCAATGGATACAACCCTTCACCACAATCCAAAACTGTCTTATGCTTGGTTAACCAGTCCATTCCCAAAATGACATCTAAAGCTTGGGCATCTAGAATAATCAAGTTCGCTAGGAACTCTACCCCATTAATTATTAGCTTCACCCCCAAACACCCAAGGTTAGATCTTAACTCAGATCCTGGGGCTTGGACTAGCATCACACACTTAAGATTTTTCATGCTCAAACCATTTTCAGATGCAAAAGCTCGAGAGACAAAGGAATGCGAAGCTCGGAATCAAATAATCTTATTGCAGTCTCGAGTTTACAAAAACTTACCCAGACGACGTCGATGCTTCACAGGCTCCATCGGCGGTGATGTGGTTGACTCGCCTCGAATAGTAGCTTGAGGCGTCGCTCCCGCTGTCCGGCTCCTCGATTCGCTCCGTCATCGGTGCCTTAGCGGTGTCGTTCCAAGGTTGAAACGCTTCGGCGTGATACCTCCTTTCTGGGACATCTATTAGCATAATGCCCACTCATTGCAATCAGTAGCACCTTCCGGCGGTGCCGATCACATTCCTCCTTGAGCATTGTTACCTTGGGCGTCGATAACTTTGTCACGGTGGTCGCGGCGCGGTGTTCTTGGTTTGTTAACGACTTGCGGTTGGAACCTAGCAAACCGCTGCGGTGTCAACCTCATTCGCGGTGGTTAGGCGTCCACCTAGGTTAGTCATCAAGCGCTTGCGATTTTCCCCAAGCTCCTTGCGCTTATCCTCGTAATCAAAGCCTTGTTTACCAATTCTTGGAAATCGGAAAAGTGTGGGTAATCGGCCCACTTGCACCCGAGTTTAGTCCTTTCATGAAGCGGACTGCTCGCCTTGTCCGTCGCTCGTCCTCGAAGCATAGCGAGCTAATTGCGTGAATTTGTTCATGTAATCGCCACCGTTGGCCTCCTTGCTTGCGCGCCTGAACTCTTCCTTTTCAGTCCATCATCCCTTCCGTACATGGTATCGGCGGAAGGCCGTTGCGAATTCTTCCCACGTGATTTCCATGGGTGCCTCATGAGTAGCACAGTAGTTCTCCCACCATTCTGCAGCTGTTCCCTCAAGCTGATGGGATGCATAAAGAACCTTCTCATGCCCTTCACATTGCGTGATGTACAACTTCCTCTCAATGGTTCTCAGCCAATCATCCTCTTCCAAGGGGTTGACGTTTCCTGAGAATGTTGGCGGTCGGGTCCTCATGAAGTCGGACAATTTGGAATAAGGACGAGGTCCACCATTGTTGTTCTGAGCAGCGGGGTTGTTGACTGCAGCCATATTGGTCATCTCGCCGCATCATAGTCCGCATCAACCGAGTTTGCTTGTGAGAAAAGCTCCCAAGTTCGCATATCCACTGGCGGTGCTTGCTGCGGTGGTGCTCCTTCATTGGGATTGTTGCCTGAGCGCAGACCACTTCCTGAAGCCCCATTGTTGCTGCGAGTGTTCACCATCTGCTTGATTGCTTCTTGGGTTAGGAAAGATAGATGTAGCATAGATAAGATGCAAGAATTTCTAAGGCGGGGGAAACAGATTAAACCCAACTTAAATAATCTTTATTGATACTTAGTATGGTTGCTTACAATGCCTAAGGGCTTTGCAACACATACTGCACACTCAGCAAACAATTAAGAACCAAACTAAACATGCAACCTTAACGTCTACTAAAAGGTAAAGGCTAACTTAAAGACGCGACTCAACACTCGAGTCTCAACACAACTCTAAGACCGACTCTCACTCATCCAACCACCCTGGCTGAGACTGATCCGGTGCATACACCGGTGGGTGGGCTGGCATGGGTGCGAACCTATCCTGGTGACCCTCTGCTGGCTCCTCAGGCTCCCACTCACGTTCTTCCGGGTCTTCTTCTTCCTCTTCTTCTTCTTCGGCGACCTCATCCGGCTCTGGGCGACTGGTCCGCTATCTCCTCGGCTACCGCAAGGCCTCCTCCAACTCACCGATGACTCGCCGCGGCGTCACGAGTCTTTGAAGCTCTCGCTCCGCCACTCTCGGCGCCTCACACGCCTCCAGCCTCTGCGCGGTGTCCTCGGTGATCCTCTGGGCGGTGGCAAACTCGGCAAGGTGTCTCGCGAGCACACTCCCCCCACCACGATCGTCGCCGACGCGCACGCTCGCATCGTCGGGTGAAGTCGAACACGTGTCGCTAAGCTCGTAAGCGTAGTCGTGGCGGATCCATCGTGAGCAAGTCCGGTAGCCTCACGAATTCCCGCCTCGTCGTGAACCTCCGGTGGTGATGTGGATCGGTCAGTGGTCTCGTCGCATTCTCGGCGAAGATGGTCGACTGCGTAAGAACCCCGATGCACACCGTTGGCGTTCAGCTTGCTTCCTTGGTAGAGCGGACGATCGAAGCCTCCAATCACTTGAAGAACTCTCCACAGCTCCATGGCATAGCCACCCTGTCTTGACTCGAAGGACTGGAAGATCGGCATCTATTCAAAACAAAATTTTGACTAAGATCTCCACTCAAACGACAACGAAAAGAAGGTAATTTAGCAAGGATGAGAGTAGAGGATGAGATAAGCCAAGAGTTTCTTATTAGTCAATTTTACCTTTTCCTTTAGAAAATAATTTTGGACACTCTAAGAGATACCAACTACCTAGGGCCAAGACCTATAGTCGATGACTCGATACCACCTCTGTCGGGACCCGAATTTGTAAATCCGGACCCTCTGTGTATACCGCACTAGTCCAGATCACGCTAGTGCATACAGAGCTCAACATAGATGCTATCATAGTCATACACAAATGAATATAGCATAACTTTAATAATTAATAGTAATTGTCTTACATGATTATTACGCATGGGCTAATAAAAGAAATAGCAAATAAGCGCGGCGGAAAAAAATAAGCGTAGCGGCTCCCGATTCACCGCAGTAACCGATGAGGCTCGGACCTAAGCATTCGCATCCATATAATCCTCCTCCACGAAGGGCGTAGATTCTTCCTCTTCTGAAGTTGTTGTTGTTGAGGTGAGTACATAAAGCACTTAACAAGTTGTGCACATCAATGCAACTCTAATATTCTATATGCTTGGCTTAATCCAATGGAATGGCTAATATGGCTATTTTGCAGTAAAGCAGCATTTAACAAGAATATAGTAAATAGATTGAAAAGCAGTAAAACAATAACAGTAATTAATAGATTCAGCATTTACGAAGTAAACCAAGTTTCCAATCCTAAATCAATTTTCCACTTCCCATGGCACCCTACCATCCCAACAAGTTTTTGTTTAACAAAAGTCTAACCCTTAAATGTAATTCCCGAGCATTGCCCAATACCGTGAGCACGGCTATTCGAATAGATTGTACACTCTGCAGAGGTTATGCACTTTACCCACACGATACAACCAAACACCACCAAGGCGAGTGATCGTAACAAAGCCTTTACAATGCTACACCTAGACCCGATCGCTCGCTAAGGTTTCAACATCAAAGGTTAAACCACCACAACAGGCCCCCTCTTGCGCCATGTGAGTTAAACCGTAACCGGGACTCACTATTCAACACGACAAGATCAATATCTAGGTTTCACAAATTATTCACTAGGTCATCCTGCTCTGCACATGTGGTTGCAAGAGAGACTCAGGTCAAAGACTTGCAAGGTTAAGTCCTTAAAGTGATTAAGGCAAGACTTCCAAATACCCCTGCCAATCCTGGCCCACCTTGGCATACTGCCCCTTGCCACTTGCCCCTAAATCATTACCACCCCAGTTGATTACCAAGCACCACGTGCCCCCCCCACATTTCAATCTAGTTGTGTGACCTCCTCGCCACGACAACTTGATGGCACTGTGTGACAACACATGACACACAAATTCTTAAACATTGTTCCATATTCCATTAGTCAAGATTAAGTAACAACATTCGGACACATGTGATGACGTGGCATGGCTAAGCAATCTACGACGGTCTAACTAGTCCCATGTTGATTATTAATATTAACCAACTATAATTCCACATCCTAGGGTGACAATTAGATCATGGCATAAAATTGACAAGGTGTGATTTAATTCAATTAGGCATATCATCTAATTCCCAGATTAATTGAAATCATTTATACACATAAAATATCATACATAATTTAAAAGACAAAATAGCAATTTGGTGAAATTGGGTGCAACATGATCAAAGCACAACTTTCCTTGGAGTAGGTGCTGGTCTTGATCTGAGCTTGGGTCTTGGAGCGACGAATCTTCCTCCGGATCACCGAAAGCGTTCAACGTCTCACGCTAAACGATGCTAAAATAGCAAATAAACACCAAACTAGAGAGCAAACAAACTCCAAAAATAAAATAAAATTCACCAATAAATAGATCTTGATTTTAGAAATTTTTAGAAATTTTAATCACTCAAATCCGAGTTAAAATGCAAAAGATATAGCCTTTTGAAGTTTGAATAAATACCAAAATACGAAATTAGAAAACCGATTTTCCGAATTATTTTTCATCGAAATTACCGATTGATGCGCAAGCAACACGTGGACCAATCAAGACGGACACGTGGCCTCGGCGCATGGACTTAGTCCACGAAAACACGCGGTCCACCGTGGACTCGAGATCTTGGCTTGTGGACCTACCGATATCGCGATGACGTCATCGCGATACGTGGGCCAACCAAATTGCGCCACGTCGCTCGGTCTATGGACCAAGTCCATGGCACACGCCTGTCCACGGTGCACCCGGCGCACGATGATTCGGTACCCGCACCGACACGCGTCGCACATCTGGGTGACGATCCAACGGCTGACACACTACGCACACGCGTCTCAATCCCGAACGTCTATTCGAATCTAACGGTTAGAAATATACCCGAGCAGAACACTGCTGAAGAAGCGACGTGGCTTGATCCGGACGGTTCGGCGAAGATCCAACGGCTGCGCGAAGCTCCGAGACACGGCGGCGGGCTTGCACCGGAGCGGAGGAAGACGACCACCCGAACGGCGTTTCGGCGCGACTTCGGCGAGAAGAAGTGGCGGCCTCGACGCGTCTTGGAACGACGACCCCGGATCTGGAACCGATTCGGCGGGAGGAGGCTCGACGGCGGCGGAATGGCGCAAAAACTCGCGACGGCGCTGCAAAGAACTACGGCGAGCTCCTGAGCGACGACGACAGCGAAACAGGCGAAGAGGCTAGAGCTACTGGCTGCGCAAGGGAATGAGGAACATTGGAGTGCGGGCTGCGGCTTTTATAGCCTCGGCATGCGCGTAGGGAAGGAAACCCTAAATCACGCGGCGGCGACGGCAAGCTGCGGCGGATTCGAAAACCATATCGGAGACGACGACCGAGAGCCGTCCGATCTGCAACGAGCGGCCACGATTAGATCTCGGTCGATCCAATCCAATCCGCACCTTCCAAAATCAACGGATGCGATCAAATCTTTCCAAACCAACACCGCATGATCTTAACCGCACGATCTTGATCTAACGGCTGGCGCGCGGGGCGGCGCGGTAAGTAAGTGAACAACATGCCGCGACGACTGGCTCACGACGCACGCCTGGTCTTTGGGCCTAGCAATCGTTTCTAAGATTTTTCAAAAGCTTTTGATTTAAAATAATTCCCAAATTAGATTAATTCATTTAAGGCAATTAAAATATCAGGAAAAATCCAAGAAAATTCTCATAAATACTTTGAAACATTCTGAACTCAAATAAAATATTTTTGACAAAACTTCATATTATTCTTATCTATATATAATTAGTTTTCACCAAAGGTTCAATATACTTAATTAAAATAATTTCAAATAATTTCGGAAAATCCAATAAATTGAAAAATCACAAAAATGCACGTGAGCGAAATTATAGGTCAAATTTTGGGATGTTACAAACCTCCCTTAAATGTAATCTCGACCCAGAGATTCAAGGTCGACTAGGAAATAGGTTTGGAAATTCTATATTCGATCCTCTTCACGCTCCCGAAGTTGCTTCATTCTCGTAATGGTTGCTCCATCAACTCTGCAAAAATGAATCGACTTGTTCCTTGTTACTCAGGTCCATGACATCCAAAATTTTCATTGGATGTTCTTTGTAGGTCAAATCCTTCTGCAACTCAATCTCTTCCATAGGCGTCTGCTCTGCTGGCACCCGAAGACACTTCTTGAGTTGTGACACATGGAACACATCATGCACGCCGCCAGCAACTGCGGCAATTCCAACTGATAAGCAACCTCCCCTCGACGGCTCAAAATTTTGAACGGTCCAACGATCCCGGGCAAGCTTTCCTTTAGCGTGAAACCTCTTAACTCCTTTCGGAGGGTAACTCTAAGATACACGAAATCGTCGGGCTCAAACTTAGATCACGACGCGTCGATTATCGCCAGAACTCTTTTGCCTTGATCGCACGATTTTCAACCTCTCTTATCATAGCAACTTGCTCTTCACTTCCTTGAGAATATCGGGGCCAAATATCATACGCTCTCTGTCTCATTCCAATTCGATTAAGTGCAGCAGCACGACCATATAAAGCCTCAAATGGCGACATCGCAAACTAGCTCGTAATCGTTGTTATAGCCGAACTCTGCATACGGTAAGCATTTGTCCCATGAAGTGGTGTAGGCTAAAGCGCAAGCTCTTAACATATCTTCCAAAATCTGATTTACTCTTTCTGTCTGACCATCGGTCTGCGGATGATATGCTGTGCTAAAGTTCAAACGCGTTCCCATGGCTTCATGCAATTTATCCCAAAATCTCGAGGTGAACTGAGTACCTCTGTCTGACACTATTTTCTTAGGCACACCATGCAAACACACGATTCGGGCTATGTATAATTCTGCTAACCGGTCTCCTGAGTAAGTTGTCTTAACCGGGATGAAGTGAGCAACTTTGGTCAATCGATCCACAATGACCCATATAGAATCATACCCATTTTGAGTTCTTGGCAATCCGGTGATGAAATCCATACCGATTTCTTCCCACTTCCATTCTGGGACTTTTAGCGGTTGTAGCAAACCTGCTGGTCTCTGATGTATTGCCTTAACTCTCTGGCATACATCGCACAAGGCAACGTGCTCGGCGACTTCACGCTTCATATTCGGCCACCAAAACCTCTCCTTTAAGTCCTGGTACATCTTAGCGCTTCCTGGATGAATTGAATACTTGGAATCATGAGCCTCTTCCAAAATCAACTGCTTAAGTTCTGGTCTGTTTGGCACACAAATGCGACCCTTGAACCACATGGTGCCTTGGTCATCCACGGTAAAGTCCTTTGCTAATCCTTCATCCTTTTTAGCCTTGATTCGGTTGACTTTCTCATCATCTTTTGTCCTTCCGAATTTGATCTTGAGCATTGGCTTCACTTCCAAAGCAGCTAGGAATCCTTCAAAACTACTTCCAGCTTTAAAATTTTCAATTCTGCCACATATTCGATCGTCCTTCCCGCACCATCATATTCGCCACGTAGCTCTTGCGACTTAAGGCATCGGCTACAACATTTGATTTTCCGGATGGAAATGAATTCCCATGTTATAATCCTTGATTAATTCCAACCATCTCCTTTGCCTCATATTGAGATCGATTGAGTGAAAATATATTTCAAACTCTTATGGTCCGTATATATCTCACATCTATTTCCAATGAGATAATGACGCCACAATTTCAAGACATGCACAACGGCAAACCAATTCCAAGTCATGCGTAGGATAATTTCCTTCATGCGGTCTTAATCGCCTTGACGCATATGCGACCACTTTACCCTCTTGCATCAATACGCATCCAAGACCTCGCCTTGACGCATCACAAGATATATCAAAGTCGTTACAACATTAGGCAAAACCAACCACGGGTCGTTGTCAAACGCTTTTTAATTCCTCAAAACTCTTATCACAACCTGGTGTCCATGAAAATTTCTTTTCCTTTTTCAATAATCGAGTAAGAGGTCTCGCAATCGCCGAAAATCCTTTTATGAACCGACGATAATATCCTCGCCATTCCCGAAAACTACGGACTTGAGTGATGACTTTGATTGCTCCCAATGCAACATCGCCTCCACTTTGCTTGGGTCGACAAAGAACTCCATCTGCAGTCATGACATGACCGAGAAATTCCACCTTTTCCTTCCAAAAGTCGATTCTTGAATTTAGCATACAGCTGTTGCTCACGCAGCTTTTCCAACACTAGCCTCAGATGATTTGCGTGCTCTGCTTCGGTCTTTGAATATACCAAAATATCATCTATGAACACAACAACAAACTTGTCCAAGTATTCCATGAAAATCTTATTCATCAAGTTCATGAAATATGCTGGCGCATTGGTCAATCCAAAAGACATGACCGTGAACTCATAATGTCCGTATCTTGAAGAGAATGCGGTCTTTGGAACATCTCTGCCCGAATCTTTAGTTGATGATATCCTAACGAAGGTCTATCTTGAGAAAACTCCAGCTCCTCTCAACCGGTCGAATGTATCATCAATCCTTGGCAATGATACTTATTCTTAATCGTCACTTCATTAAGTGCACGGTAATCAATACACATTCTAAGGCTTCCATCCTTTTTCCCGACAAACAAAATCGGCGCTCCCCATGGCGGCGAACTTGGTCTTATAAAACCTTTCTAATAACTCGTCGATCTGCTTCTTCATCTCCACCAACTCATCGGTAGGCATCCGATAAGGTCTTTTTGCTATTGGTGCGGTTCCGGTGCTAACTCAATGACGAACTCGATGTCACGGCCCGCGGCATTCGAGCGGATCTTCCGAAATACGTCCGGATATTCCTCGACATCGCACGCCCTCTATGACGACGGTTCTCATGCTATTAACCATTAATTGACCACCACGAATCTAGCCGCTTGAAATTTCACTTTCTCTCCTCTAGGGCTCTCAATGGATACAACCCTTCGACCACAATCCAAAACTGTCTTATGCTTGGTTAACCAGTCCATTCCCAAAATAACATCTAAAGCTTGGAACATTCTGAACTCAAATAAAATATTTTTGACAAAACTTCATATTATTCTTATCTATATATAATTAGTTTTCACCAAAGGTTAAATATACTTAATTAAAATAATTTAAAATAATTTCTGGAAAAATCCAATAAATTCAGAAAATCACAAAAATGCACGTGAGCGAAATTATAGGTCAAATTTTGGGATGTTTATTGAAAAGGTCCTTGGCACCAATCTTCTAGAAAGTCCATATATGACGGACCAAAAATTTGGTCCGACGTACTTGTGTCTCTGTGCCAGACCAATCCTCTGAAAAGTCCATGTATGACGGACCAAAAATTTGGTCCGACGTACACGTGTCTCTGTGCCAGACAAATCTTCTGAAAAGTCCATGTATGACGGACCAAAATTTTGGTCCGACGTACATAGGTCTCTATGCCAATCCCATCTTTTAAAGTCCATATGTAACGGACTAAACAAATTGGTCTGTCGCTCATTTTGTCTCTCAGTTGTATGCCAGACCAACCTCTTTGAAAAACCCATGTAGTACGGACCAAAATTTTTGGTCCGTCGTGAACTCTCAAATTTGGTCCGTCATACACATATCTAGTATCGCTAGGCACTGATACTTAGTCCGTTATACGTGTATATTTCTGTTGTTTCTGACATCTGACACGTTCAACGGCTACTGTAGCAGGTGTAACGGCTACTTTCACTCCAAATGGCTATATAAGCATTTTCTAAGCCATCTTCCAAAAGATAGATGAACTCCTTACACTTTGGTATTGAAAAATAGCTCTCATTCTCAAAAAGGAGTCTGTGCTTCATCTTCACACAAAAAATTCTCATACATCTCTAAGTGTGTTAGCTCCAAGTCAGTGTCTAGTTGTTGTGAATTGCAAAGTGCACTAAGAGACAGAACTTGTGCAAAGTTTATTACTCTTGGATCTTAGTGATCCTAGACAGCTTGGAGGAAGTGAACAGTGTGACCTGTTCAAAGGTGTTTGTGGAAGGCAACTGTATTTGTGAGAGGTTTGGAACTCACCTCACTCGAGTAGTGAAAGAGTTACCTGAGTGATCGCCAGAGCTACTACGACTAGCTCTGGAGAAGCAGAACTTCGAAAGAAGTGCTTCAACGTGGATTAGGAGTGCGGCTCTGAACCACGGGATAAATATTTGTCTCTCCTGTGTCATTTCGTTTATTGCTTTCGCTGTTATCTTTAGTTGTTTTGAATTTTGTATTATCCTTGCAGTAATTTGCTCTTTGATAAATTCAGTTAGTTGTTTAAAATAGTTTTAGAACTTGATGAAATTGCCTATTCACCCCCCTCTAGGCCAACTCGATCCTTCAAGTGGTATCAGAGCGGGTTTACCTTGTTTAGCTTAACTAGCTTTGGTAAATGGCTGAGGGAAATGGTTCTGCAACTGTTAGTATTGGTAGAGTATCTGTTTTTGATGGCACAAACTATGCTTATTGGAAAATTAGGATGAGATGTTATTTAGAAGCTGTCGGGTATGATGTGTGGAGTGTTACAGAGAAGCCTATGCCTCCTCGTGTCATACCTAAAGGGCAATCTGCATATGGAGAACCCACTCCTGGTGAAATTCAAAATATGCAGTATGATGCTCAAGCTAGAAATGCCATATTTTTCTGTCTTAGCTTAGAAGTTTTTGATAGAGTAAGTAATCTTACATCAGTTTATGACATATGGACAACATTACAAGAAATTCATGAAGGTACCTCTGATGTAAAAGAAGAAAAATACTATGTTGTTCGGGAAAAATTTGATCAATTCAAAATGCTTTCTCAAGAAAATGCAAATGGCATGTTCTCTAGGCTAAATCCTATTGTCAATGAACTAAAGGGCCTAGGAACTAGAATTTCAGATGTTGAAGTATGTAGGAAGATGATTAGAGTGCTTCCACGGACATATCACAGCTTGATCACATATCTGTCTAACAGTCACTCCAACTGAACTACTGGGCAAAATATCTGCTCATGAGCTCACATTGGCTGATGAAGATGCTCCAAGAAAGAAATCCATCGCATTAAAAGCCAAGGAAGTTATTCAAGACTCATCTGATGAAGATGATGATGAGTCAAGTGAAGATGAGGATGAAGATGTGAACAAATTAGCTCTACTCATGAGAAGAGCCAACAAACTTATGAGAAGAGTCAATTTCAAAGACAGAGAAAGGTCAAATTCTTACTCAAAAAAATCCTTTTTCTAATGTTGTATGCTTTGAATGCAATGAAAAAGGGCACATAGCTGCTCGGTGTCCCAACAAAATCAAGAAGAAGAGCAAGTACAAGAATAAGGATGATGAGGATGAGGAAAAGACTCATGAAAAACCAAAGAAGAAGTTTTTCAAGAAGAGCTACTCCAAGAGATTTATGAAGAAAGGAAAAGGAGAAGCTCACATAGGAGAATGAGTCACTGATGATGAAAGTGAAAGTGAAAACTCATCCTCCGATGAAGAAAGTTCAAAGTCAAAGGGGCTAGCTGGACTCGCTCTAGATGAGTCAACTCCACCGCCACCCTCATTTCCTCTGTGCCTTATGGCAAGATCAGATGAGGAAAAGGTTAGTGACTCTCCTTCTTATGATGAGCTAGTGGAACTAGTTGAAGAACTAAATAATGCCTTGCATGATAAAACAAATTCAACTAGAACTCTTAAGAAGACTATCTCTAGCTTGCTTAATGATCAAAGGTTGCTAACAGACAAGTATGAAAAACTTATGCATGAACATGAAAAGTCTGTACAAATTCATAATGATCTAGTTACAAGTCATGCTTTGCTTGCTAAAAATTATGAAGACTTGCAAATTAACTCTGTGAGCTAGAAATTGAAAATGAAATGTCAAGCTAACAAATCCAGTCATGTCTTTTTAAGTGATACATCTATCTCATGTGACTCTTCAAAAGAAGAAATATTGACTCTTGGTTCTTCTGATGCTTGCAAAGGAAATTGCAAATACGCTTCCTGTGTCAAGGAGCTTGAAACAGAGAATAAAGAACTAAAAGCTAAGATAGCAACATTTGATAAAGGTTTAAAAAATGCTTTCTGGGAAGTACTACTCTTGACAAAATTCTTGTTGGACAGAGACCAAACTTGGGCAAAAAGGGCTTGGGGTTTAAACTCAACAGTTTGCCAAATAAAAATGGATCAAGTCATGCTAAACAAATTTTTGTCAAGAAAAGCACTCAATGTTATTATTTTCATAAATCAAATCATGAATCTAAAAATTGCTATCTTGCAAATGCTTCTCATGCCAAAAGGGATTGCATGGTAGATGCCCATTACATGTTATTTAAAGATTTCAGGGGCAAAGCAAATGTGAAATATGTGGGTCCCTCAAATCTAAATAAGAAGCTTAAAGCTGTCTGGGTACCTAAGGCCATGTTGATAAATCCTTTCAAACCTAAGATGACTGTAACTAACATTAAAGGACCCAAAAGTATTTGGGTACCTAAAGTGAAGAAATGAACTTGTAGGTAAATTATAAGAGTGGAGGCAGACATTGGGTCATTGACAGTGGCTGCAATCAACACATGACCGGTACCTCAAGAATGTTCACCTCAATTGAAGGAGAAAGTGATCTAAGTCACAAAATCACCTTTGGAGACAACAACAAAAGAAAGGTAAAAGGTCTTGGTAAGATTATCATATCAAATGATCACTCTATTGACAATGTTCTTCTCGTTGATTCCTTAAACTTCAATTTATTATCTGTTGCTCAATTGTGTGATCTTGGATTCCATTGTAACTTCACTTCTGATGGGGTAACTGTATTTGATAAACATGAAAAGCTTATATTCAAAGGTTTCAGATTTCAAAATCTCTATTTAGTAGATTTCAAATCTAACTCCACATGTATCTCAACCTGCCTGTTAGCTAAAGTCTCCCTTGGATGGCTTTGGCATAGGCGTCTTGGGCATGTAGGTATGTCTAATCTGAAGAAGCTTTTCAAAAATGAGCTAGTGGTGGGGTTGAAAGATGTCAAATTTGAAAAGAATAAGCTATGTAGTGCTTGTCAAGCAGGCAAACAAGTAGCTAATTCTCACCCAATTAAAAGTATCATGTCCACCACTAGACCACTTGAGCTTTTGCATATGGATGTGTTTGGTCCCACCTCATATGCTAACATTGGTGATAACTCATATTGTTTGGTAATTGTTGATGATTTTTCCAGATTCACTTGGGTATTCTTTTTGCCAAATAAAAGTGAAGTTGGAAAAATCTTCAAAACTTTTGCTAAAAGGGCTCAAAATGAATTTGATTGTCCCATCAAGAAAATAAGAAGTGACAATGGATCTGAGTTTGTTAACACAAATATCATTGAATACTGTGATGAATTAGGAATTAAGCATGAACTCTCAGCTACATATACTCCTCAGCAAAATGGTGTTGTTGAAAGGAAAAATCGAACCTTGATTGAAATGGCTAGATCTATGCTAGATGAATATGAAACCTCTGATGCTTTTTGGGTTGAAGCTATCAATACTGCTTGTCATGCTGTAAATAGACTTTATCTTCATAGATTGCTTAAGAAAACTCCTTATGAACTATTGGTAGGAAGAACACCCAATGTATCATATTTTCGTGTGTTTGGTTGCAAAGTTTATATCTATAAAAAGAGAACTCATTTGGGAAAATTTCAAACTAGGTGTGACACTGGCTTCATGCTAGGATATTCCTCTAAGTCCAAAGCATATAGGGTCTTTAATAATGCTACTGGACTGGTAGAAGAAACTTATGATGTAAAATTTGATGAATCTAATGGCTCACAAGGTGAACATGAGAATTTAGATGATGTAGGAGATGATGGCTTGGCACAAGCAATGAAGAAGATGGAAGTGGGTGATATTCGACCAAAGGAAGACAAGGATGAACTTCCCACTCAATCAATGGTGCCTCATGTTGGAACTCAAGATGAAGAAGAAGAAGAAAAAGAACAAGATTGTCCAGTTTTCATCAAAAGCCATCATAACATTGCTAAGGATCATCCCTCAGACCAAATCATTGGTGAATTCAGTAAGGGCGTTCAAACTAGTTCTAGACAAGCTTCTTTTTGTGAACATTACTCTTTTGTCTCGTGTATTAAACCTAAAACAGTGGAAGAAGCACTAGAGATGCTGATTGGATAATTGCTATGGAAGAGGAACTTAACAATTTTGAAAGAAACAAAGTCTGGAGCTTAACAAATCGCCCAAAGGATAACAATGTTATTGGTACAAAATGGGTGTTCAGAAATAAGCAAGATGAAAATGGAGTGGTGATAAGGAATAATGCCAGACTTGTAGCTCAAGGATTTACTCAAATAGAAGGACTAGACTATGGAGAGACTTATGCCCCAGTGGCTCGTCTTGAAGCTATTCGGTTTCTTCTTGCCTTTGCTGCTCATTTTAATATTTCTCTATTTCAAATGGATGTAAAAAGTGCATTTCTAAATGGATTCATTGATGAAACTGTCTATGTTGAACCCAAACTTGCCAAATCATGTGTATAAATTATCTAAGGCACTCTATGGTCTAAAACAAGCTCCTAGAGCTTGGTATGAGCGTCTTAGAGATTTTCTACTCAATAAGAACTTCAAAACTGGAAAAGTTGATCCAACATTGTTTCTAAAAGACATCAATGGAACATTAATAATTTGTCAAATATATGTAGATGACATTATCTTTGGCTGTACTAATATTTCTCTTTGTAAAGAATTCGGTGACATGATGGCCAAAGAATTCGAGATGTCTATGATTGGGGAGCTGTCATTCTTTCTGGGATTTCAAATCAAGCAATTGAAGGAAGGAACTTTTATCTCACAAGAAAAATATACTAAGGATCTTCTCAAACGCTTCAAAATGGAAGAATGCAAGATTATAAAGACTCCCATGGCTACTAATACACATCTTGACCAAGATGTGGGAGGTAAGTCTGTTGATCAAAAGCTTTTTAGATCCATGATAGGCTCTTTACTATACTTGACAGCATCTAGGCCTGATATCATGTTTAGTGTGTGTATGTGTGCTAGATTTCAAGCTGCTCCTAAAGAAATTCACTTAAGTGCTGTAAAAAGAATATTTAGATATCTTAAGTTCACTTCAAGTATTGGTTTATGGTACCCCAAAGGTGCTCCTTTGAGCTTCTAGGCTACTCAGATTCGATTATGCCGGATGCAAGATTGATCGTAAGAGCACCTCGTGGAGTTGTCATTTGCTTGGAAGGTCTTTAGTTTCTTGGTTTGCTAAAAGCAAAATTCAAGTAGCTCTATCCATCCATCGCCGCCGAATATGTGGCTGCAGGAAGTTGTTGTGCTCAAATCTTATTCATCAAACAAACCTTTTTAGATTTTGGTATAAAATTTGATAATGTGCCTCTACTATGCGATAATGAAAGTGCAGTGAAAATAGCAAACAATCAGGTCCAACATTCCAGAACTAAGCATATTGAAATTCGACATCACTTTATTCGTGATCATGTTGCTAAAGGAAATGTTATGCTTAGTTATGTAAGAACTGAGGACCAATTGGCTGATATTTTCACTAAGCCGCTTGATGAGGCCAAATTTTTAAAATTAAGAAATGAACTAAATATCATTGCCTTTTCAAATGTTGCTCGATAATGACTGACTAAGGGGGAGCAAGTTTGTTCGCTATGCTTATCCTGATGCTCATGTCCCTTGTTTTATTACCCCAGCTTTGTGTGACTTTCTGTTAAAAATCTCTTCGGTTTCCGTAACTCCTTGTTTTTCCGCATCTTCTCTAACTTCAAGCCGCTTCAGATTATGATGCATTTATTTATTTCCTATCGCAATGGCTATAAAAGGCGAACCAGAGCTGTGGGGATGCAATCCTTCATCTAGCTCTTCTCCTTTCTGCTCCAAACTTAGTTCTTCATCATGCCGAAAAGACCTTTCAAGGATGATCGGGACGACCCAGAGCTTGCAGAGCTCTGGAGGGAATTTGATCGCACTCTAGCAGAGATGGCTGAGGAAAGGGCAGTCGTCAGAGACAGTGCTGCCATGGACGCCTTTCTTGAAGCTTTCCCTACTCTCCTCCGGGCCAGAGAAGCGCTCATAGAGGCTCTAGGGCGCGTGCGTAGGGGTGAAGCCTAAGTTCTTGTCTTGTCCCTCTCTCTCTCCAAACTTGTTGACCGGACATTATATATAAATAAAGATATGGTGTTCTAAAATGCTCTCTGTATCTTGTGTGTTTTCTTAATTGAATGTTTATTCATATCCATTCGTCGCAAAACGCAGCTTCAACTAGTCGCACAACACATCGTGTTAGTAGCATTCGCTGCTCTGTTCGACAGCTCTCTTTTTCGACTAAAACAATGTGGATAAATTCAAAGTGATTATGTAAAGTTAAAATAACTCTTTGAATAAGTTCTTTTTTAATAATAATAAAAAATGCTGCTATAAGACTCACCTTTCTATGCTCATTCTTATCCAATCAAAAATTAAAGAAACCAAATTATCATCTGATTTTTTTTGGCAAAGTGTCCATATTAAGTATTCGAGTTTTTCAGATGAGTTTAGTTTAAAGAAATACTTAAGCTCATTTGAATATCAAACTCAAACATTCACTGAAATTCATTTTTGTGTCATGTTGATTTTGGTTGTTAATCTTAGATATATCTCTTATTTTCAAAATCTTCAGAAATATAGATATGGTGCAGACTGAGAACAACTTAAAGTAAAGTTACAGGTTCCTACTTGGATCGGACTAATCTCAAACAAAATATCAATGCCAGCCGGACTAAATTTTTTGGTCCGTAGTTGATGGAAGTCCTTAGTCTTAACTCCATGCACGGCTAAAACTCCTCCACAACGGACTAAAAGTATTTCTGGCTGAGTATAAATCAATTTGGTCCGGCCAAATTAGTAATATGTTTAACTCTGTTTAAATCAAGTCTGCCTCATGATCAAATATTTCTAAAGCCGTTTCTTATCAAATGGATTATATCCAATTCTCTCTTCTTCTCTCAAAATTCCAAAATATGTTTAATCTCTTACCTATTGCTTTAAGTCTTACCCATTGCTAACTCGACCTGTTCGAGGACCCTTATGCTTGTTCAAACCGATTCCAAAAGGGGGTCCAACCACCTTGCCAGAACTCCTGTTCCCATCCAACTACCCTGGTTAAAGGTGTCAGTAACCAAGGCCTATTTACTCCTGAAAATGCATTCAATGCAGTAACTCCTTCCATCAAATTATTCCTTTGTTATATCCTTGCTTGCGCAAACTTCTCTAAACCGGAAGTTTCTTTTTCTTCTCTGCACCGAAGCAAATCCTGATCGGGTCTTGGCAACGGTGATCTTCTGACATTTTGCGCAAGAATCTCCTTCAAGCTCAGTAAGTTCCTTGAAACTTCTCTTTTTCTCTTCAAGTCTCAAACCCTAGACCTAGTTCTTAGATTTAGTTCTTTTTTTAGGTCTGCTCTTCTGCTTGAAGAGGGTCTGGTCTTGAGTTTGAGCATTAAGTCAGTGATTAGTCAGAAATCAAAATGAGGTCAAAAAATCCAGATAAAAGGGGTTTGATTGAAAAAATTATTGATAAAGTTAAGAGTAAGAAGCAAAGAAGATCCGGTTCATCCCATGAATCAAATCTGCCTGAACAACCTCATGGACCAGTACTAATCCCAGATATTCACAAATCTGCTCAAGCAAACCGAAAAGTAGTTACTTCTCACCCCAGAAAAGGAAAACAAATAATTGATTCTGAGTCATCCTCTGAGGATTGTGCCTATGAACCCAACAGTGAATCTTCCTCAGAGAGTACTGAACTGGTCTCTGAAATTGACGTCCTTAGTAGTGAAGAACTGGCTAACCTAAGTACTAAGAAATTGAGAGCAGTTCGGTTAGTAAGTGAGAAGATTTGGTTTCTAGAGTCAAGGGCAGCCCTGGGTGAAAATTTTGTGTCTCTGTTACACAAGAACATATACAATGCTTATCTGAACAAAAGAGATGGAAAAGGAAAGATGATCTCTGCTTTGTCAACTCACCAATATGTAGAATGAGATCAAGTGAACACTATCATTGGCTCAACTGGACTATTTGACTGCATAAACTCAACTCCTAGACTGATAAGAATCATGTCAAACAAAACAATTCCATGGAGTGTCTCAAGGACTCTAGAATTTTATGCATCCTTACTAGTGAACAAACAAAGAAAATATATCATGTTCACTCTGAATGGAAAAATAAGAAAAATCAAATCATCTCAGTTTGAGTGAGCAATTGGAGCCTCCAGTCCACTGGCAAATAAGACAAGAATTTTTGAATAGATGTATCCTCATCAGAGGTGGAGATTAAGTGGAGATATGCCTGATCTGCAAGTGTCAGGACACATATACAAAGACATCTCGAGTAAGGACTTTAATCCAAATAGAGTGACCTGTCTGTCTGAAGAAGCAAAGGTTCTGCTGTTAATACTGAGGCACACAATCTATCCCAAGTCTGGATATAAGGAAGGAGTGACCTCAGTTCTAGCATGGTTATTGCATCTCATTTTATCAAGACAACCTATAGATCTAGTTGATTACTTCTTTGGACAAATGGAGGAGGCCATCTACAAAAAGTTCAGTAGTTCCTTGCCTTTTGCCCAGCTAATCACTGAAGTCCTGTTGGCTCAAGGCATAATTTCTCAAAATGATCTAAATAAGGAATTCAAGTGCTTTCCAAAGAAATATAACATGCATCAAGCCACTGGACAAAGTTTGAGGATCACTGGTTTCCTTCAAAGAATGCCAGAAAATCAACCAGTACCAGCTGAAGAAGAAAGTGAAGAAAGGGCAGAAGCTGAAAATGAGTTTGACAAAAACAGTTTTAGAGATTTTTCCTAGGCACAAGAAAGTGACTCCTGGCCTCAATCCTATGAAAGACATCATCAAGCCTATGAGAGTCATCATATGTCTGATCAGAGTAGAAATGACAGAGAACCTAGTGTTCAAAGAGGAAACAAAGGGAAGACTCTAAGTCACCATACTCCAGAAGCAACTGAAGTGATTCATGGAAGTGAATCGTGGAAAATGGATGATGCTGCCACTCAAAATCTTACATGTCCAGTTGATAGAACCTTAGATGAAGAGCAACAATTCTATCACCTTCAAGAGTCAGCAGCTGCAACAAGGTTCATGGAAGCACAAACCTTCAGACCAGGAGCCCATGAAAATGAAGCAGGAGGATTTGGGATGCCCCAACAATTTGAAACCTATTATCCTCCATCATCAGCTCATCCTGAGCATGGTCAAAGGGATACTTTTCCTAGTTGGGAAAGTCTGTTTGACTGTTAGTATCCCATCCAATCTTCTCCAAAGTATAATGAGCAAGCACAAGATAATACATTTCAGGCTCAAGAAAATGTCTTTGACTCTCAACCTTCTTGGTTTTCAACCTTTGAGCAACAATATTATGCTGATCAAAGAGGATTCCAAACAAGATACCTGGAAGATCAGAATACAGCAGCTCTAAGATATGAGGAACAGACAAAATTTCAAAATGAAGTCATGTCCGATTTGACCACCTAAGCAAAAATCGGATAATCTTAGACAACATGTCCAACGACTTGATACTAATCAAAATCGATAAAGGATGATCAGATGACATGAACCGAAAATGGATGATCGATACAACAAACCGAGAAATCAAGTTGAAGCCGCAAGTATGTCACATACAAGCAATCGCTATGGATGAGACATCGCTTAGATCATCTTCGAAATTCGAGGATGCCTTGCTCGACTACACTCGCTTAGCACATGATTGCATATATGATGTTGGTGACGCCCTTGTGAAACTCGCACTATGAATGAATCTTTGGATCAAATTCATCGATCTTCAATCGTTGATTATCCACCAGTGACCCAGACTATCCAAGTTGGCATGATCAAGCTATGTCTCAAGGGCCGAAAATCAAAGCCAAGAAGTCACGATGACAAACCAGCTCTCCTCCAAAGAAAAGCTCACTCAGGCCAACTCAAAAGAGTCTTTTCTAGGTGCAAGTAGGGGCCCTTTTGGCTATTGATGCCAAAGGGGGAGTAAAACCTTATAACCTCTCTTAAGTTCTTTTCTGTAGGCTGGATTATATAAAGACAAGTAGTTAAGCATATGAGTCTTATGTGTTGTGTTCTTGTCCTTTGTGTGCTACTTTTATGATCTTTATATATGGCTGTTTAGATGATATATGCTCTGATACACTCTTTAATACTCTGCTCTGATATGAATTATAGCATGCATTTATTAAGGGGGAGAAAATTCACTCATAAATTCTGTTGTCAGCCTTTTCAGCTAACTCTGTTTTGCAGAATATATGAGATATTATCAACTAAAAGGTATGTTGTCATCAATTACCAAACAGGGGGAGATTGATAGCATCTAGGCACCCCTCAATTCTATTACTGTATTATTATGGTTTTGGTATTGATGACTAAGTTTGTAATACTCAAAGCTTTGAAGAAAATAAGCTGGAATCTATATGATGAAACAAGTTGGGCTAACAAGATTAAGGTATTCAGTTTTTAGTTTATGATTTGGGAGATGATTCAAGTCAAATAGCCTAGGTCTGTTTTCTTTTTGGTTGTCCAAAAGAGGGACTTTGCACAAGCAAATAGGTTGTTAGGCAAAGGCAAAACTAGATCTCTCGGAGCAAGAGACACTTAGACTTTATCCTTGTGAAATCATATCTCTTAGTACAACGGACCAAACTTTATTTATCCTTTTCTTCATCAGTTGCGCACCTTGAAACTATTCTACGTAAAACTCCCTTTTAATATCTGACATTAGATATTCGTTTTCATATCCACATGTCCTTGATTAAAACCTTCTTTGAAAATTATCCGATAGCCAAAGGTTTGCCCATGTATGACGGACCAAAAATATTTAATCCGGTATACATGCAAAAAATCTCTCTTCCGTGACGGACCAAAATATCTTCGGTTTCCCATCTACAACAGACCAAATATTTGGTCTGACACCCTTTCAGTTTATAAGTTTTGGCCGGACTGAATCTTTGATGTCCTTTTGAATCGAAACCTAAAATGAATTTTCTCTATCTTCAAAAGAATTTTACTCAGGAAACGGACCAAGCATTCGTGTTTAAAATATCTCAGTCCATTCCTAAAATAAAAAGCTTGGATAAAAATTTATCTTTATTGAAAAGGTCCTTGGCACCAATCTTCTGGAAAGTCCATGTATGACGGACCAAAAATTTGGTCCGACGTACATGTGTCTCTGTGCCAGACCAATCCTCTGAAAAGTCCATGTATGACGGACCAAAAATTTGGTCCGACGTACATGTGTCTCTGTGCCAGACAAATCTTCTGAAAAATCCATGTATGACGGACCAAAAATTTGATCCGACGTACATAGGTCTCTATGCCAGTCCTATCTTTTAAAGTCCATGTGTAATGGACTAAACAAATTGGTCTGTCGCTCATTTTGTCTCTCAGTTGTATGCCAGACCAACCTCTTTGAACAACCCATGTACTACGGAACAAAATTTTTGGTCCGTCGTGAACTCTCAAATTTGGTCCGTCATACACATATCCAGTATCGCTAGGCATTGATACTTAGTCCGTTATACGTGTATATTTCTGTTGTTTCTGACATCTGACACGTCCAACGGCTACTTTCACTCCAAATGGCTATATAAGCATTTCCTAAGCCATCTTCCAAAAGATAGATGAACTCCTTACACTTTGGTATTGAAAAATAGCTCTCATTCTCAAAAAGGAGTCTGTGCTTCATCTTCACACAAAAAATTCTCATACATCTCTAAGTGTGTTAGCTCCAAGTCAGTGTCTAGTTGTGTGAATTGCAAAGTGCACCAAGAGACAGAACTTGTGCAAAGTTTATTACTCTTGGATCTTAGTGATCCTAGATGCTTGGAGGAAGTGAACAGTGTGACTGTCCAAAGGTGTTTGTGGAAGGCAATCAGATTTGTGAGAGGTTTGGAACTCACCTCACTCGAGTAGTGAAAGAGTTATCGAGTGATGGCTGGGGCTCGCGACTAGCTCGAGAAGCGTAACTTCGAAAGAAGTGCTTCAACGTGGATTAGAGTGCGGCTCAACCACGGGATAAATCTTTGTCTCTCCTGTGTCATTTCGTTTATTGCTTTCGCTGTTATCTTTAGTTGTTTTGAATTCTGTATTATCCTTGCAGTAATTTGCTCTTTGATAAATTCAATTAGTTGTTTAAAATAGTTTTAGAACTTGTTGAAATTTCCTATTCACCCCCCCTCTAGGCCAACTCGATCCTTCAGAAGAGGAGTCTACACTTACTATGAAGGAGGAGTTCTACAAGCATATTTGGGTCCCAACAATAGTGTTACTAGGGTGACAATGGTGAATGTATCAATTTATCAAGGTAGGGTGAATTCAATAATTGGATACATCTAACATCGTTACCAACATAGCAATTTTACCGAAAATACATGCGTGCATAATAGTTTTAAACACAACATGTATAACAATGAAATATGGGTTCAAATATGATCAGAGGGGGTACTTGTCTTTCTCATGGAATACTTGATCGACTTCTAGTTCGAAGAGGGAAGTCTTCGAGACGTCGGTGTCTATACTATCATATTGAAAAGCACAAATAAGAGCCAAACAAATGTAAATGTAACTTCAATTCAATTTTTATTGCAGATTAAGAAAAAGCATGATTTTATAAAAATTTAAAAATTAGTTTCACTCAATTTGGAGTTTGTATGCAAAAGTTACAAACATTTGAATTTAGCTCGACTGAGAAACTCCTAAAAAGAAAAGGAGGATGGGGGTGACGTTGAAGTCGTAATCTCAGAGCTTACATCTTCTAATAAGCAAGATGAATTTTCAGTAGTTTGAAAGTATATTTTTTATTTAAAGAAAAGGATAGGTGAGAACTACATGTCAGGCTTTTATTATTTTTCGTCGGGGCTTATAGGTGGGATACACATGTTGGAGACACATTTTCAAAAACCAGTTTAAGTTACTAAATGGTTCACTTAATATACTCAGGCCAGATGTCAGAGACTCATTATGCTTAGCCTTACTTAACTAACTTAACGGACATCATTAACACTAACTACTGTGCCAACAAGTCAGAGATAGAGCTCGGGAACAAGCTGAGCACAATGGTTGAGCTTGCTTCCAAGCTTGCCGTCAGCAACACAGTGATAGAAAGACCTTGGGTTTGGGCTAGTCCTTGCGCACCTCTAGGAAGTGATGGCAGTAGAAGAGGAGGACTAGCACGGCGGTGCAACGACATTCAGCGGTTAGGTGTCTCAGGTCAAAAGCGAACTCGGCACAAGAGGGCAGAGCGGCTGCACTGGGTCATCAGATTAGCATCAGAGGGTTCAAGCGATGCTATAGGGATGGGTGCGAGGAGCAATGGACACCAAAGCGGTAGCGATGACCACTTCCATTGCAGTTCCATCGATGGCAACGTGGCACCTTGGCTTTGGTGCAATCTTTCCAAATCTAACTAGTGTTCTACCATCTATGGGCTACAAGGACCATACTGAGTGGTCTGGCGATGATGAAGAGGCTCTGGGGTGGATGGCTGATGGTGAGCAGGGACGGTGGTGAAGACTTGAATGGCAGCAATTAGTTGCAGAGAAAGAGAGGCTGCAAGATGGTGTGCTTAGGTTCACATGCAAGTCAAGGATGGTTCCAAAGCAAGGAATTAACGTTGAGCTCACCTGAGAAGCTATGACAGTGAAAATGGTTATGGTAGCTTGAAAACAAGAGATTGGCACGGTGTTGATACCTCATTGCTAAAACTAAGCAATAGAGTAAGGGGTTTCTATCAACGGAGTATGGAACACAAGGTGACACAGACAAATAGGGAACAAGCACATCAATAATTGGGTGTCGTGGTGACTCTTATCGGGTATGGATGCCATAAACGAAGAAGATGAAGTTGACTCGGTCTCACTCGGATGCAACTGTTTCATTAAGCACATAAAGGGTAAGGGCGATGCTTAAGCAAGATATTGACACGCATGTCGATCACAGAAGCTCACTAGGGTGATAGTGGTATGGTGGTGTGCTCGCCAATGTCAAAGAAAACGATACCATTCCTAGCGATCCACAAGAGGGAAGCTAAGGATGGCGAGCTGAAGGAGATAACAAGTTAAACATTCTAGAAATAGAAAACCCACTTTTAATAAATTGAAGATTTTGGAGAAGTACTTTATATCACTTAGAACCCAAATAAAATATTTTCAGACCTTGCATAGTTTTTAAATAATCTTCAAAATTTAATAACAGTAGCTTAAAATGAAAAAACAATTTCTTAAATGCAGAAAATGCAGAAAAACTTTTGAAAATTAGAATAAAATTTTAGGGATTTTTGGGATGTTACAACCGCATATTGCAAGCAATGTCGATTTCAGTCTTCTTGCTAGCACTTTGTCACTCCTCACATGCTTTATGCAATAGCTATTTTAGACATAATTAGTGAACACTTTCTCTCTTTCTTCCATGATATTTTTCCAGAAGTTTGAAAAATTACCTAGAAAAATTTCAACTTATGAATGTCCATTAG
This sequence comes from Otatea glauca, assembly GCA_036346275.1. Classification (NCBI taxonomy): domain Eukaryota; kingdom Viridiplantae; phylum Streptophyta; class Magnoliopsida; order Poales; family Poaceae; genus Otatea; species Otatea glauca. Next base: position 42,547,924 of record CM070711.1, read on the forward strand.
GGAATTTCTACTTAGGTAAATTCAAATCGTGAAAAATTCAGCTCAATTTCAAAAAATTCAACTCAGAAAATTTAACCGAGAAAATTTCAACATGGGAAAAGTTTCACTCGAAAATTTTTAACTTAGAAAAGTTAGCTCGAGGAAAGTTTCACATAAAAAAAATTCAACTCAGGCAAAATTTCAACTTGAAAATTTTCAAATTAGAAAATTTTGACTTGAATCTAAAACATTCCAATTTCAACTTGGCTTGAAGGAAAATTCACTGTCATGAAAAAAGGGATGTAGCTACAGAGTATTGAGTGGCCCTTGGCATAGAAGATCAAAGATAGGGGCAGTGTGAAAAATTCAAAGAAGCTACTTAGGAAAATCAAAGATAGCTACTTAGGAAAATTCAACTCAGAAATTTTTTTGTCAACTAAAAAATTTCAAATCGGTTCAAAAAAGTTCAACTGAAAAAATTTCAAGTTGGTTCACAAATCAAAATCAACTCAATTTCGAAAATATTCTAGTCAATTCCAAAAAAATTCTACCCGAGTCCTTATAATTTCAACTCTATTTAAGAGGAATTTATTTCTATTCAATTTACTGCTTAGTCAAATAAATTCCCATTAAAACTTTGTACTCAAATTGAGAAACTTTGCAATAAAATACTAAAAATGTTCTATTCAACTTAATATAGTTGAGTGCCTCTTAACTAATTATCTTAAATATAAAAATTACAGAAGATCCCAAGGCACGAAGACGTGCATGTGCAGCTGCACACTCTACTCTCTCCACGTATACCAAAGCACACAGCCATAAGCACTCACTCTCTTTGTGGGATCCCACCAAGAGCCTGATGTGCTGTCCCTGTTCCATTCTACAACTCCCAACACACATGACACACACAAGGTCCCACCACCGAGCTAGATGTCGACTCGAATATGCAAATCCGTACTCTCTATGTATACTGTATTAGTTTAAGATCACACTAGCACACATAGTGGCAACATAGATTAAATAACATTCCATATTTATAATAATTAAGTAAAAAGAAATTAACAATAAATATCGTAGTAGTGATCTTATCATCGAGACTTACAATTATTGCCTTACAAGGCAAACAAATCAATATACTACAGTGGAAGGAAATATAATATCTTCACGTGAAACCCATAGATATGCCCACAAGCAATCGATTGGGGTAGTGCAACCTAGTTCTTCATGATCTTCAAAATAGTCATCCTTAACCACTAACGTTTTGAAAAATTTCATCAGCAACTAAATAGCATTGTTTATAGCACGGGTGAGTACATGGAATACTCAGCAAGTTACACTACAAAATTCAAGTCTAATAACTACATTTAATGCTTATTCAAAGAATTGTTGATATGGTTACTATTGCACAAAGCAGATTTTAACATTTGAATAGAATTATAGATTGGAACTATAAGTAAACAAATAAGAGTAATAATAAGTTATTCAGAGATTTTTTAAGTTATACTAAACTAAACTAGCACATAGCCTACACCATTTTATTTTCCTAGCACACAGCCTTCCCTCCCAAGTTTTAGTTTATAAATCTAACACTTTGGTGAAATTCTTGAGTATTATCCATAACTGGGGATATGGCTATTCGAATAGGTTTTACACTCTGCAGAGGTTATACACTTTACCTATAAGATATGATTATCTTAGACTACCCGCTTGACACACTTCCGTAGGTGTGTGAATAAGAAAATAATAACAAAACCTTTTAAACTTTTATTTAAATATTGACCCTCCCACATGCTTAAACTCACCATTCCACCCTCACACAGAGCAGAAGAATAGGAGGGATTTAACGTTGGATTAGGAACAATACTTGATCGAGATGTTTGGCTACCGCAACACACCTTCCCTAGACCTTGCACATAGTTTAGCTTACTACCGAGGCATCACATGTCAAGACTCTAGTAACTTCTCGAGTTAGGCCTGTCACATAACAGACATGTTGTTATATGATTGGCCCAGTTAATGGCTTACAAGGTTAAGTTCTTAATTAACCATTATCCATTCACATATAATCACCAACCATATCACTTTCATTCACACATTATCATACCAACCCAATGTCTAATAGAGCTAAGTTGGCTCACAACCTCTTGCCACTTGCCCTTGTCTAAATTATTTTACCACCCCAGTTGATTACGGTGCAAAACCAGCCACCAGCAACATCACCAACATTATATGACAACACATGATACCCTCTTTCGACAAATATGTTCCATAGACTGTTAGTCACATTTGAATTTGCGCTTTCGAAAAGACGTCAATTATTCATGGCATGGCTAACCAAACACTACATGATCCAACCAAGCCATGTTAGTTCTATATTAATGATCAACTATTAATTATCCATCCTAGGGTGACAAAGGATTATATCATATCAAATGACATGGTTGACATAACAAATAACATGGTAGATATAATTCAAATGAGTTGAATAACTAATTCCCAAAGTATTGAAACGGTTTATAATTTAAAATATCATACAATAGATTAAAAGAATAGCATTTATAAAACTAGGTTCAACATGATCAAAGCACAACTTGTCTGGCTCTTGCTACACTGTTGTTCCTTTATCTTCGATCACTTTATCTTCTGTCTTCAACATCTTATCTTTAGCTCCTTGGAACGACTTCTAGATGTCTATGTCCAACGAGAGTGAAAGAGCAAATGCAAAAATCTCAAAAAGACAACTCAAATAAACATAAAATTGAAAATATATGGTACTGCAATGAAGGTCTTGATTTTAGATAGATTTAGGAACTTAAACAGGTTCAATCAGAGCTTGTATGAAAGAGAACGAGCTTCTAGATGTTTGATCGGGAAAGAAAATACTAGAAAAAGAGAGAGAAGAGAGAATATTGCAGGAAATATTCCCACTAGTTTTGAATATATAAAAAAGATTAGAGGCTGACGTGTGGGTCCTCGGTATATGAATCCACGAAATAGTGCTGAGTGGCTAACAACTGGAGCCCTCTGATTAATGAAATTAAAAGAAATTGGGGAAAAAGATTAGAGACTAACAGGTGGGACCAAAGTGTATGGATCAAGTCCACGAAAAAGCCCTGGTCCACGGTGGACCGGGTTCATAGATTAGAGTGTATGACATGTGGGGTCCACATGTCATTCGCTCTGAATTTGGATCTAGGTTTTGTGTTCCGGGTCTTGCCACGCAAGCATTGATTGGAATGGCACATCGGCAATATATGTTGATGTGGTACTGAGGTTGGTGTGAGATGGTGGCAACGTGGCGTGGATGACACATAGGAGACTAGAGCTGACATGGACAACATAGCGACAGCATGTGCTGAGATGGCAACGAGGTGGCGTCCACATGGGTGTCCACGTCAACGGTGGCCTACAGGATGGAGCAGATGCTGAGGAGGCACCGAGGCGAGACAGCGAGGTGGTACGGTGGGGTGGAGCGGAGGCGCGGCCATAGCAGACACGACACATTGGGGGAGTTGAGGTGACGGAGCGTCGGCAGGTAAACCCCCCCTCCTCTCTCCACTCGCCCTAGTGCCCCACCTCCCCCGCCGTGCCGTGCCGGCACGGACCCGGTCCAAACGGCTGTGCCGCTCATCATGCCCGGTTCTCGGGCTTGACACAGCCCACTTTGTGCCGGACCGTGCCCGCTGTGCCTGAAGCCGATCCAAAAAAGCCTGGCCCGAGTGCCTACCTCTATACTAGTACATTAACTGTGTTGTTGTGCCATTACTAAAGATCACGTTCGTGAATGGTACAGGGTTCACAAAACCATCGAAAACTGCTTCAATTAAAAAAATAAAAAAAAAATCGGAAAAATATATGCGACGTAAACCGGTCAATAATGGGTGAAAATTGCTAAAAAATCGGCTCAAAGAAATATTCAAAATCATTCTATTTTTGATTTTTTAAATTTTTTTTCAAAAATTTTGATTTCGTAAACCCTCGATTTCTGATGATTTTCGATTTTCGAATGGATTTTTCGAAATCGATATTGTGAACCCTGTCTATGATGCCGCAAAGCGAGAAATGACGCTCTTGGTCACATAAGCTTCGACAAAAGCAGAGCTTGGCTTCCTTTATGCATTATTTGGTTGTATATAGATTTGGATAGCTAGTTTTATCGTTGGTTCTCTTTGGTGCCTTAACCGTTTCCTTCCATCAAGAGCGAGAACAATTGGCTAGCGTAGCTACTGTCCAACTATGGGAGAGGACGTCGAGAGGTCAGCGGCGGATGAAGATCATCAGATATGCTTGCAGTAACATGCAGTTGCTCCTACGTTTCTCCTGAATGAGAAATGGAATGGAAAGATTGTTTCGCGACTATAGCGAGTCGGTACTCGGTACTGTGTACTGAGTTAAGTGTTATAGCAGATGATTTAGGCCATTGATTTCTTAATCGCGCCGTTTGAGGATGCCCTAGCTAACGTGCATCCGTAACTGAAACTGCTTCCGACAAGAGTTTATACAATAGTCCGATGCCATCCATCTGTATACGTTGCCATATAAGATTTTTACAATATGAAGGAGAGAGAAGGAGAAGAGAGAGTATAGCTGTCACTTTGTGAAGAGACGACCATTTAGACAGCATAGTTATTATCTATAATAAATATTTTTTCATGTCATAATTAAAATATTTCAAGATGTTATAGAGACAACATTAAAATATCTTCTATTGTAGAAGTTATTTTAGTTGTCTTTAGATTATATGAAAAAATATAAAGATAATAGTCGTCTCTACTATTCTACATGCTTAGGTAGACATTCCATTTGTAGAATGGAGTGGTGTTTTTTAGCTCTGTGCACCGGGTGAAATAAGAATCAAATACGAGGGCAGCTAGCCAGAGAATAGTTAATATCAAGTGAGCAGCTGGAATTTAATTGGTTGGTCAATGGACCTTTTTTCTTGAAGGAAGGACAATAGACCTTTAACGTACACAGTAGCAGTATAGTAGTGCCAGCGGTACTACTAACTGTACGTGTATACTACTTGTGACATTTAATCGTTCTCAATTAAGAGAGACTTGCCTCTCGATCGATCGCCATAAAATTGACACTCTCCCAACGCGGGCCTATATACTAGCTTTTCTCTTATGTCTTTCTCAGCTTGCTCGTTGGCAGTTGGGCACTAGCAAGTAGCAACACGGAGCCACGCGGTGAGATAAAACAATGGTCCGGCCGGCCGCATTTCAGTAGCAAGAATTCCCGACCAGCTAGCGACCAGGGTTGCGGCGATAACCGCCATACGCTTGATTAATGATGGTTGGGCAGCAACCATCAGGAGCCTATCGATTAAGCAGCAGCAGATCTGATTGATTGATACAATTAGGAGTATTTCGGCTAATCACAGTCCTCATCGTGCCGAATTGCGCATGCTCACCTCTCATCGGCCTCTCCCTCCCAAATCATTTGGTTCGGTGGTGCGCACGATCCACGATGGGGTGGGGTGGTACGTGTAGGCTCTCGAGCCTGGTCCCTCTGGTGATAGGCATGAGGGAGACCCGGGACCGGGACAAGTCATCGTGGCAGAAGGCGCGCCTTTTCGGAGATCGGCGAGGCAACTCAGATCGGATGGCCATTCCCAGCTCCCAGGACCAGGAGAGATCAGGATACAAATCTAGCCAAAATTCGGCAAATTTTCACCAAAATTTCAGATTTCGGACCACCACGAAATCCAAACTATCGACCGGTTTTTTTATTTTTTTTGAAATTGCTACAGTAAACCGAAATTTTGCTTTTTCTCGGTGAAATTTCATGATTTTTAACCGGTTTTCAAACTTTTAAGGCTGAATTTGACTGGATTTGGTCCAATAACCCTTAAAAAAGTCATCTTCTATGAAAATTTGTTGAAAAACCGAATTTTTGAAACATTTTAAAATTTTGACAGAAACACTGTCAGATTTTTATAAAATTTTAAAAACTTTATAATGATCTGAAAAATTTATGGTACTATATTTAGCAGTGTAGAATCATATATAAAAAATTTCAAAATAATTTAACTTCATTTGTTATCTTTAAAACTCAAAACTGAATGAACATAATTGGGACAAGAACCTTGTCGTAATTGTATAAATTTTCTCGAGTGTGATCATGATCTAAAATTTTTATGAGAGATTAATAATTGCCTCAGTAACATTATATAAATTTTTCAAAAACTTTATACTTTTTTTTTGGTCAATCAAATTTATGTAATCATTGAACTTCATTTGTTATATTATATTTCAAAACTCAAAAAGAGAGACATAAATGGTACGGTGCCTTGTAAGAATTTTATAAATTCACTGGAGTATGATAATGATTCAAAACTTTTATGAGATCTTAAGAATTTCCTTATCACCTTTTTTTAAAATTTTCAAAAATTCTAAACCTTTTTTGATTGCTAAAGCAAATATATGTATTGATTATGAGGCTTTTATTAGAACGTAGCACTGTCAGAATTTTTAAAACTTATTTATACACGATCATAAACTAAAAATTTTATTTAAACATTAATGTTAATAAGGACCATTAAAAAAAATTTGCACAATTTTATAACGTGGTTTGAACCATTTTTCATTTTGTTCAAGTTTCTCGGTATGCTTTTGACAGAACAGTAGCACTGTCCGAATTTTTTAAAATTCATGAAGCTTTATCATAATCTGAAAATTTTATGAGAACATTAGTGATGCATCATAACCATGAAATTTTTTTTTTAAATTTTCAAACGTGGTTTGTACCATTTTTCATTCGGATCAAACTTCCCGGTTAGTGTTTTATCAGGACAGCAGCAATGTTTGAATTTGTAAAAAATCATCAGATGTGATAATCATCTGAAATTTTTATGTGAACATCACTGATATGTCAGGAACCTCCAAAACAATTTTTGTCATTGTTTGACCCACTTTTCACCTGGTGCAAATATACCAAATTTCGGATTTTTGTCGAAATTCCAATTTTCTCAGAGAAAATGAACCGGATTTGAATTTTTGAATTTTGAACGAGATTTGTCCGAAATACCCAAATTTTGGCGAAATTTCGGATTTCGGTCCTGGGCGATATTTTATCCGAAAACGAAATTTGAATCCTCGGGAGAGATCACATTGCAATTTCGGGCTTATAGGACCGTAAAATCAAATTTCAAAGATTTCTAATGGATTGATGCCTACTAGAAAGCATGTTGTTTACTCTATTCGTCCAAGTTTACAAGATGTATTTCTTATTGATATATAGATCAAGAAAATATTAAAAATAATTATATTACCTCTAATTATTACCACTACGTACTATATTTAATGCATACATATAGAGAATATAAAGTAAAGATAGATATTTATTAGGGATATATAAAGAATATCATATAATTTTATGTTGGTATATAAAATACGATTTATATTTATAGATAAGACAATTTAAAAATACGCCTAATAAACTTAAACTAAGGAGTGTTAGAAACCTCATGGCCCATTGAAGGCCCATGATTGGTCTCTTAGTCGAAACCCTAGACGACTACTATATAAGGAGGAGGGGTCCCCTATGTACAAGCAATCGTAAAGCAATAAAGAATTCCGTCGTCGCTCCCATATACTTGTGTCTCTCTCTGCTCTCCAATTTAGATCTGTTCGGGAACCCTGACTATTCGATAGCGAGGTTCCTTAACACGCTATCGGCCGAAGCTCACCGAGTTCGGTTTTGAAAGGTGAGAGAGGGGGTTTCGCGATTGAATCTAATCGTTGTTGTTTTCTATGCATGCATCTAACCTCACGATCCTGCATCGTCCGTCACGTGGCAAGAAGCTACACGACATGATGCTACAGTACAAGAATTACTGTTCATACGAAAAGAAACAAAAATTGCAGACACTCGAGCCTGCATCGCGTTGTGGTCTCGGTATGCGCGTTTGAAGCATTGGTCGTTGCCTCGACTTAAGCGCCAAGCATCGCCGCACCACGCCCGAAGATGAAGCCGCACGAAGCGCCACCGTCCGCGACGAAGACGCACAAGTGCACGGCATCGCCGGCACCACGCCCGGCACGGCCGCACGAAGCGCCACCGGCGCCGCCGCGAACCGCGACGGGCGCCACCGTGAAGCGCCGCCATCAAGCATGCCGGCCGGAAGCCGCTGAAGGCCGCAGACGGCGCGCTTCGCCGCCGCCGCCGGCCGGCCGCCGTGCCGTCGCCGCCACCGACGGTCCGGCCTTCCATGGGCGCCACCAGTTCGCACTTCACGCCGCAAGACGGTTAACCTCGGTCGCCAGAGCCTTGACCCGGCCACCACCGCTGCACACCGGCTACGCCGCCTACCGCGGCCGCCCGATCTCGGCTCGCTGGCCGCCCGACCTCCGCCGGCCATAACCGCAACTCGCGCCTCGGCCCATGCGCGCCGCGCCGGCCTCCACCGCGCACAGACCATTGGCTCTTCGCCTTCTCCGCGCTTGAAGCCAGGGGAATCGGAAGGTGGGCGGTGCGAGGAATAGAAGGGGAAGCGGCGCGAGACAAGGGCGGAACGGGCTGCGCGGCGCGTGCGGGAAGGCGTGGCGTGGGCGGGCGGGGCGGCGCAAAGAAGCCCTGGCGGCTAGGGTTTTTTTCGAGGCCGGGCTTTAAGGCACGCTAAGCAAGGCGCAGCCCAGCAGGCTTTCGGCCGAAGGGAAAGGAAGCGGCCCAGAGAGAAAAAAAATAACAGAAATTTTTGGAAAAAAATTGCCAGAAAATACAGAAGATTTATTTGGCTCTATTTTTATTTTTATTTTTTTTCTAGCTTTATTTCTCTGTTTTATGAATATTCTTTATGAATTTGAATCCATTGCTTTATTTTGAATACTGCAATGCATAGCAATTTATTTTTCTGCACTTTATGCTTTTTGCAACCATTTTCTATTAGATTACACGCAGTAATCTAATGTCGGAATTTTGAAATCATGCGTATGTCCTAAGATCGTGAATCGTGAGTTTGAAGAACTGGCCCCGCACGGTCAGAACTACCTCACTTGGGCATCGGACGTGAAGATCGTTCTTGGGGGCAAGAATCTCCACGCCGCAATTGGTATAGGGTCCTCGCAGGACGCGAAACCTACTGCCGTGCAAAACGATCAAGCCCTGCATTTTCTCAGGCACCACATCTCAGCCACTTTGAAGAACGAATACATGGCTGAGGAGAGTGCACATGAGCTTTGACCGCACTTTAAGCGGTTCAAAAGCTCAAGTACACCATCTTGCCCCAAGCACAGCAAGATTGGGTACGCCTGAGGTTTTCAGACTTTAAAACAGTGGCCAAGTACAATTCTGCTTTGCACAGAATTTGTACCAATCTCTCCCTATGTGGCAAGAAGATCACAGATGAGGAGAAAATTGAGAAAACTCTCTCTACCTTCCACCCAAATGCTATCCAGAGTGCACGCTGCTATCGTCAGGACGCATACAAGGAGTATAGCGAACTAATTGATGTAATGCAAGTTGCGGAATCGCAAGACGATGTTCTACGCAAGAACTATGTCTCGCAGCCACCTGGACGAGGCACTAGCACAGAAGTCAATGCCAATAGCTACAAGGTGAGAAAGCCCATTAACAGAAAGAAGGGCAAGCAGGGTGGGAAAGAGAGGACTCAGGCCAAAGGAAAGTCCAAAGCCCCAGTAAAGAAGGATGACAAAGAAAAGGCGCACGCCAAGCCGTATGGACAGCAGAACCAAACGTGCTTCAGGTGTGGCACTTGGGGACACTGGTCGAAGATATGTCGGGAATCCAAGGAAGTGATCAACGCATATCAGGCTAAGAGGAAGGCAAAAGAAAACGCCCCCGCAGAGGTGCACTTCGCCAATATCGGTGATGATGATGCCATGGATGAAGATACCCTACTTGTCTCATCCTCACATAATAGCCTGGACATCGACGCTGCAGCCAATATTATGGCAAATGAAGAGAAAACTTCTGTCGATGACATAGAAGCAGAAATTAATGCATATTTTACAGATTCTGTTTAATGCATTTTTATGGTTGTTAGCATTTTTTCTTTTGAATAATGAATTGTAAGCTCTAGAAGAGCATACTTCTCTCATGAATAAATATGCATTTTATTCTTTATTCCAGTATTCTTCAATTTTGCCTCTATCTGATTGGAATTATATTTCTTTATCTAGAAATCGTGTAGCGCCCAAATGGAAGAGATATGCATTGTTGATAGTGGCACAACAAATACCATCTTAAGAGAGTCTAAATACTTCCAATGATCACGAAGAACGCTGAAAGATTACTACGATCGCAGAAGCAACTCATATGTAATCGGCTCGGAAGAGCCACTATTATATTACCTATGGGTACAACTTTGGTAATTGAAGAAGCCCTTTGTACCTCGAATCAACGCGCACTCTCTTAAGCTTCAAAGACATCCGCGCCAATGGTTTTCACGTAGAAACCAATGAAGAAAATGGCAAAGAATACTTGTGCATTGTGAAGCACGCGGTATGTGGAAAATGGTATTAGAAAATGTCCATCATATGAATCGGGTTGTACTACACGAATATTCATGCACCAAGTGTATACTTCCTTGAAGACCGCTTTAGAAGCTCTTAATTATTTTCTTTATGGCATGGTAGATTAGGCCATCCTGGTCTTAGAATGATGAGAAATATAGTGAACAACTCACAAGGTAATGGCATTAATGTTAAAAATTTCCGAATCATGAAGATTTCGTGTGCCCTGCATGTGCCACCGGAAATTAATAACTAGACCCTCTGTCATGAAAGTGCAAAGTGAAATTCCTATATTCTGGAACGCATCCAGGGGATATTTATGTTCGATTCAGCCCTTTGTCGTATTGTTTCGATACTTTATGGTGCTCATCGATGCTTCCTCGAAATGGTCGCATGTATGCTTATTATCAACAAGAAACCATGCTTTTGCAAAGTTGATCTCGCAGATCATAAGAATTAAGAATGCTTTCCTCGATCATCGCGTGAAGTCCATCGAATGGACAATGCCGAGAATTTACTTCAAAGGCATTTGATGATTATTGCACGCAAGGGGATAGCGATTGAGCACTGCACCGCATGTCCATACGCAGAATGGACTAGTCAAGCACTAATAAAAGGATTAAGTTCATTGCCGCACCGCTTTTGCAGAGTTGTAACTTGCCCAACACTTGTTGGGGACACGCGATCCGCACGCAGCAGCTCTTATCAATTTCGCATCGTCGGCCTACAACATCCATTCTCCTATGCAACTTGTGCACGGATCATCCCAAGATCTCCCATCTCGGAAATTTGGGTGTATGGTTTATGTACCTATACCACCCTCACGGATTGCAATGGGCCCTCTCCGCAAGTTTGGGATATACGCTGGTTATGAGAGTGCATCCATAATCGTATCCGGAACCCATGATCGAGACTTGCATACACCGATTCACGATTGCATCTTTGACGAGGATCGCTTTCCGTCATTAGGAGAGGAAATCAACCTTTGATGAAAAATGCCGAAATCATATGGCATTCCACCGATCCCGCACATGACCCCGCACTAATGAAGCAAATCAAGAAGTCCGTAAGATAATTGATTTGCGAATTTAGCAAATGAACCGCTCGATCATTTTTATGATCCAAGGGCGTGGTTAAGTCGCATGTACCCGCAAGAAATGCACCAGAGAGGTGGAAATACCAAAGAAAATAGAAGGTATCCTCATCCTGCTCAGAGGCCTCAAAGAAAAGGAACAGGAAATTTGGCTCCTCAACCCCAAAGTACCCGGAGACGCCTGAGAAAACGGGTGAGAGGACTTACCACAACCAATCACAAAATGCCTCAAGGAAAGAAGGAGAGCCGCTTGAGACTGCACCGAAAGAAGCCAACGGAAAAGGCAATTCTGCACTTGAACCTTCCACTGCAGGAAGCCGCCGGAAATAATGTATGCGCACACATAGGCGATGAAAAGCTAAAGGAACTTGCTCCTGCGATAGAGAATAGCAACGAAGAGCAAGTAGAAGTGCATGAAGCACCCCATGAAGAAATGGCCATAAACTTTGTAATAACAGAGAATCCTCGAATAGAGCAACGACCAACGTTGATGCATACTTGAAGAAGATTGTCTCGATCATTGATCATGATCCCGAGCCCGCATCTCTCGAGAATGCAAGAAAAGGCTAGATTGGGAAGAATGGAAAAAGGCAATCAACTGCAGAGTTAGTCTCTCCAACAAGAGAGGGTGTTTGAGCTCAGATGCCGCACACCTCCCCATATAAACCCTGTAGGTCACAAATGGGTTTTTGTTCGGAAGAGGAATGAAAACAACGGTTGTAAGGTACAAGGCAAGGCTTGTAGATCAAGGTTTCACTCAACGCTCTAGAGTTGATTATGAAGAAACCTATTCTCGGTCATGGGAGGAATTACCTTTAGATATTTGATCTCAATGGCGTCAACTTGAAGTTGAGAATGAAGCTAATGGATGTTGTTACAAAGATATTTGTATGGAAACTTGGATTCGAGATATACATGAAAGTACCTAAGGAATTCCTATCCCAACCAAGACGGAGCAAATAGAAACCTGACAAAGGTGAAATTGGAGAAATCACCGATGGGTGAAGCATCAGAAGAATGTGGTACAATCGCTGAGTGACTTTCTCTCGCAAGAAAGGCTACACAAACAAATAAGATTGTCCATGTGTGTTTATACAAATGATCCCGAATGGATTCTCAGATAATCTCCGCTATGTAGATGACTTGAACATCATTGGGACGGATGAAGAAATTGAAGAAGCATGCTCATACTTGAATTCTAAGTTTGAAATGAAGGATTTGGGTAAAACCAAGTTTTGTTTAGGCTTGCAATTTGAGCATGTCCAAGGAGGAATCTTGGTACACCAATCAACCTACACGCAGTAAAGTGTTGGAAAGGTTTGGATTTGAAAAGGCATATCCTGCGAAGACTCCAATGGCTCAAGGTCACTCCAAGCAGACCTAGACCCATACAGACCTAGAGAAGAGGGGGAGGAAGTCCTGGGAGTAGAATTCCCATATCTGAGTGCAGTTGGAGCGCTCATGTACCTTGCGAATAGCACTAGGCCGGACATTGCGTTCGCCAGAATTTGCTAGCCCTCAGATAGTGCGTAACCCACCAAAAGGTATTGGAAAGGGATCAAGGACATCTTCCGTTACCTCCAAGGAAGCAAAGATCTTGGTTTGTTTTTCGTAAGAAACAATGAATTGAATTTGGTTGGCTATGCCGATGCTGGGTACTTATCAGACCCGCATACTAGCAAGTCCCAAACCGCCTATGTTTTCCTATATGGAGGAACAGCAATTTCTTGAAGTCATCTAAACAGACTCGCTTCAACGCCGACAAGCCACTCGAAATCATCGCTTTGTATGAAGCATCTCGTGAATGTGCATGGCTCAAGAATGGTTCACCACATCCAAAAGTCATGTGGCTTGAACATTGAGCAAACTCCCACGATAATCTATGAAGATAATGCAGCTTGTGTTGCCCAAGCACAGATGGGTTATGTGAAGAGCAATCTCACGAAGCATATCAACCCTAAGTTCTTCTATGCTCACGAATTGCATAAGATGAACGAGATCAAGATATTGTATACTAAGTCATGTGAAAATCTTGCAGATTTGTTCACTAAATCACTCCCAGCATCTACCTTTGAAAGGTGCGTAAAAAGAATTGGAATGATGAGACTTAGAGAAGTGCAGATTTCAGGGGGAGATATTTCACATACTCCCACATGAATCTCGAACATGAATTATGAATACCCAACATGAATCTCGAAGATTAGCAATTGAAGTTGGGTGAATTATACTCTTTTTCCTTAGCAAGTTTTTCATGAGGTTTTCTTGCATAAGGTTTTAATGAGGCAATTCGTGCAACACATAAGCGTATGCTATGTACTCTTTCTCCAAGTATTTTTCCCACTGGGTTTTTCTGAAGTTTTAATGAGGCATATGCATTTCACGGCAAAGGGCCCAAGGGGGAGTGTTGGGAAACCTCATGGCCCATTGAAGGCCCATGATTGGTCCCTTAGCCTTAAACCCTAGACGACTACTATATAAGGAGGAGGGGGGTCCCCCCTATGTATAAGCAATCAGAAAGCAATAAAGAATTCCGTCGTCGCTCCCCATATACTTGTGTCTCTCTCTCTCTGTTCTCCAATTTAGATCTGTTCGGGAACCCTGGACTATTCGATAGCGAGGTTCCTTAACAAGGAGTGCCTGCAAACAAGTTTCAAGTTTTTCTGGACATACCTCGTGAACTCCCGATAATCCAGTGAATGATGAGTTGATGACGGTGTCTGTGTGTGTTATCATGAAATAATCGTCTGCACTGGGCGCAGGCGCACAGGGAATCTTTCTGGGATAAGATTCCTCTCGATTGGGCCTCTCCGCGATGTCGGAAGCCTCGGGGGCGACTTGGGAGGCCGGTAATCTCTTTTGCTGTAAGGGATATTAGATAATTGATCGTGGTGTGTCACGTCGTGACCGTCGCTCCACACGCGAGAAGATTGAGAAAACGTGCAATTGTTGCTCCCCACGCGAAAAAATCGAGGAAACACGCGAAACAACTAAAAGGATACGAACGTATTCGTATTTTTTTTGCATTGATTCGGCAGAAAAAGACATAAACGGTTTTTTTTTCTGAAAAAGGATCTAAACGGAACTCTAAAAAAACGGAAAAGGGACCTAAACGTAGTATATATATTTTTTCCATAAAAAGGACCAAAACATATTTTTTTTCCAAAAAAGGACTTAAACGTCATTTTGATTTTTCGAAGAAGGATCTGAGCGCAAGGCTTAAAAACGAAAAAGGGCATAAGCGTAACATATTTTTCTTTCCCAAAAGACGGACCTAACTGTAACATTTTTTCAAAAATAGGACCTAAGCATATTTTTTTACTAAAAGGACCCGAACGCAATTTTTTTTCCTCGCTTGGCTCGAGCCACGAGCCGAAGCCGCTCCTCCCGCCAAATGCCTCGTGCCGGAATCCTCCGAGGTTTAGTATAGGCAGAATTAGATTGGTTTGCACGCTACGTCGTGCCGAGCGGGATACCCTTAATTTCCATAACTCGGGTGTCTTCGTGTAAAATCGTAAAATATCTCATATAAAACTGCTATAGGGTGTAGGATCTTTCGTAATTTCCTGGAACTCCGAGGCCCTAATAAATTGCAAAAAAGGTGGAGCATCCGTTCAGAACAATGGAGATTTTTTTTTGTAAAATGATCGTTGAAAGGACCTATACGTAATTTTGTTTTTTCCGGAGAGGCTTCTCGCAAAGGTGATAAGGTTGCATTAGAGGTGGCCAAACAGCCGCACGCTGCACGCAATCAGGCCCAGCCCGCACGCAGACGGCCCAACCCAGCGCGGCCGTGCTTGGCCGGAGGAGCGCACGGCGGCCGGCACGGCACATGCCCGCTTAAAAAATAGCCGCTTATAGCCGTTGTAGACTTAAAAATTCAAAACAAATCAAAAATTCAAAAATCCCAAATTTTTTCCTATAAATAGGTGGCTGCCCCTCCCCATTTCTACACAAGCAATATTGCATTCTCTTCTAATCATTCTCTTGTGGAAATTCTTTTGCTCTTAGTGGTAATTTGTCAAAATTAAAAAGCTTTTATCAAAAATCCAAATTTCGCTTTCGCTTCTTCACAAGAAATCAAGGTGATAATTGTGATTTATTTTTCATTTTGCTAGTATTTTAAATCATATTTTAATATTAATAGCATCATTATTTCTTGTAGTTTGCTTTATAGAGCCTGGATTTTCCGTCGTTCCTACTTTTAACAAATACATTAACACGCATTGTCGCATACCTGAATGGTCAATCGTACTCACAGAGCAATATTGGTATGTTGCTAAATACTTGCTTTCATTTTTAGAACTTTTTTTTGATTCCACTGTTGCTTTATCTGGAGTTTATTATTCAACCTCTCCTTTAATTGTGCATCATATTCTAGAAATTGCTACCCACTTAAAGATCCACGAAAATGATAATATATTGCGGGAAGCTGTTTATCCTATGAAAACTAAAATTTTGAAATATTGGCAAGAAATTCCTATGTTATATGCATTTGCATTTATTTTAGATCCTAGAGCTAAAGTTCGAGGATTCTCTAATGTTCTCTCACTTTTAAGTGATGCGGTAGGTACTGATTATTCCAGTTATTTTTCAAATGTCCGTGCTAACTTATCTGAAGTTTATGATAAGTACGATCGAAAGTTTGCTGGAGTTCGCATGCAGCGACCTCCACCAAAGACCTACAACAGTAAGAAGAAAACCGCGGGGAAAGATATGGGGTACAGTGGCTCTTTCTCAAGGAGTTCAACAACATCAACGATAAGTGCGACACATCAAGTGGTGGAGAGCTAGTCGCCTATCTCAACACTACTAATCACAACTACCAAGAGAAGCAAGAGGAGGATTTTGCAAAGGGGGCACGACCACAAGATAACATATCCTGCTTTCCATACTAGCATGGGATGTGTTAATCGCCTCGTCTCCACGGTTTCTTGAGTCCGCTCACCTATCCTAAGAATAATCGAGGAGAGAAGAACAAGTCTGACTAGTGAGATGGTGGAAATACTTCTCACTGCGAAAGATTGAGAACAAGCTGATCAACGAGCTCAACATACTGCAGGAAATACTTCTCCACACACGAGAAGATTGAGAAAACGTGAGATTGCCGCTCCCCACGCGAGAAAATCGAGGAAACATGCGAAACGGCTGAAAGGATACGAACGTAATCGTGTGTTTTTTGCATTTATTCGGCGGAAAAGGACATAAACAAATTTTTTTCTGAAAAAGGACCTAAACGGAACGCTAAAAAATGGAAAAGGGACCTAAACGTAGTATATATATTTTTTTCCATAAAAAGGACCTAACCGTATTTTTTTCCCAAAAAAGGACTTAAACGTAATTTTGATTTTCCGAAGAAGGACCTGAGCACAAGGCTTAAAAACGAAAAAAGGGCATAAGCTTAACATATTTTTCTTTCCCAAAAGAAGGACCTAACTGTAACATTTTTTCGAATAAAGGACCTAAGCGTAATTTTTTTTACGAAAAAGGACCCAACGCAATTGTTTTCCCCGCCGGCTCGAAATGCTCCTCCCACCAAATACCTCGTGCCGGAATCCTCCGAGGTTTAGTATAGGCAGTATTAGATTGGTTTGCACGCTACGTCGTGCCGAGCGGGATACCCTTAATTTCCATAACTCTGGGTCTTCGTAAAATCGTAAAGATCTCATATAAAACCGCTATAGGGTGTAGGATCTCTTCATAATTTCGAACTCGAGGCCCTAATAAATTGCAAAAATGGTGGAGCATCCGCTCGTAACAATGCATTTTTTGTAAAATAATCGCTGAAAGGACCTATACGTAATTTTGTTTTTTCCAAGAGGCTCCTCGCAAAGGTGATAAGGTTGCATTTAGAGGTGGCTAAACGGGCGCAGACGCTGCACGCAATTGTGGGCCTGTCCCGCACGGCACGCCAGAGCTAAACGGGTTGCAGTCGCGCAGACGCCCAACCTGGAAAATGGCGTGCCGTGCTTGGGCCGGAGGAGCGACACGGCGGCTGCGACGACGAGCACTACTGCTTAGCCCGCTTAAAAATAGCCGCTTATAGCCGCAAGTACTTAAAAATTAAAAAATTCGAGATTCGCTTTCGCTTCACAAGAAATCAAGGTGATAATTGTGATTTATTTTTTCATTTTGTTAGTATTTTAAATCATATTTTAGTATCAATAGCGTCGTTATTTCTTGTAGTTTGCTTTATGGAGCCCGGGATTTTTCGTTGTTCTACCTTTTAATAGCGCTATTAACACGCATCGTCAGCATACTAATGGTCAACCGTAGATTCACAGAGCAACATTGGTATGTTGCTAAATACTTGCTTTCATTTTTAGAACTTTTTTTTGATTCCGCTGTTGCTTTATCTGGAGTTTATTATTCAACCTCTCCTTTAATTGTGCATCATATTTTATAAATTGCTACCCACTTAAAGATCCACAAAAATGATAATATATTGCGGGAAGCTGTTTATGCTATGAAAACTAAAATTTTGAAATATTGGCAAGAAATTCCTATGTTATATGCATTTGCATTTATTTTAGATCCTAGAGCTAAAGTTCGAGGATTCTCTAATGTTCTCTCACTTTCAAGTGATGCGGTAGGTACTGATTATTCCAGTTATTTTTCAAATGCCTGTGCTAACTTATTTGAAGTTTATGATAAGTACGATCGAAGTTTGTCGGAGTTCGCATGCACCGACTCTCCACCAAAGACTCCACAATGTAAGAAGAAACCGCGTGGGGAAAGATATGGGGTACAGGTGGCTCTTCCTCAAGGAGTTCAACTACATCAACGATAAGTGTGGATACATCAAGTGGTGGGGAGCTAGCTACCTATCTCAACAGCGACACTGTCAACTACCAAGAGAAGCAAGGGGAGGACTTCAAGATTTTGAAGTGGCGTGCACGAGCACAAGATAACATATCCGTGCTTTCCATACTAGATGGGATGTGTTATCAGCCCTGCTCTCCACGGTTTCTTCGAGTCCGCCACCTATCCTAAGAATAATCGAGGAGGGAAACAAATCGACTAGTGAGATGGTGGAAATACTTCTCCGTGGAAAGATTGGGAACAAGTCGATCAACGAGCTCACCATATCGCAGTAAAATACCGAAATGTGGAGATGTTCAAAATCTTTATCTAGATAATGAGGAAGAATAATTGTAATCTTCTACTTTTTATTGTATCATTGAGCTATAGGTCATATTTTTGTTTCTTTGCCAAGGTTTTCTCGTGTTGAGTTTTTACTTGACAAAGTTTTTAATGAGGCAGCCAAACATCAATAAAGCTCATTATTTAATTCAAATTATTTGTCTCATTTTATAATTTATCTCATATTTTTGCTTTTTCTTAATTTATATTAAAAAAGTTTTTATTCATCCTTGAGTTTTTTTTCAAATTTTCTTACAGTTACCGGGCCGACTCGCCGCTTGACCCATCGAAGGACCGGTCGTGTTTAGACCGCCACCCCAAGACGTGGACCAAAGACGCACGGCCGCTTACTAGCCGGTCCTAAACGGGCCGTGACCATTTTTAAACGGGTCGCGCCGCATCGGACGCACCCGCTTGGCCACCTCTAGGTTGCATGCCTCTGAGGGCTCATTTCACAACTTTATATAAGATAAAATAATTTACCCAAATTTTCTAGGAGTATCGATATTTGTCGGAAACGCTATGCGTCATCAGCTTGAAGAAGCCTTTGGTAAGTTCAAAAAAAAAGCACCTTTGCTAATTGCTATCGACCGCAACGTTTATTTTTCGGCCTGCTCTACTACCCTTTACCTTGCTCCTCTGGTGGAGCCGTTATTGACGGGCACATGGGTCACTGTATCTTCGGGTCCGCACCAGCATACTGGCCTCGCACAAGTTATAGGCCAATGTAAGTGTACAAGGCCTCGTGTTTCCTGCCTTTACACTCTGACTGGAATCTTGCTAAGTAGGGGTAGGGAGGAAACGGGTTGATACGGCCGATATTGTTATTTTTGTGTTTTAATATATATTTTTTTAGATTCGGAACCGGATACGGACTAATCGGATACGGATATAGATTCGGGTTATTCGGGATACGGATACGACACAGATATGTGACGGATTCAGGTCGGAAATGGATAATGATATACGGATAATGCACGTACATATAGAGTAATATATATTGAATTAAAACTATACGAGTACATAACTATACTAACAAATTATATATCGATCAAACGCAATAGATATCGTATAAAGAATATACTACTTGAGGATCAATAGAACCAACTAAAATTTAATATAAACGACAGAGGCAAGCAATATGGTTAGGTTTTCATTCTATGCCTTGCTTGTTAGGCACATGCGCCAACGACAGAGGCATGGAGGGGAAGCAGGCCTTGCTTATTAGGCCCTGGCCCAGCGGGCCCTTTCGTTCTCTTAATAGGGTTAGGCTTTCATTCCTCTCTCAAAAGTCATCGCCACATGGTGGAGATGTAGCTGTGCCGCGAATTCGCCTCTAGAGATGGAATTGTGCCGCCAGATTGCTCCTACCCTTCTGGAGAGGAGCGATGCTGTTGCGACTCAGGCCCGGTAGGCCTCTGACTTCGCCTCCTACCGCCTGATTCCGCCATCAACTGACGATTTTTTTTTTAATATTTTTTTCTTTTTTCAAAACTATCCGTCCAATTAAAATTTTGCAAATTTGTACGCCTGTCGCCTGCGTATGGGGTGATCGCCCATACACGGGCGATAGCTGCCTCAGAAACGGCTAGCCAACGGCTAGTTTAACGGCATTGCGCAGGTGGGCCCCTGTCGCCTCAGATGGGGCGATCGCCATACAGGGGCGACAGCCGATTTAATCCGCCTCTAGCGCTCGACGCAGAGAAAGGAAAGAAAGAGAGGGAGCCGAGCGCAGGGAGAAAAGGAGGGGGAGAAGAAAGGGAGAAGAGGAAGAGAAGAAAAAGAGAAGGGAGCCGAGGAATTTAGGTAAATTTTTGAATTTTATTGTAGAGTTAGTTTTAGCAATTTTTTGTAGAGGTAAATGTAGGAATTTTTTATAAGTTATGTAGTATTTAAAATTTAATGTAGCATTTCATATTTAGGAATTTGTTGTAGTATTTAGAAATTTTAGGATTATGTATTGTTTAGAAATTTAATATAGCAGTTAATATTTAGAAATTTAATGTAGTATGTAGTATTTACAAATTTAATTTAGTATGTCAGTATGTGCAAATTTAATGTAGTATTCAGTATGTAGAAATTTAATACAGTAGAAATATTAGACAATATTTCGGAATTTAATTTAGTAGGGTTGTGTATTAGTAATTTTGTTATGCAAATAATGTATTAGGCAATATATATACAAAAATAATGTGGTATGAATTTAATTTAGTAGGGTCGTGTATTACTAATTTTATTATGTAAATAATGTATTAGGCAATATATACAAATGTAATGTAGTAGAAATTGAATATTAGGCCGTATAGTAGGCTAGTCGAATCACTTATTCATAGTCGATTTTGTAGTACGATCAATGTAATGTTTGTACATTGTATTTTAGAGTAATATTTTTCCATTTGACGCTTAAAGATGTCTGAGAAATTGTATTTCCAAATATTTTACTGAGATGGGAGATAGCACAGGGGCGGACGGGTGGATCTATCATCATTTTCAAGAGTCGACGGGCATATGTAGACCGAGCGATAGGACATACAGGGTTTGTTAGAGTGGATGTCTTGGATGTTCGGGCTTTGATGCCTGACTGCTCGGCCAAGGGTCGAGCAGAGTGAGCCGAGCGCAAGACCGCTTTTACGAGAGTTGATTCCTATTAACTCGACGCCAACATGGAGGAGTTATGTTGGTTTTGCCGTAGAGCGGGTTGGCCGCCATGTTGTTGGTACACATACCCTGTAGCTCCATCGGTGTCGCAAGTTCGTGATGTCGGGTGACATTACGAGGAGGGGACGCCAAATGTAGAAGGATGCGAAGAGCAAGGCGGCGAGGAGCACGAGATCAAGGCGCGGGGACCGGGGCACAGGAGACAGCCGGAGGCGCGAGGTGGCCGACGAGGGGAGGAGGTGGAGGACATTGTTGACTGATGGAAGAGGAGGACCGCAAGGATGAGGAAGTCCTCGATGGTGAGCACTGACGAGGAGGACAACGCCCCGAGGTGCCT
Source organism: Otatea glauca (assembly GCA_036346275.1). Lineage (NCBI taxonomy): Eukaryota > Viridiplantae > Streptophyta > Magnoliopsida > Poales > Poaceae > Otatea > Otatea glauca. Next base: position 42,569,606 of record CM070711.1, read on the forward strand.
ATCCTCGTGCGTGGACCAATTATAATTTCAAGACCTAACAATGAATGAAGGGAACATTGATGCATGGGAGTATCGTGAGAACGAGGTGACGGAGGGGGCCATATATAAAGACAAGGAGGCTGTGATGGATGCGTGAAGCATCGGGCAATGTCTCTCCGGCGCAATTCAGGTAGTGAAGTCCAAGAAGAAGGACTACGACGTGAAGTGCGAGTTGATTCGTGGCTATGGCGGGTGCATGCATACCAGGGAAGTGGAAGGATCACCGAAATGCTCCATAGTGATTGAGCATAATCAAGCGAAGGAAGAAGCGGAGCAGGACACCGCAATCTATCGCCCACTTGGGTGGCAAATGTGTTTTATGGTCGATCGTGACAATCCCCATCCGCAGCCTCGATCTATTATCACACCGTGGAGGAGAGGTTTCAAGATAAGATTAGCTACGCAAAGGCATGGAGAGCAAAAGGACACCCGAAATATGGTTCGGACGACGAGGCTTCAGATGAGAATATTCCCACTTGCTCGTGGCAATCGCACGCAGAACCCCGCACATCCGCCGACCTTGGAGTTTCCGCGGTGGTGCGCATACCGAAGTGGGTATTGCAACAGGCATTCTTCGCCTCGGCGCATGCATAAATGCGTTACAGACTATCGCCTGGCCCTTTGCATGGACGGGACATTCTCACGGGAAGTACAAGGGCCGATTCTAGCCGCGATCGCGATGGATGCAAACAACTGTGTTCTACCGGCTGCATTGGCATTCGTGGAGGGGGAAAACACGAGAGCCTGTATCGTTCCTTGAAAGAGTGAAGTCGGCGGTTGTTCTTGACAGTTCGATGTTTGTGTCATTCATGACCGGCATGCAGGCTCGCTAAGGGCGATCGTGGATATGCAACAAGGGTCCGCCGTCGGAGCAAAGAAGTGGCTGCACTGAGGAGTGTGTGGTGCATGAGGCACATGGGTGCCAATTTTTTCCGCCGGCTCAGAACAAGGAGCTTATGAACATGTTCAAGCTACCGCAAACAGAACCAACGGAGGAAGTTCGACGCGCTTTGGAGGACGTTGGACGAACTAACGAAGAAGCAATCAATGGATCCCTGAGGTACCGCTTAGTTCATCAAGGAACCCGATGGTGTACCATGAGCAAGGAGAGGACCCCACGCCTTGTGTCGCGCCGACGATGCACTCTCAAACTCTCCGGCGAGGCCGGTACCACCATAAAGAGTTTTACCGATTGGATACGACATGAGCCTTTGGAGAAATGGTCCTTCAGATGACGAGGGCGGCTCGTGTTATGGATCATGACAACGAACTCCGGTGAGATTTACAATCTGGTAATGAAAGGCACCAGATGCCTTCCATCGTGGGTATAGTTGAAGGTGTCTTACTAGGGACACAGAGATATTTCATTGAGCGATACAAGACCTCCACAAAGATGTATGTTTCGACAATCGGCCGTCAGATTTCAATCAAGTGTGTCTACTTACATGTCCAAGAAAACAAGGAAGGCGCAGACACATCGGTGACACCAAGAGTGGCGTGGAACGGAGATACCACGCAGCACACCGGTGACCGAGGTCGCAGGGTGCCCACCGAGAGGACTTCCCATCCGCATACCCGAGCAACCGAGTGCAAGTGCTCTCGCCAAACCACGCCACGTGACTTGTCGTGCTCGCACATCATTGCCGTAGCCGCCGACGATCAATCCCGCCGCCGCTCATCTCCCCGCACTACTACAAGTAGAGCGCTCTCAACACGTGGCATCACGAGGTGTACGGGTACCGAGTGGATGGATCGCTCACAACAGCCCTCCGACCATCGATGGGTACCGACATCCGAATGTTGAAGCCGGTCGGGTGTCAAGGACAAGGCGATTCGAACGATATGGACGAGTCCGAGGCGCCGCGCAACCGCGATAATGTAATTTTCCATGTTGTTCCCATCTTGTATTTTTCAATGGACCGGTAAGTTGTAATGTTCGATGTAATTTTCAATGTACTAGTAGGTTGTTGTTCGTGATCATGTAATTCTCCGATGTACCAGCTTAATAGCTACGAGGATAATGTAATTCTCGCTACTGTGCCTCGGGTCGAACATGTCTTTGTCTTTGTATGTTTGTAATATGAGATTTTTTGGCTCTCTCGACTTCGTTGTATTGTTTGTTGAGTATGGTACAATTCGTTATTTCGATTTTATTTTGTGTGCACATGTAATTACTAATAAATTTGTTGTATTTGCTTTGTAACAGCCACGATGGCGCCGCCTTGCCCTCGAGCTGCTAGACGGACTGGCCGATGCGACTCCACCGGGTCTAGGTACTCCGCAGAGGAGAACCGAGAGCTAGGGACACCGACCTCGTGCCCAACGAGTTGCTTCGTGATCGACCCACGCTGGTTCCACGGTAAGTCGCCAACGCTTGCACTCTTTACGCATATGTACTTACCGTGAATGCAATTTAACAACGCAATGCACTATATGCGTGCGCAGCGGCCGGCTTACTTTCTTTGTAGGATGGTGGAGCAGTGATCGCCCATTAGCGGGCAAGGAGGTCCCATGTTCGGCACGACCGTCCCTCGCTGGCCGCACTCGTGGACCGGTGGAGACCGGAGATGCACACGCCCACCTTCCGTGGCGGAGAGATGGCCCGACGCCGCAGATGTGTCGTACTTTTAGGTCTCCCTCAATGGGGTCCGCAGCTGTGCCGCACGACGCCCGCCACGTGGCACGCCGAAGAAACCATGCTTCGCCGCGTGCACGCACCCCGGCAGCCTCTACCAAATTTCTAGGGAGGGTGAGCGCCACGGACCGACGAAGGCGTGGTCGCCTGGGCCACAATGAGTACTCTTTTTGAGAATTAAAAGAGAAGCGCTAAGTTGTCGATAATGCTTGTTGCGAACACCGCAGCTCGCTTCTCCACTCGCACGCGGAGGAGGCGACGTGGCCCGCCACTTGGAGGCAAACCTCCGTTGTTGTTCGTTGGGTGATGTTCCGCCCTCCCACGGAACACGGTGGACCGCCACCGATCGAGTACGCCAAAGACATCGCCGACACCCCGTGGATGAGGTAACACACTCGCCTCAAATCTCGCCTCTCGAGCACGCCTAACTCCCTTGTAAACAGATGGTGCAGTGGTCGGGGCCTCACCGTTTTGGCGCGACGCATGAGGTCTCAGGCGACGCCATTTCTCAAAGTGAGCACGACGCGACGATGTCGTTGCGCCCTACTCTCCAGCTTGTGGTCCCGGAGCGCTTCTCCGCCGGCAGCTCGCGGTTGACACGACACCGCACTCACTAGGACCTTTCCGAGACGACCTGCGGATCGCCCACCATGGGCCACTATCGGGTCCGACGGCGTATGCTCCTCGATATTTTTCCCCACTTACGCACTTGAATAACTTTCGCCATTTCTTATTTCCTCGCAAATGAGGTACGCGCACCGACAGTGAGGAGGTCCTACTTGGAGTTCGCTCGAGTTCGACCGCCCCACGACGAGGACGCGGTGGACGCCATACACCGCTGCACGACGCCCACGCCGAGCACTGACGGGTCTCCGTGCTTTGCACGCCGAGTGAGGCCTTTGGCTCACCCGCAAGGTTCTCGCTTTGACCTCGTGTCGAGGAGTACTCGCACCGAGTGCCGCGCGCTCGCCTGCTCCAGCTCTTTTTCCTTGCCGCGTCACACGCTGTCGCACGTGGCGCCATGTACTTGCCCCGATCCTACTACTCCGTGATCTTTGCGAAATGAATGTGGTGTGTACTTACTGCTTTTTGCATTGCAGATGACCCGATGGGTGCCGCAGCGGCACTCGCCAGGCAATCGTGATGCAGCCATGGGTCAGGCAAAGGACGCCGTGACTGACGAGAGGGTCACCGAGACCCGGCCAGACGACCATGACATGTACGATCAAGATATGGAGTGGTTCGCCCGCGCAGACTCGCTTTAATGTGAGGTACACACCAAAGACCAGACGTCGACGGAGGCATCGGTAGCGGACACGCACTCTTCACAGATATCCCGTAGGGACAACGCCGGTAAGTGTCGCAATCGGCTACATGGGCACGCTTTTTCCATGTAAATTACGAATAACAACTGACGTTACATGCAGACTCACCATGGGGAGATTGAGGGGAGGTCAGGTCCATGTTGACGCGCCACGGGGCATACAGTGACCGCCGCCGAGTTCGAGACAGCCTTGGGCTCGGGTCCTCGAGAGGATGAGGCGGTTGGCTCGCGGCCACCCGCCGGCGCGAGACGCCGGCGGACGCAGAAGACACCACGCCCTCGCGCCCAAAGACTCGCCCCTACCCCACCGGGTGCTCACACGCCCCACGCACCGCAGGGGGACAATGGTCGAGGAGGCTCCTCCGCGCCTCGCCCACCCCGCTGTTCCTCGCACTCTCCCACGCAGCAGCAGTGGGGACAAGTGGGCGGAGGCTCCTTCCGCGCCCCGCCCTACCCCGCCGGTTCCTCGCTACGCTCCCACGCAGCAGCAGTGGGGACAGCAATGCGGAGGCCCCTCGCCGCCTCGCGCGCCAAAGAGACTCCTAGGTGGTTTCGACGACCTTGTGGACGACGAGTTTGACTCGAGGAGTACCTTCGACCGACTACCTTGACCCTCTCAGCTCTCGTGAGCGCCGCCATAGGACACGCTGCCGCCGCCACACTACTCTACGCCGCGCCGCAGGTCGCCTAGGAGGGACGCCCGTCTCGTCGCCACTCACCTACCCCACGGGCCGATCAGAAGTGTGGCGTGATTGACTTGTTGTATGGATGTATTTTTGTAATGGCTTTACGCTCAAAGAAGATATTGTATAACTCTCCGAGTTAGTAACATGACAGCTTTATCACTTTAAATTGTTCAAATTCATGTATGCATTGCTTGCCTATGCCACACTACGTGACAACACACTAACGCCTCGGTGCACCTATCGCTTCTAGTCGGGCGATCGCTCTAATATGAGGCGATCGCCCATACCCGCGATATTTGCCCTTTATAATATTCGCTCACAAGCGGTCTTGCAAAGAATAGAGGAAGAAAGAATAGAGGGGTGAGGAAAAAATTCAGATCAATCAAAATGCCGAGGCGCAAGTGCAAAGGGGAAGGCAAAGGAAGAAGCAAGTGCATGCTCGCAAGAATTTAGCGCATCAAGATCTCTTCCTACCTCGTGGAGTCAGAGCACCATGTGTATGTGCGGAGATCTTTGCAGCTTGTCCGCTTTTGGGAAATTTCAACTTGGAAGAGGTGGTATTGAAGTACTGCAACTACGATTCGATCCACGAGAAGAGCCTCAAGGATCGCCGCATGGTAACAACCGTGACGGGTTACATAATATTTGTGAATGAAACTTTGCTAATTTACGCTTTCATGCAATCACCTCCGCCATCGCGGTGAATTTGAGCAAAGGTTTGATACGAGATCAACCCCGAGGACCAACGGCTTGACCAAGCCAACCGGCAGGACGAGTTCACGCGCGGCTTCAAGAACAACGCGATGTCGCACGCGAGGAGGCATGTAGGAAGGAAGCGGAGAGAAGGAGGCCGAGAGAGAGAGAACGAGAGAGGCGCGCGGCTGCAGAAGCTCACGAGGCATGTGCGAATGGGAAGTGGCCTCAAGCACTCAAAGATGTCCGTGTTAACTTTGGTTTTCTTTGTTCGTGGTACTCCTTTCGCTTTAAGTCGAATAAAGAGTGCGGCCTAACCTTCAAGTGTATGCTCACCGTCCAAGGGCTCGATATGTCCCATCGGGTTACATAATATTTGTGAATGAAACTTTGCTAATTTACGCTTCATGCACCACCTCCGCCATCGTGAATTTGAGCAAGGGTTTGATACGAGATCAACCCCGAGGACCAACGGCTTGACCAAGCCAACCGGCAGACGAGTTCACGCGGCGTTTCAAGAACAACGCGATAAGTCGCACGCGAGGAGGCATGTAGGAAGGAAGCGAGGAGAAGGAGGCCGAGAGAGAGGAAACGAGAGAGGGCGCGGCGTGCTGAGAAGCTCACGAGGCATGTGCGAATGGGAAGTGGCCTCAAGCACTCGAGAGATGTCCGTGTTAACTTTGGTTTTCTTTGTTCGTGGTACTCCTTTCAGCTTTAAGTCGTAATAAAGAGCGCGCCTAACCTTCAAGTGTATGCTCACCGTCCAAGGGCTCAGATATGTCCTATCTGCTCAGCTTGTCCCAAATGATGTTATTTTTATCCATCAAGATAGGTTATAGCATTTTAAGTTCATCGATTTGATTTCATCGAGTTTGACCATCGCTTATAAAGATACGCCATTTTTATGTTTTACCGATTGCATGCTCTGGACAACAATAAAATAGTGCAGCCTAAAGTGACATCTAAATATTTTTACATAATTGTAACCTATGCAAGCCTAAGAATGCAACAAAACTGGTTCACAAGTTTTGAGGTCCTTTAGACATTATTCTAACTACTTGAACAATGAATGTTATAAAGGGTTTAAACTAGCCATCTTTGATTCAAAATGCAAATATATTTAGACATTTTTACAAAAACAAAGTGCATAAGGTTGTAGTAACTTATTCTATTTATTTCATGATTTATGGATCAACACACATTGAAATCCCTTCACAATCCATAGTTAGAGCCTAGCATTCGAACTCAAATAAAATTATTTTTCTGCAAACAACACATAAATTTTTATTTTACAATCATATTCCTCATTCCAAAATTTAAATTTATAAACAAGTTTCATTTCATTTGGACACTCCTAGCAAAATTTATGGGGTTCATATTAAAAAGGTATATAGTAATTACAAAAAATACTAAAAAAATTACCAGAACTCCTGCCTCTGCCTCTATGCATGGGGGCCTACACCGACGGCAGCCAACAAAGAACAAACAATGAGGAGCTATCGCTCAGATATGGGGCGATCGCCTATACACAAAGCATCGAGGGTATTTTTGTAATTTTAATTCCGACGATAGTTTTGAAAAAAGAATAAAAAAATATTAAAGAAAAAAATTCATCAACTGACATGCAGCCTCAGATGCCTGCCCTCCTCTCACCTCCATGGACATGCCAATTTTGAATGCCCCTGTTGTAACGCCCGGCTCCACACCAAATAAACCACATCACACCAACCCCTTTTACATTTTTATCCTCGCTTCTCATTAATGGGTTACTAGGGGATTGAAATGCATTTGACAACGAGGGTTACATGCTTGTGTAACCCTCACTCAACTCGTAATGTGAGAATAAATCCCAAATTCTCTTGCACATATAACCTACAGGGGCCACAATTAGGCTCAGTTCATCCTTCTACCTGGACTGAGTCTCACACCCTTCCTCCCATCTACTCATCTTCCCTCTTCTATTTTCTAGTCGGTTGCTGACTAGTGCCTAGCGACTTATCCATATGAAAACTATATCATTTCATTAGCCTTGGAAATAATTCCATTAGTATATTATTATATATTATATTATTGAAACCATAGAAAAGAAGCCATCGTGTTCTCTCTCGTGGGCTAGAAGTTAGCATATTAATCGGACAAAAAGAGAAAAATCTACACTACCGATTATGGTGAGTCCAGATTATAATCGTGTTAGCACCAAAATTTGGCAAGGCATAATCAATTTGTTGGGTTGAGGATCGATCGATATTTCGCCGACATCGCTAAAATGGTAAGTTGAAATAAATCGAATAATAGCCGATATCAATCTGCAATGGATTGAGGCCGATACGAATCATGATTGGCAATACATTGGAGAAGGATACGATCGGCCTACATGCTATAAAAAGGGATCAAGGGTGAGCAAAAAGAACAACCAACAATCAATCAAACAATAATTTATATCTCTTGTAATTTGTCGTTGATCAATAAAGTTGCACATCGCCGATTGTTGATCTTCTTCGATTATGGCAGGTTTGGTTTTTTCCGATCTTGTTGTGCATTGCCATTTTCGAGAAAATCTACCTTTATCAACCATCTAATCAGCTCTAACAAGCTGTTTAGACTTATCATTACTTTCGACTTAATCGGCTTTGAATAGCTGTTTAGATCCTTACTGATTATCACATTAGATCGACTTTGAGCGTATTTTTCATCTATCTTGCCGATTGCAGGATCAAATCGGCTGGCACGCTCGAATCGTAATTGAACTCGTGTTCACATGTGTTTGAGCCGATCAATCCTTCATCATATGTTTCAACGCCAATACACTTTGGCACTCCCAAGGGACACGATGTTACAAGAAAATCAATTTAGCTGCTCGACGCCAACACCAATGTTATAATTGTCCCAACAATCGACGATTTAACACCATAACAAAGGTAAGGAAATTGAAGATCGGAAAGCCGCGCCGAGGAGATGATGCTAAGTTACTATTAAAAACCCGACGAGGTGTTACGTGAAAAGACAAATACCGATAGTCAACCCATCCGCGATATGCGCATCGCCGACGATCCAGTAAGCCATTACATGCTTGCACAACCTGAATTATCTCGCTATGATTAATCAACTGCGCACCGTGCTTTGATTAACCAATCATCACCGTAAAAACTCTTGCCGATGATAGCCAATAGCGTTAAGACCATAGCTCAAGAATTGGCGCGATTGAAGTTTGCCGATTCAATGCAAGCTTTACCAAATTACTCGGTCTACTCGGTAGCACCAAATACGCAGAGCCCAAAGATAGTGACCGATCCTAAGCTATCGGCTCCAATTCCTACTATGATGCCAACCTAGCCGACCATAATATTGCCGCAAGATCCTCGTGACAAATGGGGTTATGCATTATCAACCATCGGCTCCATTTTACACCTTCCCGCAATCGCCCACACCGTTGAAACCCCTATGCGCCCATAGTACACCGAGTCGATTTCATAGAAGAATTTGGCCCGCATAAGGTCGTGACCTACTCGAGCCCTTTGTTCCATTACTAGAGCCGATGACCAGAGACCAAATGTCGGCTATGAATAGCCTCATCAACTTCCATCGCTCTCAAGCAACCTATCAACCCGAGCATGCGCCGAGGGGCATAATGCTAGTTATGATCCTAATTGGCAAACCCCTAACACATTATCGGCCAACACAACAAATTAGACCGATCGATTGTCAGAGTGATGCGGAGCTATTCGACAAACAAATAAAGGGGAGGATAACTAGCTACCGAAGTCAGATCCCGATTATATTGATAGGATTCCTTACCCTAATAATTTCAAGGTCCCCTATTTTTCTAAGTTCTCGTGAGATGATTCACCACCACCTTAGAGCATATCGGACGATTCATTGCATAATGTGTGAGGCAAGACGCTCGATGGATTAAAGATGAAATTGCATCCGCTAACATTATCTCAAGCAAGCTTTTACATGGTTCATGACTTTTCCCCAAATTTGATCAACATTTAGACCGATTTGGAGAGCCGACTCCATGGGTATTTTTTCTAGAAGCTTGGATCTTAGGATTTGTGTAAGGACCCGAATCCACCGATTCAACCCACTATGTTTACCGCACTAGTCCTGTGATCAATGCTAGTGCATTACACTCAACATCGGTACATATCATATCATACTCAACGATAATAGAATAATACTCCATTTATTGATATAGCTAAGTGTATGATCTTATGACCGACTTACATTGTTATGCCACGCAGGCAAGACGGAAATATAAGTTAAGAATTAAGCAATGAAAGTAGAAAACGAGATAGCTCATCGCTCACCACAGTGCAACCGACAAGGCTCTGACCCTAATGACTCAAGGCCCTCTTGAACTCCTCCTCCAACACAGTGTAGATTCTTCGATCGTTGATTATTGTTGTTGGCAAGGGTGAGTACTTAAAGCACTCAACAAGTTGTGCACAGAATGCAATTCTTTGTAACTATATGTAAGGCTTATTCCAATAGATAGGTTATCATGGTTATTTTGAAATAAGCAGCATTTATGAACAAATACAATAAATAGATTGTAAAGACCGTAAAACAAATAACAATAAATAGATTCAAAGATTTCAAGTAAACCAAGTTTTCAATTCTAAGTCAAATTCCATCTTCCACATGGCATTCCGCCATCCCAACCAAGTTATCCATTTAATTAAGCTAACCCTTAATCAGAATTCTTAGCATTGCTCAATACCACGAGCACGGCTATCCGAATAGTTTCACACTGCAGAGGTTATGCACTTTACCCATGCGATACAACCATACACCACAAAGGCGAGTGATTATAACAAAGCCTTTACAATGCGCTGCTTAACCCGATACCACCCGCTAAGGTTTCAACACCGTGGGACTCGTTACTACATCCAGTGGTTCCCCACTCTTGCGCCATGTGAATTACTCCATTACTCGTAAACTCACACCGACCACGATAGTACCAAAATTAAGATATTGCAAATTAATCACCTAGGTCGCCCATACTGCATATGTGGTTGCATGATTGACTCAGTCAAAGGCTTGCAAGGTTAAGTCCTTAGAGTGATCAAGGCAAGACATCCACATACCCTCCGCCCATCGGGCCCACCTTGGCATACTCGCCCTTGTCACTTGCCCTAATCTAAGTGATTATCACCCGCTTGATTACTACACCACGTGCCATCAATAATTCAACATCGCTATGACATGACTCGCCACAACAACTCAATCTCATCGTGATCCCATATGACACACAAGTTCATAACATTGTTCCATATTCCATTAATCAAGATTTGTTATCAATGATTCTCGACACATGTGATGACGTGGCATGGCTAAGCAACTAACACGGCCTAACCATCCCATGTTGATTATCATTACCAACCAACTATAACGGACCAATCTAGGCTAATAGATCATGGCATACAATAACAAGGTATGGTATAGATCAAATTGGTATAATAGCTAAGTCCCAATTTAATTTGAAACATTGTATACGTGAAATAGTATGCAATAGGGTAAAACAAATATAGCAATTTTATAAACATGGGTTCAACATGATCAAAGCACAACTTGCCTTGGAATAGGTCCTGATCTTGATCCGAGCTTGCTCTTGAGTTGTTGAATCTTCCTCCTAAGCGCCGACAATTCAACGCCTACGCTGCATCGACGGAGAAAAGCAAATAAATACCAAAACAGAGAGCAAATGAACTCCAAAATCAAATAAAATTCACCATTAAATAGATCTCAATTTTAAATTTTTTGCAATTTGAATCCTCAAATCTGAGTTAAGATGCAAAAGTTATAGCCTTTTGAAGTTTGAATAAATAATCAAATTGCAAAATTAGAAATTCAGAATTAATGCATTATTTTTAAACCGAAAGCAGATTTATTGCAAGCGTGACATAATGTCGACGCCAGCCCGACCAACCAATCGTGTTCGCCACATGTCTCGGGTATGGATCGAGTCCACGCGCAGTCACCGACCACGGTGGACTCGGTCCACGACGCCGCACCCGCTCGACACGCGGCGGCATCCGATTGGTCCATGCGCGTTCAATCTGGTCCGATGAAGACGGATTGATGGCCCGATTGCTCGCGACGCGGCGCCGCGACAACCAAGGATTTAGATCCGACGCCCCGCAGCTTTTGATCCGGCGATGGAGGCACGGCGCGAACTCCACCGGCAGCCAAGAAGACAACCGCCGACGGCTCTCGGCGCTTTCCCGACGAGGTGAAGGCGGCTCGCTCCTGACGGAGACGAATCCGATTTGGTTCTACCGCGGCGAACACGCCCTAGTGCCAACGGATCCCGCTGAAACCCTCGGCGGTTCTCGCGACAACCTCCGATGAGTCCTTGCGACGAAGCGATGGCGATTCCAGCGACGGTGAGCGGGGAAAAAGAAGCGGCGTAGCTGAGACAACCTCGGGGCAGGGTCTGCGGCTTAAATAGCCCGCTCGACGTCCGTGTCAGAGGTGGAGTCCTTTCCGTACGCGGCGGCGCAGTCCGAGTCCGACACGGCGACGAGTACCGGAGAATACGGAGTCTCGACCGTCCACGCGTCGTGAATCAGACGGACACTCGCGCGCATGATGTGGCAAAACCGAGCCTCCAAGCGACACGATCCAACGGTGATTTATAAACGAGTCCCAACCAGACGCTTCGCCCCGATCATCCGATCCAAATCCAACGGCAGGATTAGACCTTCTAGAAATCGGCCAACGGGCCGCAAGACTCGCCACTCACACGACAAGATACGGGCCAAACCCAATACTGCTCACTGTGCTTTTAAGAGGTTTATTATTTAAAAATAATTACGTAAATTCATTTTGTTTGTTTTGGGCAATAAAACTATTAGGAAAATCCAAGAAAATTTCCAAAAATACTTTGAGAAATTTTGAACTCAGATAAAATATTTTGGTAAAACTTTATTTTAACTTTGCACAAATTTAAATAATTTTCAATAAAAGGCCAAAACACTTAATTTGCAATTAATTCAAATAAATCCGTAAAATCTAAATAAATCCTAAAAATCATAAAATGCACAAATGACAATAAAATAATATTTAGGGAAATTTTGGGATGTTACAATTTGTGATTTGAGTTTGTGAAAGGATCAAGTTGGCCTAGAGGGGGGGTGAATAGGCAAATTTAAAACTTTTTAAGTCTTATAGAAAAACTTTTCTAATTAAAACAGTAACAACAAAAATTATTTTAAAGATTTAGTACAACTTTGATTCAAGTAAGACTTGTATAGAGAAGAATTTGAAATAGAATTGACAATAAGAACAACAAAGCTAAAATAGATCAATAACAGTGGAGACTCAAAGATTTTTTCACCGAGGTCGTGAGCTCAATCTCCTACGTCCCTCTAGAGCACTTCTTTAGAAGTATAGCTTAACCAAAAGCACTTCTTCAGATGTATTGCTCCACCAAATAGCCAATCACAATGGCTTTTGGTTTTCCACTATCTTGACTCTTTCACCACTCTGGTGAGGTGAGTTTCAACCTTTCACAATAATGGTGGCCTTCGCAACTCTCTGGATAGGTCGCACCAACAACTTCTCCAACCGTCTAGGAATAGCTAGTTCTAAGAGTAATAGACTATCCACAAGCCCTGTCTCTTGGTTCAATATCTAGATGCAAAATAGATATAGCTTGGAGCAAGCACTCTATCGATCGTAATGAGGGTTTGTGATTTTCTGAAGTTGAAGATCAAACTCTTTGATGAAATGAAGCTCAGAATTCTAAAGATCAAAGAGTTGTATATGATTTGAAAGATGTGAACGGTGCTCAGGATTTCAAGGATGTATATGTGCAAAAGCTCTATGTCTATCGTGAGCTCAAAGCATCATATATATAGAGCTCCGAATAGAAATAACTGCTTGTAATCGCTCTTTTCCCGCTGGGGTTTGGTAAGATAGATAGGTAGGTCAACTACTACCTTTTTTATAAGAATTTTAAGGAGTGTGAGTCATAAGTCAAAATACACACATGCCGGATTGAAATTTTTAGTCCGGGTACATAGGATTTGAGAAGCATTGTTGTACTCGACGACCCATTTATACTGGATCAAAATATCGTCCGTCAGTCAGTCAAAGAAGTTTGTGCCGATCAAAATGTTGGTCCGATGTACATATACTTTGACTTATATTGATATCAACAAACAATATTTGTGCCTGATCAAAAAGTTTATCCAGGATATGTGGTTTTGTTCCATTTGAATACCAAATAATAACGCTTTGCGCGGACCAAAAAGTTGGTCCGAGTACATGGAAAACGATCGCTTTATCTCAAAGAAGTATGTTTGCGCTTAGACCGAAAAGTTGGTCCGCGCATACATAGAATTCGTCCGCACTAAACTTCATATTTCGTTAAGATTTAAACAAAACAAATCTTAACATAGATTAGAATTTTTATTTAGAGTGAAAATATAACTTATGCCGACTAAATTTAAGAGAAAATTTATATTGGTCCGACGAAATAGTGTATGCTTGGTTGAAAAGAATCAAAGAAGAAATCTTAACGCCGGACTGAAAAAGTCGGTTCGGCGTACATGGAATACGCTCATTGAAGATAACTCTTAGCACCGGACCGAAAATGTTGGTCCGTCACACATGGTGTGCGCTCGGTTGGAATTGAACTTTGATAATGTTTGAGCGCCAAAAGGATGTTTGATCTGAGAGAGAATTCTTTTTGGCTAAGACATAGAAGACTTGGATTTTGAATGAGAAATTTGAAATGTCCTATGCTCCAAGTAATCTTAGTGATTTTGCATATGAACTAAGATCATTTCTTATGTATAATCCCTCTTAATAGTACAGTGAATCTAGCTATATGACTTGAAATAGTTTCAAGCCAAAACTAAAATAAGTACCTTAGCCTTAATCTTCAAATACAGCTGTTGTTAGCTTCTTCTTAGTATCCTTCTTGATCATCAACACCAAAACTTACATGATAAGCACAATTGACAAAAATAGGGGGCCTAGATGCTCTCAGTTTGTCCTGCTAAAATTTGGTGAATTGGTCACATATTACATTAAGAAGTTCAGGGAAATTAGAAATTGGTGTTTTAGTGTCACCTTGCCGATAACCAATTAGTCGATTTGATTTCCAGGTTAGTAGTTGAAGGAAAATTCACTGATGAGAGTTCACCTATTTAAGTCATTTGATACATCGAATATCGCCTCAAGAAAGCCGCTTTATCGATAATAGATGTTTTTGAGATAAGTTCAAAATAATAATAATAATAACAAGGATAAAGATAAAGCAAATGTTAGCCTCACGAATACGGTTCGAGTGATTTATCTAAGATGGCGAGGTTGAAATAAATATAGCCGAATGGGTTAAAGGGTCCAAAAATCTTTTGCCTGCTCATGGCTTAAGCCGACTAAAAATAAGTCTGAAATAAAGTATGATTTTGATGCCTCCATGTGTGACCGTATTTTGATTTACTATTGCAAGAAAAATAATATGGTTGCCCAAGGACACACCATACAAATCGGTCAAGAAATCAAAAGCATAGGTATTGCAAATGGCATCATTCTTTTCTCATAATACTAACGATTGCAATATTTTTCATCAATAGATTCAATCGCTATCGCCTCGACTAAAATTTGCGTAAGAGCCGATGATATAGTTGATGCTAATTCCTTCCCAATCAACATGGTCCAATGTTCTACAAAGGGAAAAGAGCCGATGCAAGATACGGGTCAATAGTTGAACATCATGTTAACATTCGCATAAGCTCCAATGCGCAGGAGACCTCAAGATCATGCGTCGGCTCACTTCAAATAGAAATCGCCACGAAGGGAAGAATTCAAGGACCATTAAACCAAAAGGAGACTTGCAGATCGGCAAGTGGTACAAGGCTAAGAAAGCATCGCCACCACGAAAGCCGATCTACAAGCCAAAACCAACTTTCTCCTAGCTATTGGAAAATTTGAAAAGAGGAACAATAGGTCACATCTACTACCACACATCACCGATAATATGTATGGCCTCGATAACCTTGAAAGGGCTCACCAACGTGCCCTTTGGCGCTTACTCATGGGAGAGAGGGTCACTTTGTCATCACCGATACTTGTTCGATGGAGTATTAACTGTGCCAAGGTGATCAGCAGACACAACTGGCCATTGTGATGAACAAATTGATAGGGATCGGTCCGTGAAAGGATTTCCGTGCGTATATAGTGGCAAACGAACCGTCGAGGGTCAAGTTCTATGGCTAAGGTTGATCTGTAGGAAAATACGAGAACCGATCAATTAAAGCCTAGATGGTGCCTCTAGGCTTAGTCGATTGCAACGAGACAACTTCGAGGCTAAGGACCTAGGAGATGAGGGAAGCCGAAAGTAAAAACAAAGAGACGGAGCATTTAACGACTCGACAGAGAAAATAGCTAAAAAGTAGTGGAGGAAAAAGAGCCGTTGAAGATGAATTCGATTCAGCCAATGATTTGGATTCGCCCGTGATTCGGGATGACTCTCCACCTCCGATGGACATCAATATGGTATTCTCTTTGCTGGCCGAATTCAAAATAAGTAGTGCGTTGGCCAAAGAGACGTTTGCCCAGTTGTGCTTGGGGGCTCAAGATGCAGTTCTTGAGAAGCCTCAAGATGATCATCGGCATCTGAAGCCATTATATTTGAAGGGTCATATTAATGTCTAGCGGATATTAAGGATGTTGGTCGATGGAGACGCAAGAAGTTGGGTAAGTCCGATGAAGATCTAATTAAAACTAACATGTTTTTAAAT
This sequence comes from Otatea glauca, assembly GCA_036346275.1. Lineage (NCBI taxonomy): Eukaryota > Viridiplantae > Streptophyta > Magnoliopsida > Poales > Poaceae > Otatea > Otatea glauca. The sequence continues at coordinate 42,585,740 of CM070711.1, forward strand.
GATTTCACAGGCGATCCCACAGAGGCAAAGGGGGTCATGGTGACAGAGATAACAGTTGGCAGTAAACCATTGCCGATAGCTTTTTTCGTAATCGACACTAAGGGAAATTACAACATTCTGTTAGGGCGAGATTGGATTCACGCCAACTGCTGCATCCCGTCGACCATGCATCAGATACTCGTTCAATGGAGCAGGGATGAAGTTGAAGTGATTCAAATCAACACATTGGTTCACATAGCCATGGCCAGTTCAGACACGAATTGGCAACATGATGAGGCTGAGTGCATATCGGATAAAGCCATGGACGATTGTGATTTCATCCGCATTAACAAAACAAAGCTTATTCCGATCAACGAACGCCAAAACACGCTTGATCGCATAAATGAAATTTTGCGCCATGGGGTCTAACTGGTAATAGAGGCTTTACAAGATAAAATGTGAAGCTATTGGCAAACAACAAATAGCTACAAGGTCATTGAAGACTTTTAAGAAGTTGAGAAATTAGGCCAAGGTTTCACACCAATTGATTTACTAGATGAAGTCAACATAGGTGATAGTGATAGAGAAAGACTAATTTTAATTAGTTCAAAATTAGCCACAAATTATAAGGAGAAGTTGGTCAAGATGTTAAAAAATTGTAAAGATTGCTTTGCTTGGGAATATCATGAGATGCCCGGTTTAAGCCGACAACTTGTTGAACATCTACTGCATATAAAATCAGTTATCGGCCGCTTAAACAAATCCTAGATGATTTAATCCGCCTTGTATAATACTATAAAAGAAGAGATTGAACGATTGTTGGAGGCTAAATTTATCAGATCTTGTTGATATGCTGAGTGCGTTTGCAATATCGTTCCTATTATGAAGAAAAATGTTAAACTTAGGGTGTGTGACGATTTTGGGTATTTAAATAAAGCCACACATAAGGATGAGTATCCGATGCCAATAGTCGATATGCTTATTGATGCTGCATTGGGGAAAAGGATTATTAGTTTTCTTGATGGTAATGCCAGATATAAGTAGATATTCATGGCAGAAGCCGATATACCTAAGATAGGTTTCAGGTGCCCTAGGCTTATTTGAGTGGGTTGTAATGACGTTCGGCTTGAAAAATGCTGGCGCAACATATCAACGTGCCATGAATTTAATTTTTCATGATTTAATCGGCCATATTGTGGAAATTTACATCGATGATGTTGTAAAATCAAAGGAAGATTTGCAGCATCTAGCCGATTTAGAAACATTATTAAAAAAGACTAGGGCACGTGGTTTAAAGATGAATCCATACAAGTTTGATTTTGGCGTATCGACTAGACAGTTTTTAGGCTTTATGATCCTGGAAAGAGGAATTGAGGTTAATTAGGAAAGGGTCAAAGCTATTGAAGGACCAAGATGGCGACAGAGGGCGCGGGGTGAATGAACACTAATTAAATTTTACCCCCAAAGAAACCAAGCCAAAGCCCTTAGATATCAAATAAAAGTCGAAGAATCAGTTTTTGAAGTTTTCAGCCCGAGGCCGGCACTACCGCAATGAACAGTAAAATCAGGCATATGAATAGTAGTTTCAGCACGAGTTCAAATAAAAAATTGATGTAACTTTTGAGTGAATGATCCAAAACTCGTGAAACTTTGTGTGCACGTTCCTAAGGATGTTAGGAACCTATTCCAAAGTTCAATCGCAAGGATTGATGTCAAAGTCCCAACCTTTTTCCAATTTGAGGAAGAGTGCACAAGAATGGGTACAAAAACAAAAACTTGGCCCTCAGCTAGCTCGTGGGTTCTTGATGATCAAGATGATCCTAGATGACTTCCCACATGTCATAGCAAGCTAGAACACAGGACAAGAACACCAAAAACCCGATCTTCCAAGAATAATCCCCTAGAGAGCAAAAGATTGGTTTCTTGCAAGGAAGAACACAAGAGTCGCTAGATGATTGCGATATGATCTCAAGAAGATTCATCCATCAATTATTCATCCTCGCACAAGATCCACAAGCATTTAGTAGGAGGAGGCAAATCCAAATGAGCGAAAAGTAAATTATGAATTTAAAGACTCAATTTATTGCATAAGGTAAATGCAGAAAGTAAATTCAGAATTGAGAAAATTAGATTTTCATTTACGAAGGGAGGTTTACAAAGCTTCACAACAAAGTGGGCAAAGCTCAAAGGAGCACAAAACCACAAACCTTCAAGAGGAGGAAGACTGTCCCTACCCTCTATTTAAATCCATGTTGAGTCATCCTCCACCCTTGGATGAGTTTCTTCTACCCTAAGGATCACCATCAAGGGCTAGGATTGACTCACTCACTCATACATGGGTTAAACCAAACCCTTTAACATAACGGGTTTTGCACGCTTTTCAAAGCACACTAACTAGACCATCTACTCTATCACCTAGACCTCAATCCAACGCCTCCTTGATCCGAGTAGCTCCTTGACCATCTACTCTATCACCTAGACCGCAATCCATCTACTCTGTCATCAAGAATTTGTTTGGGGAGCCGATCAACGAGGGGCTTTTGAGTATCAAGGAGTATTTGTCCAGCCTCCGCTTGGCTGCACTCAGAAAGGTGTACCTTTTAAACTATATATATCGCCAAAGAGGTGAAAATTAGAGCCATTTTGGCATAAGAAATTGATGGCAAAGAACAGGTTATTTTCTACTTGAGTCAACGGTTAATTGATGCGAAAACTGTGTAACCTTTGTAGAAAAACTCTACATGTTATTATATTTGCTTACACCAAGTTAAGGCATTATATTTTAGCATCAGCTTGTAAAGTTGTTTGTAAAACCGATGTTATAAAGTATATGTTATCAGCTCCAATCTTACGAGGTCGACTTGGTAAATGGGCATATATGCTCATCGAGTTCGACTTAACGTACGAATCGCTAAGGTCATCAAAGGTCAGGCGATTGCTGATTTTATAATAGTACATGAGACTGATATAAATGTCGATCTAGTGTTTGTTGCCCCTTGGTAGTTATTTTTTGATGGATTAGTGTACTGAGAAGGTGATGTATCGATATTGTGTTAATTTCACCAAAATGGTATAGCTTTGAGTTTGCATTTCGGCTAAATTGCAAGTGTTCTAATAATCAAGTCAATATAAAGCATTGTTTAAAGGGCTATAGTTACTCGATAATATCGAGTCGACTCGCTGAGGCTTATGGTAATTCCTTGTTAGTAGTCCAAAGAAATTAGAGGGGAATATAATTGTTGTGATGAAACATTAAGCCTATATTTAGCTAAATGTCTTAAGCTTATCTACTCGTTTAGTTCTTTTGTAATTCACCATGTTCTTCATGAAATGAATACTAAGGCCAATGATCAAGCTCAACAAGCATCGGGCTATAAAGTTTTTGGCTGATTAGAGGAGTGTGAGCCAATAGAGAAGATGGTCATGTGCGTTACTACGGACAATTGGAGGTCAAGAATAATGGATTATTTGACCAATCCTTCAAGACCCACAAATCAGAAAATTAAGAGGCAGGAACTAAAGTATGTTTTTGTCGAACCCTAATATGCAAATTCGGACCCTCCTGTATTCTCGTGACTAGTCCAGGATCACGCTAGTGCACACAGGCTCAACATTGATGAATATCATAATCATACTTAATGGTAACATAATAAAGACTTCATCAATATTAAATATAACTGTTTGATGACCTTATGTCAACCTTACATGAATACGCCTCGCAGGGCTAAGACTGAAAGTAAATAAATAGCAGCGAAAAATATACACAAGCGTAGAAATCCTTCAATCTGCAACAGGCAACTGACAAGGTTCGCACCGTAGTTATTCTCCTCTTCCTGATACTCTTCCTCATATGCAGGCATTGCTTCTTCTCCAACTGGTGATGTTTTGTTGCAAGGGGGTGAGTACATAAAGCACTCAACAAGTTGCGCACATAATACAAGTCTAGTATACTATATGCATGGCTTAATACAAAGGATAGGCTGACATGGTTAATTTGCATAAACGGCAATTGTAGAAGAATAACATAAATAGATTGAAAGACAGTAAAAAAAATATTAACAATAATACATTTTCCATTTGTTTTCCAATAACCAACTCATCACCTTACTCCATATTTCACATCCATACCCCATCTGTTTTTAATAAATTCTAACCCTTGATCAGTAATCACCGAGCAATGCTCAACATCGCGAAAGCACGGTTATTCGAATATGTTTTACACTGCAGAGGTTATACACTTTACCCACAAGATACAACCATACACCACAAAGGCGAGTGATTATAACAAAGTATTTTCATTGCCTATCTAAACCCAAGACTATCTACTAAGGTTTCAACACCGGTGGACTGACACACATCCGTGGCCCCTCTTGCGCCATGTGAGCATACCTGCGAGGATCGGTTACCACTACTCGGGTCTCACAAAACCACAAATAGTACGAAGTTTAGACTGACAGATTAATCACCTAGGTCTGTCCCATAGCGTATATGTGGTTGTATGAATGACTCAATTCAAATTCTTGCAAGGTTAAGTCCTTAATTGACCAAGACAAGACTAACTAAAAATCATTATAACCATGAACCAACCATTATCATAAAAAGCAATGCGACCGTCTAAGTGCCACATTTTCCCACCACAAATACAAGCCACTTGCCTCAGTCTAAATCATTTTACCACCCCGGTTGATTACCATGCACCACGTGCCATCAACAACAACAATATTGTGTGACAACACCAACACACAATTTAATAAACATGTTCCAAAATCATTAAGCAATATTAACCATTTTTTACATAAAGTGATGACTCGTTGCACGGCTAAGCATTCTACTTGCGTTCTAACCAACCATATTGGCAATTATAGCTACGAATTAGTATTAAACCATTCTAGCATGACAAATGAAATACGACATACAACATGGCAAGGTGGATGTAACTCAAAGTGGACAATAACTAATCCCAACATATTTGAAACAACGATACTTAAATTAATATGCAATACTTTGAAACAAAATAATATTTAAAGCATAGGTTCAAGATGATCAAAGCACAACTTGCCTTTAAACAGCTCTGACTCCTGCTCTGGACCTTGCTCGGGTGCTGCCTCCTAAATCACAAACACACTGGGCAACTCGACGTCTACGCGTAACAAGCGAGAAAGCAATAAATAGCAAGTACAAAGAGCAAGATCAACTCCAAAAGTTAAATAAAATTCACCATTAAATATATCATGATTTTATACATTTTTAGAAACAGGAATCACCTCAATCGGAGTTCAAATGCAAAAGATATAGCTATTCAAAGTTTGGAATAAAAGATAATTCTGAAAAATAGAAAAACCAAATTACTTTTACACTGGAAAATAGCGTTTATGACATCACGCTGATGTCAGCGGGCACGTGGCCCAATCAGCTGCTGACACGTGGCACAACCACAGCGCGACACGCATCACCGGCGTATGGATTCGGTCCACGGCCGGCGCTAGTCCACGGTGGACTGGAGGCACTGTGCCTGTGCACCGGCTGACGCAAGCCGTGGCATCGGTGATGACACTCGACCACTCACAGCACGACACGCGGCAGCAAATGACGGGCATCACGCTCGATGCAATCTCATCCACCCAATTCAAATCGAACGGCCGAGATCGCCGCAATGCGACGCGGCGCTCACCGCGGGAGGCGACGGTGGCACCATCCCGATCGCCCCGGTCTGACGGATGGTGGTGACGGCGGCGAACTAAAATGACTAGGTGTCGAGGCTACCCTAGCGGACAAGACGCGGCACGATCCCCGCGCACACTATAGATCCGGCGGCTACGATGTGACGCGAGGCAAGGCGCGGAGACTACGTGGTTCAACCACAAACGATCGATGAGGATCCAACGGGCGCGAATCGGTGAAGAGAAGACAGCCACGCGGTTACCGACAAAGCGACACGTGAAAGAAATCCGACGGTGCTCACCGATCCTACGGCCGATTTAATCTTGCAACGGTGGCGATGGCGCGACGGAGAAGGTTCACCGGAGACGAAGACGAAGACGTGGCCGATCGCATCTGGGCACCTCCGCGATGTTAGCCGGCGCTCAAGTGTCTCGACACGGTGAACTCGGCGGGGTCTTGGAGACGGTGGAGATGACTCGGCGGTGGCGAACGAGATGAAAACCGCGGCGGACACGATGCGACAACTACGGCGAGCTTGCACGGGTGCAAGACGGCATCTCGGCGGGCGTGCTCTAGGGCTATGGGTGCGTCTCGGGACGCGCAACCCAGAGGTGGCGGTGGCACATTAAATAGGTCCCTCGGCTTTCGTGAATCTAGCGCAAAATGAGGTTCGCCCGAAACGACGGTGGAATCCGGCGGGGATACTAAGAGCAACGTGGCGGCATCACAACCATCCACGCAGCGGGCGATCGACGACCCAAACACGCGGCGATGCGGAGAAGGCATGGCCGTTGGATCTCGATACGATGGTCATCAATCCTAGGGTTAGGGTTTCGGCGGCGCGAGAAAAACGGGCCGGACCGAAGAGATTTGGCCCAAACACTATTTACGGATTTTAAATCATTTTTGAATAAAAACAATTCAGATAAATAGATAAAGCCATAATACATAGCGTAAATATCAGGAAAAATCCCGAAAAATTCCAGAAAATATTTTGGAACATTTGGAACTACATAAAATATTTTCAACAAAAGATCATTAATACTTTTCTCTGAATAATCAAAACATAGCAAAAGGCTTTACTCAAAATTCCAAAATGAATTAAATAAAACCTCAAAAATTCAATAACAATGAAAAATCATATTAAATCCAATAAAAGCAAAATTTGGGATGTTACAAACCTCTCCCCCTTAACGGAATCTCGACCCCAAGATTTAGGGCTGACTAAGGAATATGTTTGGAAATTCTAGCTTCAGATCCTCCTCATGCTCCCATGTAGCCTCACTCTTGGAATGATTGCTCCACTGCACTCTGTAGAAGCGCACTGACTTGCTTCGAGTTTTGCGATCTGCGACATCCAGAATCTTGATTGGCTACTCCTTATAGGTTAGGTCCTCTTGCAGACCAATTGACTCTAATGGCGTCTGCTCTGCGGGCACTCGAAGACACTTCTTCAACTGAGACATATGGAACACATCATGCACTCCTGCCAATGACTACGGCAGCTCCAATTGATATGCAACCTCTCCTCTGCGACTCAATAATTCAAACGGACCAACATATCTTGGTGCAAGCTTCCCTTTGGCATGAAACCTTTTTACTCCCTTAAGAGGGGTTACTCTGAGATACACAAAATCACCAGGTTCGAAACTCAACTCTCGGCGGTGATTATCAAGATAACTCTTCCGCCTTGATCGAAAGGGGCTTCAACATTTCTCTAATCATGATGATTTTCTTCGACCTCCATTATAATATCTGGTCCAAAACCATACGCTCCCGCCTCATTCCAATTTAGCGGGTACGACATGATCGACCATACAAGGCTTCAAACGGTGACATTTGCATGTCGGCTCGATAAGCATTATTATAGCTAAACTCAAAGATACTAAAACATTTATCCCACGACGCGGCATAAGCTAAAGCACAAGCTCTCAACATATCTTCCAAAATCTGATTGACTCTCTCGCTTGACCATTTGTTTGAGGATGATAAGTCAGTCTTCAAATTCGCATTTGAGTTCCCATTTCTTCATGCAACTTATTCCTGAATCTTGAGGTAAATTATGTACACTGTCTGACACTATTTTCTTTCTAGACCATGCAAACACTCAATCCTTGATATATATAATTCTGCCAAACGATCTCCTGAATATGTGGTCTTTACGGGTATGAAATGGCCAACTTTGGTCAAGCGATCGATTATAACCCATATTGAATCATATCCACTCTGGGTTCTAGGCAAACCGGTAATAAAATCCATACCGATTTCCCCCCACTTCCATTCAGGTACTTTCAATGGTTGCAACAACTCTGTTGGCCTCTGATGCATTGCCTTCACTCTCTGGCATATATCACACAAAGCGACATGCTCGGCAACTTCATGCTTCAAATTAGGCCACCAAAATCTTACCTTCAGATCCTAGTACATCTTTGCACTTCTTGGATGAATAGAGTACTTCGAGTCATGAGCTTCTTCAAGAATTAATTGCTTCAATTCCTTCTTACTTGGCACACAAATCCGACCTTTCATCCATAAGGTTCCTTGCTCATCCAAAGTAAAATTCTTCGCTTTACCTCCATCCATCTTGGACTGAACCCTCTCAATTTTGGCATCATCTTTCTGCCCTTCTCTAATTTGATCCTCCAAAGTTGACTTTACCTCTAGGGTAGCTAAAAACCCTTGTGGTACCACTTCCAATCTCAGTTTTTGAAAATCCTTGCATAACTCAGATTGATCCTTCTGCACTAACAAGCTACCACTGTAACTCTTTTTGCTTAAAGCATCGACTACCACATTAGCCTTCCCAGGGTGATAATGAATTCCCAAGTTATAATCCTTGATTAACTCTAACCATCTTCTCTGCCTCATATTTAGGTCTGACTGCGTGAAAATATACTTTAAACTCTTATGGTCTGTGTATACTTCACAGCAGTTTCCAATAAGATAGTGACGCCATATCTTTAAGGCATGCACTACTGCAGCTAATTTCAAATCGTTCATCGGGTAATTCTCCTCATGTGGCCTCAACCTTGTTATTCTGCATTAGCACATATCCAAGTCCTTGACGCAAAGCATCACAATAAATATCAAAACTATTATGAATATCTGGCAACACTAATACTGGTGCGGTTGTTAACCTTTTCTTTAATTCTTGAAAACTCTTCTCACAATCTGGTGTCCATGCAAATTTCTTCTCCTTCTTCAACAACTGCGTAAGGGGTCTAGAAATTGTTGAGAATCCTTTAATGAATCGACGGTAATAGGCCGCCATTCCAAGAAAACTGCGAATTTGAGTCACCGATTTCGGCTGTTCCCAATGCAATACTGCCTCAACTATACTAGGGTCGACTGCAATACCTTTAGCAGTCATAACATGACCGAGAAATTCCACTTTCTTTTTCCAGAAATCACACTTACTGAATTTCGCATATAATTGCTGCTCTCGAAGCTTTTCAAGAACCAGCCTCAGATGTGCGGCATGATCTTCTTCTATCTTGGAGTAGACAAGAATGTCATCTATGAATACCACAACAAACTTATCCAAATATTCCATAAAAACTTTATTCATCAAGTTCATAAAATATGCAGGAGCATTTGTCAATCCAAATGACATGACTGTGAACTCATAATGTCCATATCTTGTTGAAAATGCTGTCTTGGGCATGTCCTCTATGCGAATCTTCAACTGATGATATCCTGATCGAAGATCTATCTTGGAGAAAATTCCAGCTCCTCTTAATTGATCAAACAAGTCATCTATCCTGGGTAGCGGATACTTATTCTGATCGGTAATCAATGCACATTCTCATTCTTCCATCTTTCTTCCGAACAAACAAAATAGGTGCTCCCCATGGCGACGAACTTGGCCTCACAAAACCTTTTTCTAACAACTCCTCAATTTGTTTCTTCATTTCTACCAACTCATCAGTAGGCATCCGGTACGACCTCTTGGCTATTGGGGCTGTACAAAGCACCAACTCAATCACGAACTCAATATCTCGATCAGGTGGCATTCTAGGTAAATCTTCAGAAAACATCCAATATTCATTAACAACTAACACTTCTTCAATGCTTGATCGCTTTAGCACTATTAACCATCATCTGACTATTGCGAACTGTAGTTGCTTGAATTTCCACTCTTTCACCTCTCGGCTTTCAATAGAACTACTCTTCTACCACAATCTAGCACAACCTTGTGCTTAGACACCAATCCATTCCAAGGATAATATCTAATGATTGAGTATACAAGATAATAAGGTTCGCTAGGAACTCTACTCCATTTATGAGCATCTTAACTCCCATACATCCAAGGTTAGATCGTAGTTCGATCTAAGGGATTGGACCAAAAGAATGCACTTAAGGTTCATCACTTAACCCATTCCTCAAAGAAGAAAATCTCGAGAAATAAAGGAATGTAAGCTCCGTAATCAAATAGACACATAGTCGGTACCGAATTAACAAGAAACTTACCCAATATGACATCCGATGCTTTCTGGGCTTCATCATCGTGATATGATTAACACGACCCCTCACCGTGGCTTGAGTCATAACTCTGTGTTGAATAGACCCACTGGCTTCCTCTGGTGCAACGGCCTTGGCGGCGAGATCCAAGGTTGAAGCAAACAGGCGTAACACCTCCTCTCTTGGGACAGTTATTGGCGAAATGTCCTGGCTCATTGCAGCTAAAACAGCACCTGACTGCTGACTGTTGATTTCCTCCCGCGACATTATTGATCTGAACAGGTGTCTGAAAATTCTGGCCACTGGGGCGAGGTACGGAAGAAGGCGTCTTGAAGATTGCCTTAGGCTGAAAACGGACAAACTGCTGTTGTGCAACTCTCAATTTTTGCTGGCCTTGACGAGTTCCTTGTTGTGCTATCCTGCGCTTACGGTTGTCATCTAACTCTTTGCGCTTGTCTTCCAGAATAAGGGCCTTGTTAACCAGTTCTTGAAAATCTGGAAAATTGTAGGTGATTAACCCAACCTGCAATCCTCGATTGATCCTTTCATGAAGCGGATTGTCTTGCCTTATCGCTTGCTACAGCCTTGGTGCATAGCGAGTAAGCTGAGTGAATCAGTTCAGGTAGTCTGCCACAGACTGGCCTCCCTACTTGATGGCTCTAAATTCTTCCTTCTTTAAATCCATGACACCTTCAGGAACATGATATTGAAGAAAAGCGGTAGAAAATCCTTCCCAAGTGATCTCTTGTGGGTTCTCCTGTGATGCACAGTAATTCTCCCACCATTCGGCAGCTGTGCCTTCTAGTTGATGAGAAGCATAGAGCACTTTCTCAATTGTCCTTAGCCAATCGTCAGCTTCAATTGGGTTAGCATTTCTAGAAAAAGTTGGCGGACGGGTCCTCATGAAGTCTGACAGCTTCGAGAATGGACGGTTCCCATTATTAGTAGCTTGATTTGCATTGTTGGCCACTGATTGATTGGTGAAATGCTGCATTTGCTGCATCATGGTTTGCATAAGTTGAGTTTGTGCTGCAAGTAAGGCTCCAAAGTTACTCATGTCAACTGGTGGCGCTACTTGAGGAATGGTGACTCATTCTCGTTCTCATTCGACGGCTTCCACTTCCACCACCCGATGTTTCCGCGTAGTTTGAACCATCTCACGATTACTCCAAGGTTTAGAGAAAAGAGGCAATAGCATAGACAAGTAATATAAGATCTTATGCGAGGGAAAAGCTTTAACTCAAACTCTAAATATGTTAACTTTATTTAATACTTGGTATGGCTGCTCACAAGTGCCTAAGGGCAATGCAACGCATACTGCACACTCAAAAAGACCATAAAAACTCTCATTAAGCTAAACAAGCATCTCTAATTGACTAATGGCAAAACTCTAAACTTAAACTTATGCGACTCGAACACTTGAGTCACTACTACTAATTACTCAAGACTCTACCTAGTCACTAATCCATCCTGGATGCGGGCCTCCAGGTGGACACTGCGGCAGATGACGCGGCATCGGGGCAAACTTGTTTCGATGACCGGGGGTCTCGTTGGATGACACTAATCCCTGACTCTCTAGCTCTAGCACAAGCTCCTCTGGATCCTCCTCGGACTCCTCCAGCTCAACTGCCTCCTCCCTGAGGTAGAGAGCCTTCTCCAGCTCGGCTATCCTCTTAGAAGCCATCATCCTAGACTCCTGAAGATCCTTTTCGACCTTCTCCAATGCTTCATATACCTTTGTAAACTCCTGGTTCGTAGTCTTCGTGAGGGCCTCCTGTGCTGAAGCAAAACGTGCTAGGTGGACGACGGTGGCATCTTCCTCCCCCTTGATCCTGTCCTCAGTGACGGCGCTTCCATTGGGATGATACTTGAATACGGTGGACCCCAACTCTGAAGCGTAGTCACGGGCAAGGCGACGAAGTGCAAGACAGGCAATCTCCTGGATTCCAGACTCAAACGTGGATCTCCTCGCAGAAATGTGGACGGGGCGGCTCCTGATGGTGTTCTCCTTGGCATAGACCGTGATCTTGCAGATTGTCCCTCTTATTTTTCTGTTCATGATCCAGTTGGTACCACGATAGATAGGACGATCAAAGCCTCCCAACAGCTACATAGCATCCTCCAAAGCTCAACGGCAAATCTTCCCTTACGATCTCCATAAAGACACTCCATCTCAACCTACGGAAAGCGGCTCTTGTAAAAAGCTCAACTCAAAACTAGAGAAAAGACAAAAAAAATTCAGCAAAGGTCGAAAGCAAGAAAGAAGGGATAAATCAAGATCCTTTTAATCTTTCAGGTTAATTTTGCCTTTAGAAAATAGTTTTGGACACTCCTAAGACGACAAACTAGCTAGGGCTTGACCTATAGTCAGAATGGCTTTGATACCACCTACGTCGGGACCCGAATATGCAAATCCGGACTCTCTGTTTATTCTGCACTAGTCCAGGATCGCGCTAGTGCACACAGGCTCAACATTGATGAATATCACAATCATACTTAACGGTAACATAATAAAGACTTCATCAATATTAAATATAACTGTTCGACGACCTTATGGTCACCTTACATGAATACGCCTTGCAGGGCTAAGACTGAAAGTAAATAAATATTAGCGGAAAATAAAAACAAGCGTAGAAACCATTCAATCTGCCATAGGCAACTAATAAGGTTCGCACCCTAGTTATTCGTCTCTTCCTGATACTCTTCCTCAAATGCAGGCATTGCTTATTCTCCAACTGGTGATGTTTTGTTGCAAGGGGGTGAGTACATAAATCACTCAACAAGTTGTGCACAGAATACAAGTCTAATATACTATATGCATGGCTTAATACAAAGGATAGGCTGACATGGTTAATTTGCATAAACGGCAATTGTAGAAGAATAGCATAAATAGATTCAAAAACAGTAAAACAAATATTAACAATAATACATTTTCCATTTTTTTCCAATAACCAACTCATTACCTTACTCCACATTTCACATCCATACCCCATATGTTTTTAATAAAATCTAACCTTTGACTCAGAATCACTAAGCAATGCTCAATACCGTGAGCACGGCTATTCGAATAGATTTTACACTCTGTAGAGGTTATACACTTTACCCACAAGATACAACCATACACCACAAAGGCGAGTGATTATAACAAAGCCTTTCCAATGCCTATCTAAACCCAAGACTATCCGCTAAGGTTTCAACACTCGATGGGATCAAGTTACCACATCCGTGGCCCTCTTCTTGCGCCATGTGAGCATACCCATGAGGACTGACACTACAACCCGGCCTTACACCACCACAAATAGTACGAAAGTTTAGACTCACAGAGTTAATCGCTTCAGGTCTCAGCGTACATGTGGTTGTATGAATGACTAAGTTCAAATTCTTGCAAGGTTAAGTACTTAATTAACCAAGGCAAGACTAACTAAAAATCACCATAACCATGAACCAACCATTATCAAAAAAAGCAATGCGACCGCCCAAGTGCCACATTGGCCCAACACAAATACATGCCACTTGCCTCAGTCTAAATCATTTTACCACCCTGGTTGATTCATGCACCACGTGCCATCATGTAACATCCCAAAATTTGAATTTTGGAATGTTTGAATTCAAAAATAAACCATTTGCATCTTTATTGAATTAATTCCAGCTTAATTTGAATTTTCTATTAACAAAAGGATTTAATTTGGTTAATTTATTTATCAAAATAAAGATTTTCAGTTTTAGTTGGTTTCATTGTGCTTCAAGGAATTTTTTTGTATTTTTGGAGATTTTTCTGAATTTATTTGCTATTTATTTGTATTTATACGAATTTATGGATTTTTCTTAAATCGGGAAATGTTTTATTTCTCGTAACGCCTCTCGGGCGAATCTCTTCCGCCCGGTCCATTTCGCTCGCTCACACCTGCAGACGATCCGGCCACCATCGCGGCTACCAACCCGCGCAGACGCCACTACGCTCGATGCGCGACGACACGTACGGCCGAGATGCGCTGCCGCCGCCACCGAAACCATAGCCACCGCCGCTCGAGTCCTATCGCCAGACGCCGCCGTCTCGAGTCCGCGTCACACGCTCCCGAGACCCTATTTGCCGTCGCGCGCCTCCGAGGATCCTCCTCGCGCCGCTTCTCTTGCCTACTTCGCTGCCGAGACGCCGCCATTGCTCCGCGCGAGCTCGCCATCGATTTCCGCCATGCAGAGACCTTCAGCCGCCTTTTTCTTCGCCGCCGGTGCCTCTCCGCCGCTGCCGTTTGCATCGCCAAGCTCGCGCATCATCTTCTTTCAGATCCGTGCCACCGCTACCAATCGTGGCTCTTCCGCTGCTGGCCGTGTCTCCGCCCTCGCTCTCGGTAGCTCAGCGTCGCCGCCGCGCCGTCTCGCTTCTTGGATTTTGGTCGCCTCGATCACCACCGAATCCCGAATGCGCCAGGTCGCCTCCGCCCATGAGATCGCTTCTCGGCCGTCCGATCTGGTCGAGTTGCCGGATGTGTGACGTGTGGCTTGTCGTGTCAGCGCCTGCGTCAGCCGCCGCGTTAGCACTGACGTCGGTCGTGCGCCGAGTGCACGGTGAACCGGCGCAGTACCGTGGACCGAGTCCACCAAAAGCCGGATGACGTCAGTGTTGCGCAATAAATCGGTTTTCCCGTATAAAAATAAATCCAAAAATTCTGTTTTTCTACCTTTTTCTCTGAATTTAATCTTTCGGAGGCTCGTTCTCGCTCATACAAACTCCGATTGAGGCGATTCAAGTTTGTAAATTTTTCTGAAATCAAGATCTATCTTCCAGAGCCATTTATTTTCAGTTTTGAGCTTGTTTGGGTCTCTGTTTGGTATTTATTTGGTTTCGTTGCTTTCTTTTCCAGTAGACGCTAATTCCGAGGGAGCGAATGAAGACTTCGAAGACCAAGATTCAGCACTAGATCAGCAAGGCAAGTCGTAACCTTTGACCATATTGATCCTATGTTTGCAAAGTAAATTGTTTTATACAATTGCATGCTATTTATGTATCAATGTTTATTTCATGGGAGTAGAAGTATACCTAGTTGACATTATGCCACCTTGATTATTGGGGTGCCATGTATCCTTTGTTAAACCTAGTTTGGGACATTACTAGTTGGACATAATCCTTATACCAACATTGGGTTATCGTAGCTATGCTTAGACATGCTTAGTTGTACAAAGGGATTCATGTCACATATTGAATAATGTTAATCTTGACTTAATGAGATATTGAATTGTAGTCATAGCCAACTTTTGTAAAATTTGTTGTACCATGGTGGGTTTGCCATTGGTCTTGGTTGAACGAATTGTTTTCCTCGCAAGTGATCGTGCAAGAAAGGGGTGCTTTCTAGCACGGATGGGATGTGGATGTCTTGCCCGAGACAACTTAAGGACTTAATCTTGTGCGCCATTGAACTGGCCTAACTGCACTACCACATGTCCGTATGAGATGACCTAGTGATTAATTGGCAATGTCTAGCCTTGAGTACGCCAATTGGTGGTGTGGGTTCGGGATGGACGGTAGATTCGCAAGGCACAAGAGGGGGCCCTCAGGCGAAACCTTAGCGAGAGACGAGTTTAGACAATTAGTAATCAGAAAGGCTTTGTCATGATTTCTCTACCAAAGACACCAAAGGAAGTGTGCTAATAGCCAGCACAAGGAGAATATCATGTCTTGTGGGTAAACAAGTACAACCTCTGCCAGAGTGTAAAACTATTCAATAGCCGCGTCCGTGGTCATGGACAAGCCCGGGATTTCACACGGGTATAGAGTGTTTCATAAAATGTGGAATGTGAATTGTTGGGATGTGAACGGGAGTTCACTGTTGTTTCATTGTCTAAAGTATTATCGTTGAATTTATTGGTTGATACTTGTTTTGGAAGGTGTAGGGTGATGCCTTGCCATTCTGTTCATGTTGTCTACCATTGATCAACCAGTTATTTATTTATCTTTTCATAAATATGCTTTCAATCTATTTATTGTATTTCAATTCAAGTTATTGCTTTCTGCAAATGAAACATATAGCCATCCTTGTCAAGCTGTGCATGAATATATTGCATCAATTCCCTACGGCTTGCTGAGTACTTTTTGTACTCACGGCTATACGCTTTTGTTGATCAGTTGCTGAGGAAGGATCAGAAAATGCTGAGTATCATGAGGAGGAATTCTATGAAGACTACGTGGATTAGGAATGCGTTCCCCAGACGATTGCCTGTGGCATGTCGAATGGCTCAAGTTATCTTTTCCGCTGCAATAGTATTTGTTTCTTAAGCCCTAAAGGCATAAAGGTGTAAACTTTGACCATAAGGTCATATGCTTTATTTAATAATGATTTGCTTCTTCTTAGTTAATTCGTTGTATGGAATGATATTTCATCTATGTTTCCTTTGTGTACTAGCGTGATCCTCGACTAGTGCATTATACACGAGGGTTTCGGATTGCAAACCGGTCCCGACACATCAACATCAACAACATTGTGTGACAACACCGACACACAATTTAATAAACATGTTCCATAATTATTAAGCAAAATTAACCATTTTTACATACAAAGGATGACTTCGCTGTACTGCGGCTAAGCATTCTACTTATGCTCTAACCAACCATATTGGCAATTATAGCTATGAATTAGTATTAAACCATTCTAGGGTGACAAATGAAATACGACATACAACATGGCAAGGTGGATGTAACTCAAAGTGGACAATAACTGGAAAATATCATTTATGAAGTA